>LPNX010853081.1:587801-644402 GCA_001517045.1 Pseudotsuga menziesii | reverse complement strand
AGGGTTTTCTACATGCCGTTTCCTCAGCTTTTCTCTATGGAGAATCACCCTAGTGTTCTCTGATGCAGGTATAGTAGCATATGTCCAATCCATTTGAATGTGCCCACCAAAAGTTGCGGCCCATTTTTTGGATAACAACATACCCCAATTATCTGGAACATCTATCACCACCACATACATTGACATGTCGATATCAGGATACTTAGCCAACTTAACTTGTAAATTTAAGATTATCCCCACCACTTCAACTTCTCTTGCATCCATGGCACAAACATTGTGGTAGGTTCGGGTGACCCTTAGATTTAATTGCTCCATTACTTTTCTTGTCATGACATTTGATGAAGCACCTGAATCTAACATACAGTTATGAAGGAGAATTTTATCAACTAAGAGGGAGACATAAAAAGGTGGGTGATCTTCTCTTCTCGGATCGACACTGTTGAGGACTATGGGCATATCTATGGGTTCAATATGTTCGGCTTCAAATATAGCATTATTATTAGGAAGAGGATCCTCTTCGATAATATTATGAGCTTTACTTTGACTATCCTCTAAGGCTTTCAACAACTTTTCTTTTTGACCGGGAATTTTAAGGACATCAGTTGCATAAACATGAATCTTAGCACTACTTATCCATTCTCCCATATCAATATTTGACTCAGGGACAATAGGAGGATCTGGGAGGGGAGGAGTGGTTACCTTTGGCTTGTAGTGTTTAGACGGTGATTGCTTTTCTCTTCTTTGATACACAGCTCCCTTGAACCTGGCCTCCTTCATTTCCTTAATTTCTTCCGGAGGAGGCATTGTACCATAAAAGTTAGACAAGAGATCCTTCACGAAACCGTAATCCGTGGCCTACTGCCAATGCTGGTTTGATAGAGGATAGGTTCGGCCTACCATGTACACATGATCAGACTCGCCTGATGTTGTTTACTGATTACTGACCTCCGCCATCCCATGTTCTATAACCTGGTTTGCTATGTAGCAAGTACTTTCTGGTTGGAATTGCTCACAAGGTCTGCACCATGGAATTACTTCATCTACCAGGTTAGTTGTGTCTAGCTGGTTTGGAATCCTAGGCTCTTGTTGAGGAAACTTCCTTTGATATACTTGATTCTGTTTTGGTTGAAAATTCCTAGGTCCATTATTTCTCTCCAATGTAACTATTCTGTTCTGAATTTTATTCAATTGCTCAGATTGGTTTGTCATGAATTTTTCCAATAGGCTAGTTACCTTTTCCATGGGGTCTTTAGAGGTTTCCTTTTCCTCTAATTCAATGGCCTTTCCCTTCTCTTTGTTGTACGAAGTGTTTCCCCTGGTGTAACCTGGAATGTTGGATTTGCCCGAAGATTGCATATTCCTTTCTATTTTCTCGGCCAGATCTTGAGCAGTTTTTAGATCGACCGGATCTTTATCCCTTTATTGGTATCTCAAATCACCAGTGAAAGCTTCGATGTAGGATATCAAGATGGAGGCATCCCTTGGCTTGATGTCTCTAGGGAGGTCCGCAACCACACGCCTGAACTTAGTATTAAATTCATCCATGGTTTCATTCTCCATCTTCTTTATATTATGAAGGGTAGCAAGCAAATGTCTTGGTTCTTTCTTTTCCTCCCATTTCTTCTTAAAACCTTCTAGGAATTCATTAAGGGTTTTATACGAATCATCACCAAGGTCGGCATACCACTCCGCAGCATCATCCTCTAAGGATAAAGCAAAGAGCTTCATTTTGATATCTTCATGGTTAGAGGCAACATTATCGCAGTAACTGACTAGGTGTCTTTCAAACTTTCGGAGATGAGTCTTGGCCAGTGTTTTAAAAACCAGCAGAGTCCGAGTTCGAGTTGGCCGAGTTGACCCCCGGCCGAGCTGACTCGGCCTTCAACCCGGCTCGGGTGGCCGATTTTATACTTAGTCGGCCGAGTTGGGTTCGAGTCGGCCGAGTTAGGGTCCGAGTTGGCCGAGTCGGCCGAGTTGACCGAGTTGCAACCCGAGTCAGCCGAGTTCGCTGTGGTAGACACCCACAAGAAGGCAGACTCCAAAAGAACATGTTTATTTTTTATTTTTAATATTTTTCTTATTCTAACCATAACCTGAGGCCATAAGATGACCCCCTGCCCCTCTATTTGCCTCACACTTCTGCTGTAAGATGTTTGTGAGCATTTGGCATTATTGTTGTTTGGATTCATGGAGGCTTGGAGGAGCGCCCAACAGTGAAGAACAATCAACATGATTGGAGGAGTTGGACTGTAGGAGACCGATTTTTTGTTACCTAGATGTATGTTAGCTTCCAGCTAGCTAATGTTTCTTTTTTTCTCATTAAATTGACAAATATCAGTCCTGTTTTCTATTGTTTGCTGCCAAAATAATAAGAAATTTTTTCTTTTTTCTTTGCATGTTTAGGTTTGCTTTGCATTTAGATTCTAGATTGGCCCCAAAAGGAAAAGATCAGGCATGGATCCATGTTGATGTCATTGAAGGGAAAATGTATTGCAAGTGTTGCAAGACATGGATTAAAGGAGGGGGCATTAATAGATTTAAACAATAGTTGTCTGCTGTTAGAGGAAATATTACCCCATGGGAAGCTGATTTAGAGTTTATTGGTGAGATTAGGTTGGAGTTGCAACAACAGTTTGATGAATGTGAAGAGGAGAAGGCTAAACAAAAAGAGATGTATGATCATTGACATATGATGTAGTGGCATCATAGCATGTTGTTTTTTGGACTCTACAAGCCATTTAGGCCTCATTGATTATGTTTTTTGTTCTAGATATGTATTGCACAGTACACTCGATGCCACTTTGATATATTCACACTTATATCGTATATGCATGAGTAGACGTTGGATATTTTGTCTCTAATGCTTTGCAAGCATGGATTAAAATTTTTAAAAAATTGTTTTTCTTTAAAATTTAATAGTTTATGTATTTTTTGAGTAATCCGAGTCATTAAATTCAAATCGGCCGAGTCATTACCGATTCATTACCGATTCCGAGTCCGAGTCCGAGTTGACCCTTGACCGATTCCGAGTCCGAGTCCGAGTTGACCCTTGACCGATTCCGAGTCCGAGTCCGAGTTTTAAAACACTGGTCTTGGCAGTGGTAGCATTATTTCCCTCGAACTTGGGGAGCTTCTTGATAGCATCATTCAGAATGTTATGAGGAGCACCTGCTATCTGACAAAAGTCAAGGGGTTTGTAAAAATCCATCATTTCTTGAGATTGGAAAGTATGACTCTACAAATATGTGATGGATATCTGAGAGGGATTGGTCTCCTAAATCTTCAAGGTTTCTACGAGAAGTTTGCCTATTCAATCTTTTTCTAATAAACCTTTCGGGATCAGGGAGAGGATTGAATAATTATCGGTGGTTTCATCGGGTAGAAATTCTTGAAGGGATGTTAGACAGTGGAGTCGCCAGATGGATCGAGTTTTAATTTTTATGTTTTTTAAAGACTAGATCAATCAAAAGTTTTTTTAATCTTTTTAGTTGTTTTTAGAAAAAAAGTTAAGCTAAGTCATACTCGGGAATAAAAAGATTTATCCCCGGCAACGGCGCCAAAAAGTGTTGCCGCCTTTCACACACCTGGGTCACGTGGCAGAAATCTTCAAGCCACTCGGTGTGTCCTTGGGGGCAAGTCTCGAGTCAAGGCTGTCACCTTGTTCTTGACTCCTCCGTTTAGGCTCAACTCCTAACGGAGCCAAGGGGGGTAGACCCTATTAAGTTACTAAGGCGAATTACCTAGTGTTGCGATGTTTAAACTGATTGAGTTATTTAGGAGTTTACAATTTAACTATAGATAATCACAGATGGCAAGATGTAAAAAATAAACACACGAAAGCACAAAGCTGATACACAATGTATATATGAAGCAAAAATGACCAGTGTCTTAAAATGGAGTCAAATCAATAAGATCGATGTGCTTGCATGTGCTTGGAGTGAATGTTTTGCGATTGCATCTTGGTATGTTTTAAGTTAAATGTGAAGTATGAGTTGATTAAATTAGGCAAAGGGGGACTCCAGATATACTCGAGAGTACTTGGAGTATGTCCAAAACTAAACCTTCACGGCTACCCGCAAGGAATATGTGGGCTGAAATGGAGTCTCTAGGGCTATTGTTCGTAACGCACCCGTTAGGGTGTGACAGAGATCGGCGTCTCGAGGTCACTTTTTAGTAAGTTCTCGCTTCCTTTGGGTATTTTGCCACCGTAGAGGTTTGATCTAGGTGTTGGATTTTCACCTGATGGTTTGTCAGTTAGGGAGAGTGACTCCTAATTATACTAGTCATCCAAGTGCTTTTGATACAACTTGACTGATCGGACGAACCGCAGCCAAGTGCAGAGCATACACACTGGAGTCTTGTCAATTTTAGTAAGTTTTAAACTGGATGTTCTTGTTTAAAAGAAAAGCCTCCAAGAACCTCTTTCGATTCAAGTGGATCTCAATCGGGGAATCGAGGAGGGGTTAATTTTAAAGCTGCTGATAAACAAATGATAGAAAAAAGCAAACAGATACACAATTCTAGTTTTTTAATTAATCCTACCACGAATCTCTTTCCCCTTTTGGGTCAATCGGGAAATCGTGGGGTAAGTATTACGATTACTTTGAAATGTAAGATATGGAGGATGGAATTAGTAACAAATTCAAGTATACTACCGTGCAAATTAGATCAATGCTAATAATAAAAAAGAAATAAACAGAAATCGACGAAAAATGCACCGACACAAATCCCCCCAGGGGGGATGGGGAATGGGCTCGAAAGAGCCTATTCCAAAAATGATTTTATTTATTAATGGTTACAGTATTAGAGGACTGATATATCAGAAATTTCGTGGTCCTTATACAGGCTGAAACCAAGATTTTACAACTTTGGAAAATTTTTGAGTTTTTTGGTGAAAAGGGAGACCCCTGGGGAGATTTGAACGCTCCAAAGGCCACTTCGGACAGCAGCTTCCTTTCTTTTTTGTCAGACCTGCTAAAAGACAGCGAGCATGTTAGAATAACAAATGCCCAAAAACACTTTAAGAGTACCTTTGGATCAACCTACCTTATCTCACAAAAAATGAAGTTAAAACTAGCTAAACAGGCAGAAAAGGAACCAAGGAAAGCAAGCTTTCCTTGGGATCTTGGCTTGCTGTTTGTGCAGCCAACAAAAATGCACTGATATTGCAAATATTGAATTTTATAACAGCGAAAAGAAATCTAATGCATGTGATCTACACGTTTTCTTTAAAATTCATGCAAAAAAGACGATTTCCCTACAGCTAGATCTAGGATGCTTATGAAACTTTTTTAAGTGCAAGATCTAGGATATGAGCTATGAAATATTAGATCTATGTATATTTTACTTTGATGAAACAGATCCAAATGAGATCAGAGCTATGAACTGAACCAAGTGACTGGGTAAAGTGTTGATTTTAAGAGAGGAAGAAGAGGAGAAAAGTGCTGATTTCCTTGAAGATCCGCAGTAGAGCTTTCAGGTGGAATGTCGAGGGACTATGCCTTTGAAATGTTTTGAGGAGAATGAAGAAGCAAACTAGATCAGCATCCTCTCCAAAGTATGAACCTGCAACTCAGCTGAAATCAAAGAACTTGCCAAGAAACTTGTGAGATCCGATTAGTACATACAAAGAGATTCACGATAACATGCATATAAGCTTATAGGACATGCTAAATCTAGATCTCTAAACATGCATCCAAGGAGAGTGACAGTCAATAAACTTATTGAACAACACCTTTCCTATCAAGATTGTAATAAGCTAATTACCAATCTTAACCACAGATCTACAAGAAATAAGCAAAAAATGACCACAGATACAGGTTACCTCAGTAAAACAATGGCAATAATCATCCACACATGCAATGGCACCACACCGTATTGCCTCCAAAGCTTTTCTTTATTTCAAATGAAGAATTACAAAGTTACAATGGCAGCAGCACCTCAATCCCAGTTCTAACTAGATTGGAAGAGGAGGCTGTGCCTGGATATATACAATTTGCAGGCCATCTAGCCCAGGGGGGGCGCAATTCCTCATGGAATCAAGTGAAATCAACTGATGGAGAGTTCATCAATGCAGAACTAAAGCTGTACTAAGCCTACTTGTCAACCGGGGGCTTGATTGAGCTGACACATCAACCCATACACCGCCACATTGGCCCACAGAGCATCCAGGAGAGTCCACACGTGTGCAGGAGAGAGAGAGGGCGCAATTCCCCATGAAGACCACTGTAGATCAACTCTGGATCTGATTTGATCGCCTCCTTCAGTCAAGGATTTGTCAGATCCAGTCAATCTGCTCCAGATCTGATTGATTTCAGTCAAATCGGTTGAGAATCCACTGATTTTGGATTTGCTTCATTATTCATCAATTTATCAATTAAAATAATCAATAATTGATTTTTGGGGCTTTCTGACCTGAGTGATGGAAGATCACTCAAAACTTAGGAAAAAGTGGGTCCATGGGTTTACATGGTGCTCTTAGCTTGAAAATGAGCACCTAGGGGGACTTAGACATGTTCATATGACTCAAAAAAGATGTCTAGCATGCTTATACATTGACACATAGACTCTAATAACCTCAATAGGCCTAAATGCCAAGCCGACCACCCCAACTTTGGAAGTATGGAGTGAAAAACTCATAAATTATCAGTCGTTTGTTCAACAACCAATAATAACCAAGGGAAAAAACACCCTGGGTTGATCGGATTGACAAATGAAGTCTAAGAGACTAGCTGTTGATGTAATTGTAACTTCGGAATGTATTCATCCGTATTTCTTATGTATTGTAACCCGATGTTTATTCCGGGATGTATTGTAATGTATTTGAGTCATGTCATGCCCCGATGTTCCGATCAGGAAGTTTCCATAATGAGAAAGTCATGTCAAGTCATTGTGGGTAACCCTCCTATTGATCAAGGGTTAAAGTCCCCACAGTTGTGGCGCCCTTGGGTTATTAGACTATCCTAGTGAAGTCAACCCTAGGTGAGTCATTGTACGTCGGGGCAATAGTCCCCACCATTGTGTTACCCTCCTATTGGTCAGAGGAGGCAAAGTCCCCACAAGTGGTGGGTCACTAGGGTTATTAGACACTCCTAGAGATGTTGGCTCTAGTAAGTAATTGTTAAGTGAGGCCGACATGTTGGAGTGCACTTCAAGTGAATGGAAGAACATAAATAGAGAGTGAGAGCCTCTCTATTTATCACTTGCAACACTCACATTCACTCATTGGGGGCGCATGAGTGAGAGGAGAAGCTCTCTTAGTGTGAGAGAGAGAGACTGCTGCTGTGTGGAGATCATCTTACTGTTTTGGGGCTTTTATTGTTTTGGTGCTGATTCTATCTTTGAGGAAGTTGCGGGGTTTTTTCTTTTATGGTTTCCCGGAGGAAAACTCTTTGTCTCTTGTCTCTTGTGATGTGCTTATGTTTTATTGCTGTGCTTGTTATTCTCTCAGTGAAAAGATCCTAAGATCATAATGCTAGCTTATATGATGAAAAACTAACATGGTATCAGAGCTTACCTGAGAAGAAGACATTGTGCAGCTAGAGAAGCTAGGGCTTCTTACTTTTTGGGTCTCTCTCCACAATCCATCAACAAAAATATGCTAGGTTGACTCTCCACTGAAGGGCGCATCTTTCTGTCGAAGCGGAATTTGATTCCGAGCATTTTCAGTTTTTGATGCGGAAATTAGGGCTTTCTACAGAAGAGAAATTTTTGAGTGAGACCAGCATAGGATTGTTCTCCTCATCAAAACCGAAGTTTAGAGACCTGGATCAAGAAATGTGGTTGGGTACAACTCCGGGAAAGTCAAACCCTAGTTTGACCCCGAGTTAGGAAAAACCCTAAATACTAAAACTGATAAGTTTTGGTACAGTCGCTATATTTCGAGTTTGGCGAAGTCTCAGAAGCTGAAAATTGTAGGGGCCGAAGATAAAATTCTGATGAACACTGTGTCCAAAAATCAGCCTCAGATTCGCTATATTATGGGAGATACGATCCCTCCAAGTTAGGGTTCCAGCCTCTTCCAGAATTCATCCCTAAACAGGACACCTGGGGAGAATTGCAATATCTTGGGCTACAGAGGTCCAAATGGAATTCCTGAAAATGTTCCAGAAAGGGCACGAACTATACTCTCGATGGTCCAAAGATAAGACTCAGAAGATGAACCAGTGACACGTGGCATGCCGTACAACTTCGCTGTTCTGAGCAGTCCTGTAACAGGTCACATTGGGAAACGGATAATAAATCCCAAATGGTAAAACCAATTCTGATAAAACCTACGGTGTTAGATCAGGGACAGGCGAGGTTACCTCAGTGAGAAATTTTCGACACAGAGGATCAGTAATTTCGGAGATATCACAGAAACAGTAACAGGCATTTCTGTAGAAGAAATTGGAAATCTAGGGCTTCCTGTTCCGAGAGCTTCCCTCCATTGTTTTAAGAAAAGGAGTACATTGGACAGCTCCATTTGAAGAGATCTATCTGTCTATCCAATCAGATCTGAAGGATTCCTAGTTTGGAAAATTAGGGTTTCTATGACAAACCCTAGATCAGCCAACTCCGGAACCAGGACGAACACCTCAAATTGGTAAAATCTAAATCCTTTGCTATTTTCATTTGAGGTTCTCATTTCAAAGTGATCTATCACATCAGCTTGATGATAAGATTGTTTAAGTTGACAACTTCCAAGAATGGAAGTATATGATCTCTCTAAAGAAAATGAATTGGACACCTACATGAGTAGAAAGGTTCCAGTTCCAGAGGGAGATGAGGCTAGAAGCCTTACACAAGAAGAACATGGTCAAGGCCAAGAAGATCATTGCTGATTCAGTCATGAATCAACTTGTATTACAAGTGTCTCCCTAAAGACACCGATGATGTTTTGATTCCTTGACCAAGCTATTTGAAGGGAAGAACAAAAATCAGAATATGACCTTAAGAAACCAGTTGAAGAATGTGAAGATCCATAATGCAGAGACCATGTAGTCATAAGGGTCTCTCAAATCAAAGAACAACTTGAAGCGGAAGTGAAGAATGCAGAAGTGGTGATGGCCACCTTGAATGGACTCTTAAGATCATGTGATTCATTCATGCGAGGAATATGTGCTAGAAGTAAGTGATTACTTTTAGCAGACTCCGAAAAGAAGAAGAAGCTCGACTCATAAGAAGAGAATAGAAGATGGAAGCAACTGAAGATCAAGCTCTCACCTTCCAAAGAAGATCCCTCAAGCAATGAGGAATACAAAGGACTCAACTCTAGAAGAACCTCTTATCCATCCTAGCATTTGGATAAGAAACGATGCTATCATGAATGAAGAAGACGATGAAGCTGAAGACTCAAGGAGTATACCCATGAAACAAATAAAGATAAGTATTCAATTGTCATTTCATAATATTGTTTTGTTATGCATTTGTTTATATTCAGTTGATGTATCATGCATGATAGGATGTTTGCATTAACGATAGTATACTACTGATATGCATGTGATGGGTAAGTAGCTCATGGTGCTATACAACTCTCCATTGCTACTTATCTAGAATGAAACCTCTTTGCTGACATATTGGATTAGTTGACAATCTCAATGTTGTCTTGGTAGAGATGGAAGGCATCTAGAAAGTTTCAGTGAGATATGGATGAACGTTGCATTGGCTAAAGTAGATGCATGATCATATATTTATGCATAATAACTTGCCAGTATAAATATTCCTTATGAAATGTTCTAACCATACAAATGCATTTGACTTGTAGGAAAGATCATATACATAATCGCCTGCAAGCAAAGAAGAATGAAGACTTGTTTCGAAGAACAAGTGATGATAGTTCAAAGACAAAGAATAATATGACGAATGCAGCGACATCATTAATACAGAACCTTCAAGCTATGAAGAAGTAACCAAGAAGAAATGGAAGACCAGTTCAAGAAGAATGATGTCTAGGATGCAGTATCGAGACCTGAAGAGAAGTTCGTAGTTCCATCATGCAGTAGATGGAAACGTTGTGGGACACAAAGCAAGATTCGTAGCACGAGGCTTCTCATGACGAGAAGGCCTAGACTACGAAGAGACATTTACAGCTAGTAAGAGTTGAAAACACATACATGATGAGCTTGATGAAGATCTTAACCTTCGCTACAAGGTTGAAGATGCAAGTCTATACACTAGATGGTCACATAGAATATTAGTAGCATAGGAAGCTACTTGTCACTCCGGTACAGAATGTTTCAGTGCATAGAGTACAGAAGACAGAGGGAGTATGATGCTCCGCTTCAGAGGGAGTGACTGTAGAAGATCCTGAGGTTCGACATGGTACGACAGAATTGACAGCTTTCTATCCAGTTTGGGCTTTACCAAGAGTAAAGCAGATTCCAACCTTTACAACAAGGTTGAAGATGGAAACCCAGTAATGCTTCTACTATATGTAGATGATCTATTTGTGACAGGTACAGATGGGTTGATTGCTAATACGAAAAGAAATCTTGCTGCTGAATTCGAAATGAAGGACTTGGGGATGATGCATTACTTTCTAGGTATGGAGGTGTGGCAAAGTACAGATGGAATCTTCCTTGGACAAGGGAAGCATGTAGTAGAGATCCTGAAGATGTTTGGGATGATGGAATGCAAGGCTATGGCCACACCTATGGCATCGAACTTGAAGCTATTGAGTGATGCTTCATCAGAGATGGTTGATGTTGCGATGTGTTGTCAGATGATTGGTTCCTTGATATACCTGACGAACACGAGACTAGATATTTGCTTTGCTGTGAACACCTTGAGCCAGTACTTGACAGATCTGAGAAGTGTTCACTTGACAACTGCAAAGCATATTCTGAGGTACTTGAAGGGTACAATTGATTATGGGCTCAAGTATGATGCGAATCAGAAGATTAACCTGGAGGGTTATGTTGATTCAGATTGGGCAGGCAGTGCCATCGACAGGAAGAGTACTTCAGGATATTGCTTCAGTATGGGATCAGGTGTGATCTCTTGGTTTAGCATGAAGCAATCCTGTGTGGCACTAAGTACAGCTGAAGCAGAGTATGTCGCAGCTTGTTCAGCTAGTTGTGAAGTAGTATGGCTACGGAAGCTACTGTCTGATATATTTGATCTCTAGTTGGATGCTACTTGTATACATTGTGACAACCAGAGTTGCGTGAAGTTGTCAGAGAATCCAGTGTTCCATGACAAGTCGAAGCATATTGAGATCAAGTATCACTATATCAAGGATATGGTGCAGAGAGGAGCAGTGAAGCTCTAGTATGTTGCGACGGAGGAACAGATAGCCGATGTATTGACGAAGCCATTGGCTAGGTTGAAGTTCGAGTACTTCAGGGAGAAGCTTGGTGTTCTCCAGATCGAGGTTTCCTCCAAGAGAAAGTGATAAGACCCATAGCCATTCTGACATGGTGAGAGGATTGGTTCCTTCCATGGTCAGATGTAAGGGCTGAGCCATTCTGTCATGGTGAGAGGATTGGTCCCTTCCATGTCAGATATGAGTGCTGAGATCCATAGCCATTCTGACGAGTAGGTCAGATATAAGGGCTGAGCCATTCTGTCATGGTGAGAGGATTGGTCCCTTCCATGTCAGATATGAGTGCTGAGATCCATAGCCATTCTGACGAGTAGGTCAGATATAAGGGCTGAGCCATTCTGTCATGGTGAGAGGATTAGTTCTTTCCATGTCAGATATGAGTGCTGGCCATTCTGTCGAGCAGGACAGATGTAAGGGCAATTGTCATTCTAGGAATGGAGGCACCTGGTCAGTTACCAGGATCACTCAGTGTAGGACTGAGTAGCCATTATGATGTGATAGAGGGATGTGTTCCCACTTGATCAGATGTAAGGGCTGAACCATTCTGTCATGGCTAAAGGATTAAGTTCCTTCCATGTCAGATGTGAGTGTTGGCCATTCTGATGAGCAGGTCGGATGTAAGGGCAACTGCCATTCTCTAGGAGAATGGAGGCGCCTGGTCAGTTACCAGGTAGCTCAGCCGAGGACTGGGGGCCATTCTGATATGACTGCTGGGATGTGTTCTCGTAGGATCAGATGTGAGTGCAAGCCCTTCCATCACTGTGATAGGATCTGTTCTTGTCTGGATGGATGTAAGTGCAGAGCCTTTCTGGAGCGACTGAGGGATGTGTTCCCACGTGCTCAGATGTAAGTGCTGAAATCTCTCATCACTGTGATAGGATGTGTTCCTGTCTGGATGGGAGTCTTCCATCACTGTGATAGGATGTGTGTTTCTGTCTGGATGGATGTGCCTTTCTGATGAGTAGGTCAGATGTAAGTGCTGGGCGAAGACCTACATGATGGGTAGGCCTACAACCAGCATGAAAAAGGGCTGGCTCTGTAGAACTTCTTGTGACGAGAAGAATCATGAGATAGCACCAGTGATGATCTAGATCCAGTGATGACAGCCAGTGATGATCCAGATCCAATAGTGATGATACAGATCGAGTGATGATCCAGATCTAGTCCAGTGATGTTGATCCAGATTGAGAGATGATCCAGATCCAGTGATGATGTTCCATGATGATCCAGATCCAATGAAGCTGACTTGAAGATGAAGATGACTTGAAGACGAAGATGACTTGAAGACTCCGAAGACTCAAGATGCTGATGACGAGATGATCGAGTTGATACAGAGAAGAAGACCAGTGCTGAAAATTGTGTCGAGAGGATACCTTCCTAGTTAAGAGGGAGTGTTGATGTAATTGTAACTTCGGAATGTATTCATCCGTATTTCTTATGTATTGTAACCCGATGTTTATTCCGGGATGTATTGTAATGTATTTGAGTCATGTCATGCCTCGATGTTCCGATTGGGAAGTTTCTATAATGAGAAAGTCATGTCAAGTCATTGTGGGTAACCCTCCTATTGATCAAGGGTTAAAGTCTCCACAGTTGTGGGGCCCTTGGGTTATTAGACTATCTTAGTGAAGTCGACCCTAGGTGAGTCATTGTAAGTCGGGGCAATAGTCCCCACCATTGTGTTACCCTCCTATTGGTCAGAGGAGGCAAATTCCCCACAAGTGGTGGGGCACTAGGGTTATTAGACACTCCTAGAGATGTCGGCTCTAATAAGTAATTGTTAAGTGAGGCCGACATGTTGGAGTGCACTTCAAGTGAATGGAAGAATATAAATAGAGAGTGAGAGCCTCTCTATTTATCACTTGCAACACTCACATTCACTCATTGGGGGTGCATGAGTGAGAGGAGAAGCTCTCTTAGTGTGAGAGAGAGAGACTGCTGCTGTGTGGAGATCATCTTACTGTTTTGGTGCTGATTCTATCTCTGAGGAAGTTGCGGGGTTTTCTTCTTTATGGTTTCCCCGAAGAAAACTCTTTGTGTCTCTTGTCTCTTGTGATGTGCTTATGTTTTATTGCTGTGCTTGTTATTCTCTCAGTGAAAAGATCCTAAGATCATAATGCTAGCTTATATGATGAAAACCTAACACTAGCCTCTTCCATTCTCTTGAATTAATTTTGTGCTTATCTTCATTGAAGCCTTTGCCTGCGGTTGAGACCTCCAAGGCCAGGCTCCTGTCCATGATGATCACTTCAAAGCTTGACTGCTTCATGTTTAGTCTCTTCCCATGTGGTTTCTCCATGGATGCAACCCCAGAGCTGGGTGGAGGCTCCAGGGGTAGTTGGAAACCACAAACTGTAACTTCTGTGGCATATCTGCAGTACCATTGGTGAGGAAGAAACCGAAAAGAAGACGAATAAGACATACATGACACTGGCCTTCGGACCTTTGCCACTTGGACCAGAGATAGACTGACACCTAGAGTGGATTGCAGAATGGTTTTCCATACCAGTGATTAATACAGACCGGTTTGGTGATGAAAATTGCCAAGGCTAAACCCTCATTAAATATACATATCAGCATAATTTGTAGGCACACAAACTCCATTTATGAAATTTATGTATTAGCATTTTCTTTTGTTGGCAGAGGAACTCCATTTGTGAATTTATTTATTAGCATTTACAAATAAATTTCCATGAACTTTAGTTGTATGATTTTGTCTATGGTATGATTTATGCTAAATACTCTTTATGTCAATCTTTCAATGAAAAACAGGAACCTGACCGAGCCTCCATACCTTGACAGTGTTGATTGGGGAAGGTGGCATGTTTTTTGGGTTGATGAGAGAGTGGTGGCAAAAACTCATCCTGACAGCAACTATAAGCTAGCGTATGATAACTTCCTTTCAAAGGTAATTCTATCTTGCTGTGTGTTTAGGAGGAGAATATTAATGTGAAACAAAATCCCAATCATGGGATATGCCACTGTAGTAGTAAGACTTTCAATTACTACGAACATTACAAGTTATCTTTCTGTGTAGACTGCTGTGTACCTAAATAGTAAAGTAACATGCATAAACTATAGTATAGAAAGATATGCAAAATTGTGTTTGTATTTACCAATTACTCTGTCCATGGCAATATATAAATATTGCAAATGGGATGTTTTTCATCACAGATTGCTCTGTGATGTTTAAGGCACATTTGTTTCATTTTGTATTTTACTGGATTCCTTTAGCAGCTTTTCTATTTGAATCTTAGAAAAGGCTTTGTGCTGTATCCTTTTGTGTGCATGTTATAGGCTCGGTTTACTCAGAGTTGTCTTTTTATTTGATGTGATTTCAGGTGCCAATCGTTCCAGGTCATGTTTATGCCATTAATGATTCCCTTTCTGCAGAGGCTGCAGCAGAAGATTATGAAACTGTTTTGAGGCAACTTGCAAAGACAGGGATTTTAGATGCATCAAAAAGTGGCGACTACCCAACATTTGATCTTATGCTTTTGGGAATTGGCCCTGATGGTCACATTGCATCCCTATTCCCTGGTCATCCTCTTCTTAGTGAAAAGGAGAAGTGGGTTACTTCCATAAGAGATTCACCAAAACCTCCTCCAGAAAGAATAACATTTACTCTGCCAGTCATTAACTCAGCTGCAAATATTGCAGTGGTTGTTACTGGAGCTGGTAAAGCAGACGCACTTAAAAAGGGTTTGAGTGATGAGCTGCATGATGATGTGTTGCCAGTTCAGATGCTTTCCCCTAAAAGTGGAAATTTGACCTGGTTTACCGATAAAGAAGCAGCTGCAAAGATTGTCCGCTGAGAAGAACTGCCTGAAACTTGTGTCAAATTAGGATGCTTGAATACTGTAGTGCGTGGGTTTTCTTTCTTGTTAAGATATTCCTTCCCCTCTTTATAATAAAAAGGGCAGACAAATTTATCAATGACAAGAGACCATATGTACGTGTTTTACAGCAAGTAGCAATAAATGGCATTCAATCTATTTTCAGAATTTCGTGTTTGTTAAGTTGAGTAAGGAATCATGCTACTAAAAGGTTGCGCATTGATTGAATTGCATTGAATGTAAGCAGGTTGTTTAATTCCAAACTCTGCACCAAATAGTACTACACCAAAGTGTTTTCAATTTTCAAATCAGCTGTCATATTCAGAAGTTAAATTCTAGGGTTGGGATGATTTTAATTTTTAAACGAGGATATGAATGCAAGTGTTATTGCTTTGCTATCTCTTTTTAGGTACAGGTTCTTTGAAGTGGTAGAGAATCAACCGGCATATCTTTTCTTGATAAAAATAGTTTTCTTTGTTATCTGAATAATCAATTGAGCAGAATGCTATTTGCAACAGAAATTGGTTACAATGCTCACACCATTCAACCCTTCGCTATGTACCATACACTACTATTTGAATGATTTAACTACAAAAGTCACTGCTCTTAAAAGAATTATTCTAGTAACCTACGAAATTATAGCTGGGGTACATAATGTTGGCATTTGTTTTTCAAATCCAAATTCTCTTTTGGATGTCAATGCCATTTTCACAGTATTGTTTAAGTTGTTGCTTGCTGTTCTCATTATCCTCGTAACTTCTCGATGCTTAAAAAATATTAACAGAGCACCAAGACAAAATACACTTCCGGTTTCATTAGCAAGCGAGAAGATTGGAGTACATATACAAAGGCATCGGTTAAGGCATCTGATAAAGATAAGACGGGTCATTCACGTATGCTCTTTGTCAAAGAGCAGTCATCTCTACTAAAAGTTGTAGGATGTAAAAACTTGTTGGATAATATAGGTAAAAATTTGTGATCACATTTTATATTTCAGGGACGAGTGGTTTTATATTAGAAAAAACTGTGGTCGAACTGGACAATATTCTAATACAAAATTACATGGTAGGTTGGTTATGGCTAGGTTTCCCAAAAATGAGTTTTACCCACCAAAACAAAATGTGGGTTGCTTTTCCAAATCCATCAAAGTCATAGTAGGTATGCTGCCTTACAAACTGTGGAGTAAAAAAGACTTTGAAAAAACATTGTAAATTCAAAGAATAAATTTATAAAAATTCATGTCATTGACGGGCTTCAGTTTGCATCTCCCCATGGGGCTCCAATCCTGCATTCGTTGAGTGCCCTGTTTCAGTAGTGAGATTTGTCGTTGTGTGGTAGGCTTTAATTGAAGTTTTCATTAGTTCTAGGCGTTGGGTGTGCTCAATGCCCAAGCTCTCCTTTGCAGCTAGAGAGAGACCACACGGGGAGGAGTACTACAAAGTTTCTGAGTTGTGTGGGAAGTAGAGGGGGTGAAGAAACAAACTTGTGATGTAAGCCAACGTGAGCTACTTGTTGATGTTCTCATGGTTTCAACATCGGACAAACATTCTACAGATCATTCTCGTAGAGGTTTGCGATCCATGGAGAGAATGGCCTCGTTGCAGCCTTGATTAGTCATGTGTTGACTATATAGAGGGCTTGGATGCTTAGCCTAGTCCAGTCATGTGTTGATTGGAATGGTAGTAGGCTAGAGGTCATATTGCGTACCCACTGTGTGGGTGTGCTCTGTAGCAAGAGTGATCTATTCTTATAGAGTGAGATGACTTCTCTATGTTACGGGGAGATCTTATCTCCATGTATATTAGACAAAGTCTAATCTAATGTTGAATTGGACGTTTGGCTCTAAGAAGTGACCAAGACTTCTTAGAGTATGGTCAAATCAACATTAGAGCTCTTGGGAAGATTATAATCGCATGTGAGGAGATATCAACGAGGATAACTTTTCTACGATGAAGAAATATTCAAATAAGTCAAGACAATCTATTGAAGAAGTCCCAAAGGAAGCGAAAGACAAGAAATGACAAACTACCCCAGTAAAAGGGGAAACTTGGACCTAGAAGACAAAAGTACAAGTTGGCCTCTAGAGTGCAAATTGAGTCAACTAAAGAATATAAATAAAAGTGTTCTCACACTTCATTTGCCACATTCAAGCAAGCTCATCTCTCTCAATTGGTGTGCACATCTCAAGGAGGACAAGTGAAGATCTTTAGAAGTAATTTTTGGGGTTATCTTATTATCTCTATCTCTCTCAAAGTTCACTAGGGTTTCTTGTGGAAGAAGAGCACACTCTTGTGCTAGGGCTTCAACTTCATGTTTGGTATTGTACACAAAATTTGGATTGATTTTTTTTGAGAAAAGTTTGCTAGGTTTTCTCCCGTTTGGGTTTCCCAGGATAAAATCCTTGTCTCTTGTGCATGGTTATCTTTGAGTGATCATTGCTTTTAGTTCTACTACAAATGAATAATGCTATAATTGTGGGATGAAGTGAATAATGAAATAAAGTTGAAAGATATGAAAATTATACTGCTTTTAAGTTATAAAACACTAACATGGTATCATAGTAGTTTTGACTAGATGCCATTGCCAAAGACTGTTTGTGCCCTAATCTAGAAACTATGGCTTCCAAGTTTGGATACTTCTCTCCATAGTTTGGACTTGGATTCCCTAGGAGGGCGCATTTATCTGTAGAAATAGATCTCAGTTTCATGAATTTTCAATTTTGACTTAATCTCTACCAGGGTCAAGAACTAGGGCTTCCAGTTTTGAGCCTTTCTGACAATAGATTGAATCTGACCTTAGCATTTTGGAACTTGGTCTAGGAGGGTGCATCTCTCCATGGAGTCATATTTCACTTTTGGCAAAATTCAATTTTGACCTAGCTCTTGCTAGGGTTTCGGGATCGAAATTTCAAAATGGTGTCCAACCTTAGAGTGGAAGACAAATTGGATGGTGCTTCAAATTTTAGATCCTGGAAGACAAGAATACTCTTCATCTTGGAAGAAAATGAAATCCATGATTATGTATAGAAGGATATCTCAGAACCAAAAGTTGATGAAGAGAAAGCCAAATACAAGAAGAATGAAGCAAAGGCAAAGAGGATCTTGGTAGACTCTGTAAAAGACCACTTGATTCCCCATATCTTTGAGTTAAAGACTTCTAAAGCAATTATGATGACTTAGTAGGATTGTTTGAAAGCAAAACCACTAGCAGAAGACTAGCCTTGAGAAATCAACTCCGTTGCATGAAGATGGCCAACTTAAATTCAACAACCACTTACTTTATGAAGGTCTCCCAATTGAGATATCAATTTAAAACCATTGGAGAGCTTATTGAGGATGCAAAACATGTTATGGTAACTTTTAATGGATTTCCTTCCTTGTCGGAATCCTTTATTCATAGTGTTCGTGGAAGAGAGAAAACACCCAATTTTGATTGACTATGGGCTGGCTATGTTCAAGAAGAGGCCAGAGTATTATCAAAGAACAACTCCTAGAAACCTCAAGAAGAAGATCAAGGATTCCAAATCAAACGATGAAGCAGAAGCCCCTCCCAAAAACTCTAGTGATTTATGCAAGGAGGCAAACATCAAGAGGGAGCCAACAAAACAAACAAAGATAAATATTTGATACTTTGTTTAATAAGTTTTATTTGTATTGATTTGATTTGTTATTTTGTTAATGAAGAGCATAACTATTTAAATTAGTACTGGTTAATCCATGTGAACAATATTGTCATGTGTTACAGGATAGGTCCATTATGAGGATCGCGGAGATGATGATCTGTGATCAATACCTACCCATGTTCTTATGGAAAGATGCATCCGTTACGACAATTTATGCTCAGATTAAGTGTCCTCACCGATATTGGGAGTCAAGACTATTGAGGAAGCATTTGCAGAGGTGAAGCCAATGAGAATTCTTGGTTGACCAACATACAACCATGCACCAAGGAAGACCGAGATGAAGATCCCTTATTGAGATCTACCTGGCTACGTACATATCACTAGTACATGTGCACATTTTTCCCACGGCAAATTGTTGCTATTGCAACACTTATGTTGCTATAGTAATGAACATGACCCCATATTTTCGTGGAAACATTTTCGTCATTGTAGCCACACGTCGAACCTTTCGTCGCTATGGCAACAGGAAATAGATGACATGTGGCGTGCGTGGATGATGCTTACAAATCGCTAT
Source organism: Pseudotsuga menziesii (assembly GCA_001517045.1). NCBI lineage: Eukaryota > Viridiplantae > Streptophyta > Pinopsida > Pinales > Pinaceae > Pseudotsuga > Pseudotsuga menziesii. The sequence continues at coordinate 625,065 of LPNX010853081.1, read as the reverse complement.
AGCGATGAAGCTTTGTCGCTATAACAACGCTGATGTGTTGTTATAGCAACATTAATGTGTCGATATAGCAAACTTTGTCTGTTGTTGTAGCGACAAACTTGCGTCGCTATAGCGACAGCCAATCGTTCCTAGAGCAACATCCTGTCATGCACATAGCGACGAATTTGCTATACAAGCAACATATTACTTGTCGCTATAGTGGCGGTTAGGTGTCGATATAGTGACGACCCACCATGCACAAAGAGACGGATTTGCTATACAAGCAACAGTTTCTCATCGCTATAGCGACATAATATCGTTGCCCAAAAAATGAACTACCAAGTCCTTTCCGTCGCTATAGTGACGCTTTTTGATTATTTAAAAAAAACTGAACTAAGTTCTACATAGACTCCTATACTAGAGATAGCTATGAGCACTAAGAGTGAAGACAAGGAAATAGACTACAGAGATCATGAAAGATATTCTATCTTATTTTGAATGATCATCTCTTAAATGACTGAGAGGAACAAGTTTCGGAACAACACCATGAAGAATGGTGAAAGTAGACAAACATTGCTGTTCCTTAATGATGAATTAGAAAAACTTTGAAGGTTGACCTGAAGACTGTCATAATATTGTGCATACATTTGTCAAGGGACTTGCGAGTCTATGGAACTATTGAAGTCTGTCATGAATATCAAGAATTGAAGAATTGATTCAAAGGATAGTTTAAAAGCAACAACATATATGTTTTTGAACCAATCTTGTAAATCTTACTGCAAATCCTAAAAGATTAGTATCTGAGAAACATTGGAGCATTAGAAAGGAAAAAAATAATAAAAAAAGTATGAAAGGTACAACACAATGAATGAAGGATAGGTGGCAACTCCCTTAACACATGAAAACAGACTTGTAGGAAGTGGAGTTGATTCTTCTGACATTGGCATAATTATCCCTTATGCAGCATAGGTTGGTCTTTTGAAGACAATGAAAAGCAAAGAGATGAAGTTGAAGGATTTAGAAATTTCTACTGTTGATGAGAATGATCATGATCCAGTATTACACAACGGTTTGAAAAGTATTGAGGCATACTTTATATTTAAGCTAAAGGGATTGCTATAACAGTTGAAGTAATTCACCTTGAAAAACAAAAATGACAGAAGCCTTGAAAGACTAATTAGAGGCCACACTTTACTGTGAATTGTTATCACCAAACTTGTAGTTGCCTCTATGAGGTGAATCTAGGATGGATGGTAGAGGGATGGGCAACTAAAGAGGTGGAACCAAGATAGCCTCGACTCCCAAATGGATGGTTGTCATGCCAATCGAGGCAATCTTCACTTGATGTTATCTTATCCCAAGACAACAATGGGGGAGACCTAGATCTAATAATTCCCGACATGAGAGATCAGACCTAAATACTAGATCAAATCAAAGGGAGTTGAAGTACGTAAGGTGTAAGGTGGAGTAAACCCTAGATCTATGGATGACGTCACAAGGTGAACTAGGGCTTGGATCAAGGGTTTATGAGATGTGAAATTTGATCCAAGTTCGAAACACAAGTGACCTATATAGCCCTTTACTAGTCTGATCCGGGATCCAGGTACTAGCAAAAGATGAAGATATCCTCTGCCTTGGGAAACATGACCAATGCAGGGAAGGGAAGAACAAGATTGGGGCTATCTTGGTTCCACCTCTTTAGTTGCCCATCCCTCTACCATCCATCCTGGATTCACCTCATAGAGGAAACTACAAGTTTGGTGATAACATTTTGGCACCGTCGCTGAGGAGGTAGAGGCTTACCTTGGTTCATCTATTTTACCTTCAGTGTTTGTGAAAGTACTTACATCTTTTATCATTCATATCACATTCGGTCTAATATCAGTGATTGCATTTTATATGTTTAAATATGTACAATCACTGCATGAATTTCACTTACCTCTCCTACGACATTATCCATTGGTGAACATGACAATTCGTTCACCTGGCGACTCCACAACGCGACTCCACTAAGAAGCAAACCCATCACATAAATCATAATGAATTCAGATGTACTATTAAGACGCATGAATGAATTAAATGAAAACACAAATGAAGCTAAAAGGCAAATAAACAAAAGGGATAAATGGAGGCCAGATTCTTGGTATGAGGATGATCTTGACCATGATTATGGGTACGAGTCTAATTATCACAATCCTTATGGTACCCACCAATTCACTTACCCGTGCTATAAAAAATGCCTAACCATCTCTAGTGAGCCGATGAGCAAGTATCAAACCCAACTAAAGCCGAGAGTGACTAATCCTGGTAATCCTACTAGGTACCCAACTCAAATAACCAGAGCTATTAGGAAAAAGGCCAAACCTTCTCCATTTGACTTCTCTGAAATTCTTGGGGCACCTCATCCTATGCCAAACGATTACACTAGGAGGTTGCCCCAATTTAATGGAAATAAGGATATATCTATTGAAAGTCATTTGGATATTCTCTGGGATTACATGGAAATTAGAGGTGCAGACAATGAAGATGTTTATATGTGAGCCTTAGGATAATCCTTGCGAGGGGATGTTCAACTATGGTTTGATCAGTTAGCACTAGAATCCATCACTGGGAATGACATGTTCACAGATCTGTTAATAGATAAGTGGGGTAGTGTTGACGGGCGTATTTGACTAAGCCCGCAACAGGGGAAAACGACCCAGTCCGGGATCCTTAGAACAGGTTCCAAGCTGTTTTAAGTAGTCGCTCCCGACAAGTTTAAAGGCTCTGTTGGCCTGAGATCCTAAGAGACTAATTAGTGCTACTGATTAGTGGGTGTTAATCTTATGATCACAAGAATTAAACTCAGATATAAACTACTGTTATGTGAGATTACTATAAACAACTTGTTATATAGATACAGCACAATTCATAAACAAAAGTTATATATTACAAATGCTGTTAATGATATACACAAATACACAGTAATTACATCAAGGAATAAACTAAAGATGTTTTTAAAGAAAGTAGGTAATCACACTAACATTTTAATATCATGCAAGAAGCGAGAATTAAATAAATCCTAAGTTCTACTCTAACACCTATCCCGATCGGAAGCACGATTTAACTAAATCTGATTCTCAACAAATACTGGTAAATGCAATGTATGATAAATTTTGCAGAATATTAAAGAAATTTAAAACCTGCACATTAATACACGCACCATCAACTACCATGTATCAATAATATCAATTATCGAATGCAGGATATGTTATACCAATATAGCTGAAAAACAAGGCAGTGAATACTTAACAAATTATTTTCGCATAATTGATGAAAACGAATTATAACGAAAATAGAAACATAAGAAACACAAATACCAGCAACTGAAAGATGTCTTAAACGCAAACAAGTTTCAAAACTTAAGAAACGTGAATCCAACATCACCAGTCCAAAACATCATGACGACTGGCAGCAAACTGCCAAGCAGCCCAACCAGTAAGAACTAGCAGTTCAGTATTTGCATTCCCAATAGTATTCCCCCTGCAGCAGCGTTTTAGAGCTTACAAAAGATAAATCTTTAGTACTGTAGCAGCCCTCAACCCCTCCTCATTCTAGCAACATACAATCTGCTTAAATAAACAACAATCAAAAGAAATCCAAAACGAATTCAACTCTGTCCAGGCGAATTTCTGGAAACAAACATTTGTTGCCGGCCGCACTGGCAAAAATCGTGCTCAAATGATCCCCGAAATATCCTTGAATCCATCATTTTCTGGCGAAATTCTCCTAAGTAAAGCTAAATGGGTCTGTTCTGAAGAAAACCCATGTGGCGGATTTCTCAGATCTGCCTCCATTTGTTCACAACGTGGCTCAAAAAATCGCCTGTTAGTTGAGGACGCGATTTCCTGTAACTGGCAACAAATCCCGGCAGTTTCGTTTCTCTCTTAGCCCCAACAAATTCTCAGGAAATTGAACTGCTGCTCTTGATCTTCAAAAGAAAGCGTAACTATATGCTCCTCATTTTATGAACCTGCATAAATCCAATCGCTCACATAAAAAGATAAAAGACTTGTAAAAATAAATGAAAGAATAGAATTAAGAAAATAAAATCATCTCCCTCTATCATTCTTTTGAACAGAAATATATTTTATTGCTGGACACTAAAAACCAGCGTGATCCTGTGGAGAAAATCCCTGTTATTCCTTCATTTTTCTGACACCTCTTCATTTGTCAGCATGCGTGGAAACACCGGCCTTCGAAATAGCAAACGCAAATAACGGTAGAAAACCTAGAGCTTAAACATGACGGACAGCTCAAGTATCAGTGTCATAATAGCACACTGACTTCGCGATATGTGAGATAAGATACAGGCTGCGCCAAAAATCAATCTGGTGATAGCCACAATATATGCATTCATATCATAGATTCGGCATATCTTGTAAAGGTGGCGGAAGTTATAATATAACCACAAAATTTGCACTTGAACCTTTGAACAACGACCATATGGAATTCAATCAAGATCAACAATAGCTCACAAACTTAGGATAAGGAGCATGAGACATAAGTCTAGGCTCCGTCGAATTTATAAACATTAAACCTTTGACAACTATTGCTTGAACAATCATATGAAAACCATAATTAATAAGACCTTGCAAATCATCGTGGTAACGAAGTCAATACAATGAACCCCTAATATTTTTGGTATAATATACATGACTAGGGTTACAAAGCATGAGCAGAAATCATTAAGAGTGATGCTTTAAAAACCTTCAACACAATAACTTTAACATAATGGTCTCATTAATCCAATAGAGTTTGCAAAGGTCATTGTTAAAATTGAATTTCAACAAATCAGTAGCTCAATAGAAACCACCATATCAGTAGTTAAAAGTTCATTAAATTTGTCCTTGTAAATTTAACCATTTCATCAAACAAAATGGAATTTTGCTTGATGAAATAATGATTTTTACAAGGCTGTTGAGCAGGGGCACAACATGTAGGAACACTGATAATTATTTAGAGTGTAAATCTAGCAATGATTGTGTAGTTGATAATCAATATATTGACAATTTGCTTTCTCAATTGGATCATTCCTCTCCTGAAATGTTCCAAATTATGAGCGTTCCTGCAATCCATAAGAATGTTAAAGAGTACTTTGAGAATAATGTTTCAAGACCTCATGCTGAAACTAAGAGGGATATCAATCAAACCATATGAGATACTCTATTATTATTACCTAAAGCAGTCACAGAGCAAATCTTGGATTTAATCTGTGGAATGGAACCTAACAATCACCACCAAGAAACATCTATAGTTGAGCCTTCCATTTGCGAGTCCATTATAGAGCCTTTAGAGGAGCAACTCCATAGTCATTGCCTAATTGATGATAGTTCAAGCTATCCAAATCTGGATTCAGACTTTGATTATGCCTCTACAGAAGAATTGAAAGGTTGAAATTAATCAAATTTCTATTGAGGAGCAATCATGTGGTCATATTTTGGTTGAAGACCAAGTTTGTGAGGATGACAAGGAAGTTAGAAATGAACATTTTGATATTTTTCCTTATCAAATGAATGATGGTGATAATTTATCCTCAGTTGAATGTAATGAACAATCTAAATAAGAACAACCACATGATGATGATATACTAGTGAGTGAACTTGACCTAGACTGTTCTTTGTCACATCTTTCGAGCTGGAATCTATGTCCAAATAGTCGTCGAGAGCCTCCAAGGAATGATTCTTGTAATGTTGTTACTATTCCTCATCAGATTTTTGGTTAAGGTGATTTGGTTGAGGAGATTAATAAGTCTTTTTGTATGGTGTCATGCGAAATTTTCGGTACAGAGTCTTAAAAGTGCCAAGTGGTCAATGGTAAAACATTTCGTCTCCTTTCATCCTTGGTGCATAATGATTTCAATGTTGCTAATTTCTTTGATTGGGTGATTGAAAAGCTCTATAAAGACCAATTCCATATTTTCTCATTTTTTAAACAACATATGTTGTTAATCTCGATTTCTGGTTTATTGATCTCTAATTTGTCCCTATTTTGTTTCACCATTGATCATAATGTGAGTATGATTGAGTGTGCTAATCAGAAAGATGAGGGAAACAATGATGGCTTAGAAGGGATGAATCATGTATCGTATTCTTTTCTTTCATCAAATTTAAGCTTGCATAAATTTTATGATCCCGTCGATCTATGGATGGAAGAAGTTTGCAACAATCAATCTCATCCCTGGCATGATTTCATTTCTCTTTATCCTTCTTTGATTTTCAAACAAGAAGTTATAATGGCTTCAATTTTCATTCACATTACTTACAAACCATTTTTGACTTGTTGTATCATTAAATGTAAAGAAATCTCAATAGATTCGTTCAACAAGTGGTTGCATTGGATTTGTGATTTTACTTAACACTTGTCTAAAGTTAGAGTAGGTAGGACTTGAATAAGCATTTCCAGGCAGTAGTGTAGCTTTTTAGTCTTGCACATTTTTGTCTTTTCCTAAAGCTTGCTTTTCAAAGCTCTTAGCATAGTCCTGAGTTCCTACCATTTTCCTGCACAATAAAATCAAACTTTTCTAAAAAGTTATGGTTATATATTAGATTTTCTTTCTACTTTTCAGTTTCATGCATTTCAATTTTAGTACTTTATTTTATCCACATAGTGTTATGACAACTGGTTTGTGAGTTTGGTATAGCTCTGAACATTTTGTAGGTAGTTGGTGACATTTTGGTAGCGGTTGCAGAGCTGGAATGATGAATCGAGGATGCGAGTAGCATAGTGCGAGGACCAGAGATTCTGAGGTTCTCAAGCGCTCTATTCAACAGAGTACTTGTCCTAGCTGGAGCCAGATGTTATCACATATATAGTAGCCGGGCTACCATATTTTATTTTTCAAATTTCAGTACACTTTTCAGCCAGTTCCCTTACATATGAGATGTTGAGATGAGCATCTATGATGGATCATTATTTGATGATGGACTATAGTACTCTCCCATACCTTGACTGAGTCTCAGGACACTCAGATTTGAGGACTGATGTAGCCATTTAGCCATTTGCAGAGCAGTCATTAGTGCCCAGAGTTGCATCAGTAGCTTATCATTGGACAGTTGTTGGTTCATATTTATTATTTACATGTTTATGACCCAACATATGTTATCTTGTGTTATGGTTATTATTTTTCTTATACCCATTCTCGTGACATGTCTTAGTATCTAGTGTCATGATCTGGCTGTCATATAAATATGTGGAATTGGATGAATTGATATTATGTATGTATGTCCCTACTTAGACCTAGAAGTTCTTGACCCATACTCATTGGTTTCACCCTCCTTAGGGAGAATAGAGGTAGTCATTCCCATCATACTTTGGCTTGCTAGTGTTGGTTTCATGGTTCATTATCTCCACCTTCCAGTTGTGTTTCCAACTTGACTTACTACTTGACATGTGGTATGGAGGACCTTTCCCCACCAGAGCCTCTTTGTTGGATAAGATTCCCTGTTTATTTGTGTCTCGGCTCTGAGTTGCCTAGGTTGTGTGGGCTAAACCTGAAACAAGTAGCGCTGCCATCAATACAATGTATTTGGAAATGAATGAATATCTTATTGAAAAATCCCATTCATGAAAAGTAGTGTTTTAAACATACATGAATTCAAGGCAAGCCTAACGAAATGGGCTTTGAACTATAATGAAATGAATATCTTAAAAGATTCATGAAAAGTAGTGTTTTTAAACATACATGAATGCACGAAGCCTAAAATAATAAAAATTCGTGTAATAAATGCATGGACCAAGGCTATGGAAAATCAAAGGCCCAAAAAAGCAATGGTTCCTAAAGTTATATCTAAGGATTGGTGGCCTCACTTGTATTGATTTGGATTGTGAGCATTTGTCAAGGTGAATAAGCACCTCTAAATGTAACTTATCCATTTGTGAGACACAACCACCCCTGTGTTGTTGCTTGTTCGGAATATGCTAGAGTGAGTACCCCCTTTCCATATCTAAAGTGTCAAAGTGTTGAGTTGGTGGTCACCCTTTGGCCTAGCCTTTTGAACTTTAGCCTTCACCCTTCACTATCAAATTGATTACAACTATGAAGTGAGTATGGTCTTGAAAGTCTGGTCTAAGTTATAATTAATAAATGAAACCCTATATATTTGGTTGATAGACCGCCAGTGAAGTGATTGCTACTTGTTATAATTGTTACTTGAATGATTTGTAGAGCATGTTTTAGCCTTTGAACACTAGCAGTGGATGGATGTTATCCTGGGTTATATTATTGATTATGTGGTCATTTAGAGATTATTATTTTGTCTATATGGGTATATTGGATATTATAGATGATCATGCATAGACATATAGGGTGTATGAGTATGCACCTTAGATGGATTTGGACTCCCTGAGTCCAATGAGACAGATTTCTTTTAGTTCCGGGCAGTTTCATGGATGATTTGGCTTAGTATACCATTCTGGTGCAGTTTTGCCATGCTGGATGGCTTGTCTGAGCAGCGAGATGATTTGTTTGGATCTCCTAGGGTGCTGTATGAGGAGGGGGTGGTCCATCCACTTGTTTTTACCATATTACCCCCCTCCCAGAGAGCCTGGTGGGCTCAGCTGGATAACGCAGGAACCCTAGGAGGCAGTTTTGGGCATATCACATTTCCCGAGGCAGAATTAAAATAATTAAAATTGCTACTGGAGAATTCGATTTGGGCTACTGAGGCAAGGAAATGGCATGGGATGAGTTTTGATGATGAAAGTGATGTCTTCCACTCCTCCTCCAGCAGTTTCAACACTTGGATGGACCCACATCCGTCTTTTCGACACGATTTATTATTTTTTGGAGCTGTTGGAGGCTCACGATTTCCTTATAAAGGCACTATTTTGGCATTTAAAAAATTATATTATTTTATTGTTCCATGGGGACACACTAGGAGAGTTAGTTAACACTCCCCGGACCCACCATGAGCTTTATTTATTTTTTATTGAGTGGGATCCCCTCTCCTACGGTGATTTGGTCCATGTTTATATTATATTATTGTATTGATCCATGCACTCTATGTTGAGCTCATCTCAACCTTTGATTAGAACATTTTAATTTTTTAATTTTAGACACCCATTTGAAAAGTGGTTATGATTTTGGTTCTCTCATTCTTATTTAAAGGAGAGAGCTTCTCATTTGTATAGGGTCTTTGGCTCTTGGATCTGGATAATAGAAAAAACTTTTTTTGTGGAAATTTGTGGATCTCCTTTTCATCTGGTGTTCTTATATGGTGATTGGAAAATCTTTTGCTTCCTTGCATTTGGGTATTTGATGTGAGATCTATATATTTTTTCGGGAAACATTGTCTTGTCTACAGGAGGGCGACTTCAACTTGGGTGTTTTTGCAAGGTTTCCTTAACTCGCTTGGATTGGATGCGTTTTGTATCAGGGGGTTTTCATTAGTATCAATGCGATCTATGATTTCATCTTGCTATTTTTCTATAGCATTTGTTTTTTTCACATGATGCAACAAACTGATATGGTTGACGTTTGTTGTGCAGGAGAGAGGACGCAGTGGCTTCTTGGGGAAAAACATTGGGCATAGAACTCACTCAAATATTCTCAAATTGATCGGGATAGTAGGGATCATCGTTATCAAGGCATCTACAAGGTTTTCCAGGTAAGATATACAGGTTAGTGCTTCTCTTCTAGATCTCAATCCATTTGCATCCGCATCTCCATTTTTATCTTAAAACCCTAAATATAAAAAACCAAAAAATATTATAGATCAAACCACTTGATCTTGGGGAAAACCATTTATGGGTTTTGTAGATCGGGTCCAACCCTAAGTGGGTCTTCCTCAACGCTGAGCTAAAAGTGACTCCATTTCCCTAGATTTGAAAAACACTGGTCTTCAAACCCTAGCGCTACCTTTCATGTTGCCTCATTTTCTCATGATCTGATCCTTTCCGGAAAAACTACTTTTGGGTTTGTAGATCAGGTCCAACCCCAAGTGGGTCTTCTTCAGTGCTAGGCAAAAAGTGACTCCATTGGCCCAGATCCCAAGGAACTGATCTTCAAACCCTAACACTACCCCTCCTGTTTCCTTTTCCTCTTGCGTTTTGACTTTTTTCTTATGGCTCGGGTGCTTTGACACTATCATACCTTCTTACGAGTCTATCCCTCGGTACAAGATAGCCCCAAACTTGTTCTTACCTTCTCTGCGTTGGTTACGTTTCCCAAGGCAGTAGATATCCTCACCTTTTGCTAGTATCTTAACCCCAGATCTAGTATTTGCCTCATACGTCACTTGTGTCCCAATTTGGATCAAATCTCATATCTCTTAAAACCTGATCCAAAGCCTTGGTTCACCTAGTGACGTCATCCATAGATCTAGGGTTTCCATCACCTTACACCTTACGTACCTTAAGTCCATTTGATTTGATCTGGTGTCTAGGTCTGATCTCTCCTGCCAGGAGTAGATCTGGGTCTCTCCCATTGTTGTCTTGGGCTAAGACAACATAAAGTGAAGACTGCCTCGATTGGCGTGACAACCATCCATTTGGGAGTGAAGGCAATCTTGGTTCCAATTCCTTAGTTGCTTGTCCCTCTACCGTTCATTCTGGATCCATCTCACATAGGCAAGTACAAGGTTGGTGATAACATGAATGTTGAGCTCCTTTGAAGGATTGATGATATACTTCAATTGATGGAAATATGACCTATGATACAAGTACATGGAGGACTATAATTTGAAGGGCTAAAACAATATTTTTTGAAACTACTTAGAACTCCCAAGCTCATGAAAAAACTAAGGTCATAGAGTAAGAAAGCATGATGTTGTTAAGTTTTGTGTGAACTACTAAATATCCAAGAGAATATTTGGAGGGTTTTGAGAATAATAGTTCAATGGTAGATCTAAATATTGCCAAAATTTGTCATTATGTGGGTTGGTTGTACAAGGAAGATTTGAAGTATGAAAGCATAAAAACTAGTAATTACATTTGACAATGGGAGCAAGGACAAAAATTGTCATTGAAAAGAGGAGAGCCAAGCAAAATAATAAAGGCACAAGAGAATAAAACTTATGGAAAAAGATCAAGAAGGGCAATTCATCAACAATGGTAAAACAAGAGGTCAGATTTCCTTATAAGATCAACAATATAGGAACAGATATGAAGATTGAGTTGTCACAATTCAAGCCTAGCTCCAACTGTGTGTATACTTGACAATTAAAAGATACAAGTGAAAGTCCGGATCAAGAAAATCACATTGACTTATATAAACACGAGAGAAGTATGCCTCATTTATGTGTGGTTCTATGCTGAAATTTAGGTCCAAATTTACAGAAAAGTAGCGTGCTTCTATCTCAGGTCCAAAATTGTAACAAGGATGTGAAGGAGCATTACTACGAAGATGATGGTTGCAGGATCAACGATGTGAAGAAATTTGGAATATGAAGAACATTGATTAAGGTAGGACTAGTAGAAGGACCAAGTTATAGCAGAGGCATGAGGTTTGGGTTGATGAGTTGAAAAAGACCAAGTGATGAAGAGTACAGATTAGGGATAGATCAGTTGTGTACCTGATGTATGTTAGACCAGTCCATGAATGATACTTGTTTGTCTATATAAAACATAAGTTTGGATGAGTTTACATTGAAGTGGTGGGAAGTTTGAATACCATACAGTTTGGGGCTCTTCATTAAGGATGTACTCAAGACAATTCAAGGTCATGTGAAAGAGAACTATGTATGAGATTATTAGATAGAGTTTGATTAGTTGAGAAATATGAAGATTGCACAAGGACAAAGATATTGACCACCATGCACAAATGAATATCATTCAAGATGATATAGAGTTTACATGAAAATAGGCTGCATGAAATGTGAACAAGTAAGTGCATAGTTAAGAAGGTCCAGACTACTATACATGTGTGCTAGAAATGTACAAAATTGAGACAACTATAACTTCTCTAAATTCAAGACAATTCATCACCCAAATTCACTTTTATGTTTGGATGCTTCCATTTTACAGTCAAATGATTTGAATTTCCATTAAAATCATAAAAAATGAGCATTGAAGTCTGGTTCTCATATGCTTTGACACTAGTAAAAAATATATAACAATCTAGCTGTAGGGTTACCTCAGGATGCATTATTTTGACAAACTTGACACTAATAAACCGAGCCAATATCTTCAACTACTTTACAAATCATAAGTTTTCAAAAGCATGGTACCGCATTGATTGATCAATATTAATAAATCCGATATATACTGTAACATTCAAGTAGGCTGCATCAACATGAAGAAAAGCAAACTAGTTAAGCAAAAATGAGCAGCATTATATCCAAAAAATACCTAAAATAGATCTTGTGGCAAAACAATAATACAAATCTTTCCTTCACCTATAGAAGCCTCAATGATTTGAGAACGCCATGCACGCTCAAACTATAATAATCTAGAATCATCCCTTGTATGTATAACTACAATACAATTGAATTATGTAATTTTTGTGGGAAAGAAAAACCATACCTCAATATCCTTCATGTCTAGCATGTCCCAAACAAAATGAGCTATAATAACCATTAACGTACTGAAAAAAATAACAGTAATAACGGTAGCAATTTATATACAAAAGTAGCAATATATATCACATTTGAACCAATTATAAACTCAACATCAGATATTAGGGCAGACCTCTCTTATCCTCAGAAAAAATGCTTCTAAACAGACTTCAACCTCTTAGCGTTAGGTTACTTTCATGAGACTCAACTAGACCAACATACTTGTGAAATGAGAGAACAGAACTGGAAAATACCTTAAAATAGATCATCCCACCCTCACAAATAAAAAAAAGTAGCAACACAGTAGTACGACAAACTCACAATAAAAAATGACAGCAAAGTACTCCTAAAATGTCATATAAGGTAGCGCTATGGTGGATGGCCGTTAATGTATTTGTAACTTCAGAATGTATTCATCCGTTTATCTTATGTATTGTACCCCGATGTTTATTTCAGGATGTGTTTGTAATGTACTTGAGTCATGTCATGCCCCGATGTTCCTATCGGGAGGTTCTATAATGTAAACAAGTCATGTCAAGTCATTGTGGTTAACCCTCCTATTGATCAAGGGTTAAAGTCCCTGCAGTTCCGGGGAACTAGAGTTATTAGACTCTCCTAGAGAAGTCAGCCCTAGTAGGTTATTGTCAAGTCATGAATTAGTATAAATAGAATGTGAGTCTCTTTATTTATCACACACTCACTCACACTCAGTTGTAGCGCATAGCTGAGGAAGAAGAATACATTGGGGCTAGGAAAAAAGAGGTTACTACTGTCGGGAGATCATCCTATTGTTTTGGGGTTTTACTTTTGGTGCTGATTCTATCTTTGAGGAAGTTGCGGGGTTTTCTGCATTTATGGTTTCCCTGAGGAAAAACACTGTGTTCATTGTCTCTTGTGTTTGATTGTTGTGCTTGTTATTCTCTCAGTTAAATATCCTAATGTAATGCTAGCTTAATGTTAAAAATCTAACATGGTATTAGAGCTAACCTGAGAAGAAGACATTGTGCAGCTGTGGGAAACTAGGGCTTCCTACTTTGTGGATCTCTCTCCACAGTTTTTCAGCAAAAGAAGGTTGGATTAACTTTCCTCCTTAGGGCACATCTTTCTATCGAAGCAGAATCCAATTCTGAGCTTTTTCAGTTTTGGACCCGATACTACTGCCAAAAATTAGGGCTTTCCACAGAAGTGGAATTTTTCAGTGAGCCCAGGTCTGGATTGATCTCCTCCTCAAAATTCAAGTTTATAGATCAATATCAAAACATTTGGTTGGACAGAACTCCGGAAAAGTCAAACCCTAATCTGCTCCTGAACCAGCACTGCAGAATTTCAGCTCCAAATCCAGATCCGACATCTTGACCTGGTAATATCTAAATATTTTGTATTTCCATTTGAGGTTCTCAGTTAAGATGTCTCATCATACCAAGATTGATGAAAAGCTTGAGGGAGCTGATAACTTCCGAGCCTGAAAGTATAGGATCTCCCTGGTTCTGGAAGAAAATGAGTTTGACTCCTATATCAATGAGGAGGTTCCAGTTCTAGAGGGAGGTGAGGCTAAGTCCTTACACAAGAAGAAGATGGTTATGGCAAAGAGGATTTTTGCTAATTCAATCAAGGATCACCTCATACCACATGTGTCCTCCCTAAAGACACCCAAAGCTATGTTTGATGCCCTAACCAAATTGTTTGAAGGGAAGAACATAAACCAGAAGATAACTCTGAGAAACCAACTGAAGAATGTAAAGATCCAGAATACAGAGACCATCCAGTCTTACTTTACAAGGGTCTCTCAGATCAAGGAACAGTTAGAAGCAGTAGATGAAGAAGTGGAAAATGCAGAGATTGTAATGACCACCTTGAATGGTCTCCCTAGATAATGGGACTCCCTTATTCAAGGAATCTGTGCCAGAAAGAAGTTAGTCAAGTTCAGTAGACTATGGGAAGAATGCTCTCAAGAAGAAGCTCGGATAGCAGCTCGAGAAGAGAAGATCAAGCTCTCACAGTTCACTCCAAGAAAATCAGAAGAAGCTCTCATCACTCCAGAGGTAAGAACTTCCACTAGAAAGATAACACTAGAAAAGACTTATCTAAATTAAGATGCTATACATGTGATGAAAGAGGACACTTCACCGAAGACTGTCCTAGAAACAAGATTAACTCCCATAAGAAGAAGGGAAACAAGAGAAGACATCATGCTCATGCTGCAGAGGATGATGAACCTTCCACAAAGAGATTCAGACATGAAAGTGATGAACAATATGTGCTGATCTCCGCTCTCATGGGAACTATCTCACATGGAAGCAATGATTGGCTTATAGACAGTGGTGCTTTCAAACATATGACGGGATTCAAAGAATCCTTTGTGAAACTATCTGAACATGACTCACCTCACAAGGTGAAACTTGGGGATGACTACCAGTATCCAATAAAAGGTAGCGGGGAATCCTCCTGTAAGCTAGAATCTGGAAAATCTATGAAGATGCAAGATGTATTGTTTGTACCAGGACTAAAGAAGAATCTCCTCTCCATATCTGCATTAGATGCAAAAGGCATGAGGGTTGCATTTGTAGATGGCCAAGTTCTCATGTGGCCAAAGGGAAAGACTTTTGATGATGCAGTAGTGATTGGGGAACAAGAGGGAGGTCTATACAAATTGAAGGGCCATCCAAAACAAGCTTTAGTCCATGACACAGTAGAGCCAAATGAACTTTCGCATAGAAGGCTTGCACATGTGCACTACAGAGCACTACCGCTTGCAAGCAAAGCTGTTGAAGGTCTTCCAGAAATTCAAGAAAAACATGATGGAGTCTACAAAGGATGTGCGAAAGGAAAGAACACCAAGAAGACATTTCCAAGTAGCGAGAGGAAGGCAAAAGGAATCTTGGAAATCATCCACTCCGATGTATGTGGTCCAATGTCATCAAGTTCACTAAGCGAGTATGTATACTATGTTTCTTTCATTGATGACTTTTCTAGGAAGACATGTATTTACTTCATGAAGAACAAAGATGAAGTATTTAGCAAGTTGAAGGAATTCAAAGCCTTGATTGAGAACCACATAGAAAAGAAGATCAAGACCTTTCGATCAGACAATGGTGGAGAATTCACCTCAAATGAATTCAAAACATTATGCAGAGATTCAGGGATTAAGAGGGAGTTAACTACTCCATATAATCCACAACAGAATGGGGTTGTAGAAAGAAAGAATCGAACGATCATGGAAGCTGCAAAGGCTATGCTTCATGATCAAGATCTTCCCATGCATTTATGGCCAGAAGCTACAAGAACAACAATGTATGTATAGAACCGTACTCCACACAGAGTACTCAAGAATAAGACACCTGAAGAAGTCTTCTTTGGAAAGAAACCAGAAGTCAGCCATCTCAGAATATTTGGCTGTCCTATATACATACACATTCCAAAAGAAAAGAGGATGAAGTTAGATCCTTCAGGAAAGAAGGGTATATTTGTGGGATACTCTGAAAGCTCGAAGGCTTACAGAATATACTTCCCAGGATTCAAGAAGATCGACATCAGTAGGGATGTAACATTTGACGAAGACTCAGCCTACAACAAATCCAGAAAGAGACCTGCTGAAGAACTTGAAGAAACATAAGCACCTAGAATTCATGACACAACCATGAACAAAGAATATCAAGAAGAAGATCGAGAATTTGAAGAAACTCAAGAAATTGTAGATCCACCTCAGGAGAAGAATCCTCATAAGAGGAAACCTGCTTGGGTATGAGAAGCTATCCAAGGTGCAGAAAGATATGGGGCTCCAGAAGAGAATCATAGAGAAAGAAAGAGGACAAGGTCCTGCTCTGGATATGTAGCATTATTATGTGATTTCATCAATAAAGAACCTTCCAATTATGAAGAAGCGGCAGAACAGAAAGAATGGAAGGATGCTATGATCGAAGAGTATCAATCGATCACGAAGAATGATGTTTGGAATGTTATCCCAAGACCAGAAGGGAAGTCTGTTGTAACTTCCAAATGGATCTACAAGATCAAGCATGCTGTAGATGGTAGCATAGAAAAATATAAAGCAATATTTATTACTCATGGCTTCTCCCAGAAAGAAGGAATAGACTATGAAGAAACTTTTGCACCTGTATCCAGATACACTTCCATCAGATCAGTACTTGCTTTGGCTGCAGTGATGAAAAGGAAGATACACCAGATGGATGTCAAGACTGCTTTCTTGAATGGTGTGGTGGAAGAGGAAGTGTATGTGGAACAACCACTCGGTTTTGAGACACATGACAGGGAGTCTCATGTGTGTAGATTGAAGAAATCCCTGTATGGTTTGAAACAGGCACCCAGGACATGGTACAACATAATTGATAGCTTTCTATCTAGTTTGGGCTTTACCAAGAGTAAAGCAGATTCCAACCTTTACTACAAGGTTGAAGATTGCAACCCAGTGATGCTCCTACTGTATGTAGATGATCTGTTTGTAACATGTATGTACGGGTTGATTGCTGATACAAAGAGGAAGCTTGCTGTCGAATTCAAAATGAAGGACTTGGGTATGATGCATTATTTTCTAGGCATGGAGGTGTGGCAGAATGCAGATGGAATTTCCCTCAGACAAGGGAAGTTTGCAGTAGAGATCCTGAAGAGGTTTGGGATGATGGACCGCAAGGCCATGACCACACCTATGGCATCGATCCTGAAGCTATTGAGTGATGCTTCATCAGAAGCGGTTGATGCTACGATGTATTGTCTGATGATTGGGTCCTTGATGTACCTAAAGAACACGAGACCAGATATCTGCTTTGCTGTGAACACCTTGAGCCAGTTCCCGACAGATCCGAGACATGTTCACTTGATTGCTGCAAAGCATATTCTGAGGTACTTGAGGGGTACAGTTGATTATGGGCTCAAGTATGAGGCAAATCGGAAGATTAACCTGGAGGGTTATGTTGATTCAGATTGGGCAGGAAGTGCCATCGATAGGGAGAGCACTTCAGGGTCTTGCTTCAGTATGGGATCAAGTGTGATCTCTTGGTTTAGCAGGAAGCAATCCCGTGTGGCATTGAGTACAGCTGAAGCAGAGTATGTCGCAGCTTGTTCAGCTAGTTGTGAGGTAGTAGGGTTGAGGAAGCTACTGTCTGATTTATTTGATCTCCAGTTAGATGCTGCTTGTATATATTGCGACAACCAAAGTTGTGTGAAGTTGTCGGAGAACCTGGTGTTCCATGACAAGTCGAAGCATATCGAGATCAAGTATCATTATATCAGGGATATGGTGCAGAGAGGAGCAGTGAAGCTCCAGTATGTTGCGATGGACAAACATATAGATGATGTGTTGATGAAGCCATTAGCTAGAGTGAAGTTTGAGTACTTCAGGGAGAAGCTTGGTGTTCTCTAGATCAAGGTTCCTTCCAAGGGGAAGTGATGAGTCCATGAGCCATTCTGACATGGTGAGAGGATTGGTTCCTTCCATGGTCAGATGTAAGGGCTGAGCCATTCTATCATGGTGAGAGGATTGGTTCCTTCCATGTCAGATATGAGTGCTGAGACATTCTGATGTGACTGTAGGATTGGTTCCTACATGATCAGATATAAGGGCTATTGCCATTATTGGAATGGAGGTGCCTGGTCAGTTACCAGGAATACTCGGTCTAAGACTGAGGGCCATTCTGATATGACTATGGGATGTGTTCCCACATGATCAGATATGAGTGCATGGCCATTCTAATGTGATTGAGGGATGTGTTCCCACTTTATCAAATATAAGGGCTAATTCCATTCTCTAGGAGAATGGAGGCACCTGGTCAGTTACCAGGAACCCTCAACCTGGGGTTGAGAGCCTTTCCAGCAAGGTTGTAGGATGTGTTCCCACATGGTTGGATGTAAGTGTAGACCCTTTCCAGCAAGATTGCAGGATGTGTTCCCGCATGGTTGGATGTAAGTGCAGAGCCTTTCCAGCAAGGTTGCAGGATGTGTTCCCGCATGGTTGGATGTAAGTGCAGAGCCTTTCCAGCAAGGTTGCAGGATGTGTTCTCGCATGGTTGGATGTAAGTGCAGAGCCTTTCTATCAAGGTTGCAGGATGTGTTCCCGCATGGTTGGATGTAAGTGTAGAGCCTTTCCAGCAAGGTTGCAGGATGTGTTCCTGCATGGTTGGATGTAAGTGCAGAGCCCTTCTAGCATGGTTGCAGGATGTGTTCCCGCATGGTTGGATGTAAGTGCAGAGCCTTTCTATCAAGGTTGCAGGATGTGTTCCCGCATGGTTGGATGTAAGTGTAGAGCCTTTCCAGCAAGGTTGCAGGATGTGTTCCTGCATGGTTGGATGTAAGTGGAGAGCCCTTCTAGCAAGGTTGCAGGATGTGTTCCTGTATAGCTAGATATAAGTGATGAGCCTTTCCGATAGGGTTGTGGGATGTGTTCCTGCATGATCGAATGTGAATGTCGGGCCTTTCTGACAGGGTTGTGGGATGTGTTCCTGCATGGTCATGTGCGAGTGCTAGGCATGCCTTTCTGACATGGTGTTGGATGTGTTCCTCTCATGGTCAGATGTAAGTGCTGGGCGGGCCATTCTGACTTAGTGTCAGATATGAGCACTAAAGAAGACCTATATGGAGGCTAGGTCTACAACCAACATGAAAAAGGGCTAGCTCTGTAGAACTTCCTGTGACGAGAAGAATCATGAGATAGCACCCATGATGATGATCCAGTGATGATGATCCAGCAGTGATGATCCAGATCGAGTGATGATCCAGATCCAATGATGATGCTCCAGTGATGATCTAGATCGAGTGATGATCCAGATCCAGTAATGATATTCCAGTAATGATCCAAATCGAGTGATGATCCAGATCTAGTGATGATGATCTAGATCCGAAGATGAAGATGACTTGAAGATAACGAGGACTCGATGATGATATAAATGATACAGAGAAGAAGACTTGTGCTGATAAATTGTGTCGAGAGAATACCTTCCTAGTTAAGAGGGAGTGTTAATGTATTTGTAACTTCAGAATGTATTCATCTGTATATCTTATGTATTGTACCTCGATGTTTATTCTGAGATGTGTATGTAATGTACTTGAGTCATGTCATGCCCTGATGTTTCTATAAGGAGGTTCTATAATGTAAACAAGTCATGTCAAGTCCTTGTGGTTAACCCTCCTATTGTTCAAGGGTTAAAGTCCCCGCAGTTCCGGGGCACTAGGGTTATTAGACTCTCCTAGATAAGTCAGATCTAGTGGGTTATTGTCAAGTCAGGAATTAGTATAAATAGAGAGCGAGTCTCTCTATTTATCACACACTCACTCACACTCGGTTGTAGCGCATAGCTGAGGAAGAAGAAGACATTGGGGCTAGGAAGAAAGATGTTATTGCTATTGGGAGATCATCTTACTGTTTTGGGGTTTTACTTTTGGTGCTGATTCTATCTCTGAGGAAGTTGTGGGGTTTTCTCCATTTATGGTTTCCCCAAGGAAAAACACTGTGTTCATTGTCTCTTGTGTTTGATTGCTGTGCTTTTTATTCTCTCAGTTAAAGATCCTAATTTAATGCTACCTTAATGTTAAAAATATAACAATGGCACCTAAGGAGGGCTCTTAAGGTCAACACAAGGGTGGACAAGAATCCTAATGGGTCACGCTAGTCATCAACAAGATGGACATCAACATTTAAGGGTTGTATAGCTCAACATTACCATGCAAGGGTCAATCATGAGTCACCACAAGCCTAAACATCACGTACAAGTAAACATGTAAGTCAACGTAACATAAAAAGGCAACATGACTTCATACTAGGCTCATGCACATCAATTCAACGTGAGGGTAGGTTACTCGACCTTCTCAATTGTATGTGGTCATATGTCTCATTTGTCTCATGCAAAGAGTGGAAGCTCATAATCATCATCATTGGATAAGTAAGCTCATGTGGTAATCTCATCTTCTTTAGGTTAACACAACAAAGGGCGGCCAACCCCATGAGGATAACCATAGTCCTCGGAAGATGTCACACATATTAAAAAATAAGCTATGCAACAAAGTGAACAAACATTTCACATATAAATTTTAAAAAGCACAAATATAGGTATATTAATTGTTTTAATCAACACAGAACTATCAAACAAAGAGCTACAATAATCATTAAAGTATTGAAAAAAACAGTAATAACATTAACAATATATATCAGATCTAAGTTGTTAATGAAAGACAACAATGCTAAAATAACAATAACATGAATATATTAGATCTAAACCCATTATAAATGATATGGTCATCTCATCTTCCTCAGTTTAACTCAGGAAGGGGTGGCCAACCCCTTGAGGATAACCATAGTCCTTGAAAGATGTCACACATATTCATAAATATGAACTAAGCAATAACATTCACATTATAAACCTCAATTCTAAAATATGACCATGCACCGACCAAATCAATAAACTTGTAACAAAAATCTAAATATTTCATGTATTTAATCAGTCAAATACAAATATTAAAACATCATTCATGGCTCTTTCTCTTGCAACAAAATAAGGATGGGAATAGTAACGAGGCTAACAAGGACTAGAGTAGTAAATTGCAATGAATAAATCTTATTAGGCTACATTTTATTCAGGGGGCACATTCTTATCTTGTTGGTACTGTTAGAGTATGGTCATGTGTTACAATATTTGTACAAATCTAAATGATAAATGAATCCTAGGAGGTTTAAAGTATCTAACTGTATAGCTGAAATTGTGCTAGATACTCATAATTTTCTGGATTGGTTTATGATAGACATGGTTTTATCCAACTCAATCAAAGGTAAACAAATTTTAATTTTACCCAACTCATGTTCAATGTTGAAGGGGACATCAGGTTCGTCTTTCTACTTTTTTTCATTTCCCAACTTTTAAGTTTGGGGATTCTCATTTCTTTTTGCACTAGCATGCATCATAGATTCACTGGCTTTGTCCTTTAACTGGCCATTTCTTTTAGCAGATGTCACTAGATGGATCCTAGAATTTATTTTTTGGTTAATTTATAAAGGGTCTTTTTGGAGGAGTTTGATTATCTTGATTTGTAGCAAGGGGTCTTGGATCGAGTTCATGCTTCTTGTGCAATTTATCTTGTAAGGTATCAACAAAAATTCGATATTGGGCCGGGGACATTTCATATTCACCATTTTATTGTTCATTATCATAATCATATGTATTATATTGCATTGAACTTTCATAGTATTCTTGGTTCAGGAGAATGGTATTGCACTCGTCATATGGGAACCAACCTTATCATTATGTTTTATCATTTTCTTTTTCATCTAGGATTGGCCAAAAATTCAATTTCCCTAATGTTGTCATGTTTATCTCAATATCTACTGCATCAAATTACATGATCAATAGATGTGTATATCCTCTCTCCATCAACATCATAGAAAAATTAGGCTCAAAGGCCCCAACAAAGGTGATCTATGATATTGCTTGGATCAATCCCTTGCATTAGTCGAACTTAAGCACAAAAAATTTGCAATTCCTTTGAAATCCCGTGTTCAAAGAATTAGAAAATATAATTCCAAGAAGTACAAGGCTCAAGATCAAAGTAAAAAAGATGCAAGGTTACCAATTTCTTCGAGTAACTTAACCATCCTCCTCATCCTCTTCATGAGACATAGCATTTGAAAACACATATTCATACACAGTATCAATGGTTGTATACCCAGTCTTATACTCATATGAGAGAATTTGAGAATTAATGAATAATTAGTTGAATAGTTAGACAATTTGAGAATAAAACTCTTAGTATGTTAGTGTCCAATTATTAGTTTTGTCAGGTTTCATAAAATTTGACCTCATCAGGGTTGTGTGGAAAAATATTAATCCTAATTGGTTCATGCATCACTTAGGTATTCCCTAGTGACATAAACATTATGATATAACATTCTTGGAGTCTTCCATGTGTTTCTATAATATTTATCTAATGTTCTTAACAAGATCTTACTCATATATCCCACATACATGGCATACTCATTACATTGTTGATGCAAAAACTTGATGCCACATTACCTTTTATTATTGGTTTCTAAAATATCAATATGAGTAGTGACCTTCAAACACATATTACGTTGACATTAATTGTCAACATCAACCATGTAAAACCAAACACACAATCTTATGAATAAATAAATTCCTCACATTACAAGCTAACCAAGCTTCATTGACTAAATACAAACTTTTAATTAGTTTACAACATATGTTGTTGGATCCCCTACAATCAAGCTTGTGACAACTTAATATGAATACTCTATAACTCTCTATGATCGAATGTTGAACGATACAATTATTTATTCATAAGGAATTATTTAAGGGAATGAAATATGATAAGTTTTTGGTTGGTCCATAGCAAGGGATCATAAATAAAAAAACTAATTAGATCCAAGATCATAGAAGGAAGTACTTTTTGGCCAACTAACAATCCCACATAATTCAAGGTAAAAGGCTCATTGGTTCCCTATATATATGATAGTGTAAAAAATATACATAACGTATATGATATGGATTTGAAATGATTACAAACTAATCTCTCCTTGAATGACCTCCTTGTTGGTGAGATACTTTGGTTCAATGTTTTCAATTTTTATATGAAGGGGAACCAAATTATGAAACTTCCATAAACAAATTTGTCTTTCAAGTTAGTACCATTGGAGTATGTTAGGATATGAGGTTTTCAATTGTGATAGGATGGAAAATTTTCAATTCTATTTGGGACAGACGGGTTTTTATACATCTTGATTTTGGATTTAAGAAAGAAATTTTACTTCCACAATCGTGTTTTGATCTCCATTTTTTTTTGTTGAAATTAGTGGCTAGAGCCACCTTCACTTTCAATAGACACGTGAAAACTACCACAAGCCTTTAGAAAATACTTATGAATTTAATTCATATATGTGAACATGGCAATCCATACTGCATATTGCATTTGGCAATCTATAGTTTTAATTGTAAATTATCTTTCTTCTCACTGTAAAATACCAACATTATAGACATTATAATATATTCTCTATTGCATTAGACAATCTACAACTAGGAAACAATGGATACTAGAGAATTTAGTAATTGAAAAATTAGTGGGAAATAGTTAATTATTTTGTAATTGAAAATTATGTGTTATTTTGGTTGGTTGGACAGTATTTTTAGTTTTTTTTCAAATACAGCTCGCACACAACATCAATGAATAATGATATTAGAAAAAAATTAAATATTATTCATCTATGGATAAGCCCACATAATTCAACTTTTTGGGCGAGATGTTGATCAATTTTCTAGAACCATACGGAATGAAAACTCCCCACTTTTAAGGAAACAAAACATTGAAAATTATAATGAAAGGTTTTCCTGGTGAACGAAAAGGAAAATGAATGATGTTGACATATTAGAATATGATGTGAAGTTAGTATTAAGAAACATGTTTTTTAGTATGTTGGAGAGGATACACTTTAGATATTTGGAATGGACAAAACATGTTAACTTTGTTTCTTCATTGATACTTATCTCTTAGTTAGTCAACATTCAAATTTAAGAGTGGTCAATAAGCATTTGTTAATTGGTTGTTACAATTTTCTTTTAATGGGGATTTTGTTAGTTTCATGTCAATTTCTTCACAATATGCTTGAAATGTTATTTTTCACTTAGTAACATATTTGAAATTCTATTAATGTTACTAGTTGGATGGTAGCTCATCATTCATATTTCCCACTCCTCATATTCAATGTTGTATTGTTCGTATACATTTGGAATGAGTAAATCATTTGGATGCAATATCCACATCCATTAAAAAGACAAACCTAAATAAGATAGGCCTAGCTTGGTGGATGGCATGGTGGATAGTCCAATGAAAAAATATTTGATATAAATGGAATTTTATATTGTTTTAAGGATAAAATAAGTAATATATGCAATATAATTATAATTAGATAGAAACTAGTAGAAAAAACCACAAAGCAAACACACACGGAAGTGCAACATCTACATGTCACTGAAAATTTAATTAGGAATATCAAGCATGAAAAACTCTCTAGGATTTTACCAAATCCTAGAGGGATATATGGTTATTCACCAATGCACCCTCTTTTGATGCATACTTGTTTTCAAAAATTGCTGGTACATTCCTAGGGTTTAAAACTCTCTTTTACAACGAGCATACTCTATTCTTTTGCTACAATTATTTTGGAAAATTTTGGACTTTATTTTCCTAGTTTTATAAGAGTGAGTTGAACCTCATTGACTCATCTTACAATGCACATCTATATGGACATGTAATCTACATTTTGGTCCTCCACTTCCCAAGAATGGATTGAGTTTGGAGCTACCAAATACATGACCAAACATCAACACTTCCTCCCTGATTATTGACATCAATACCATTCAACCATGTAGATCATATCTAAATTTCAAATTTCTAAATGTAGACCATATCTAAATGTCAAATTTCTAATAGAAAACTTCCCAATCATATTTGCTATTGAAGGATATGAAATGTTGGTTATGTCAAGTAGAGTATATAAATAGGAGTTGTGCCATGCTACAAGCTTGATTCTATGTTGAGCACTTAACAAAAAAGGCATTAGCCCCATCAAACAACAAACTTAACAAAAATGCATTAGCCCCATCAAGCAACAAACATATATAATAATTTCAACATTAGCCCCATTCAATACATTAATGGGGCCAACGTTGAACTTTTTTCTAGTTGTGCTTGCATGGATTGAAATTTGGCATGGTTAGACTAGGAGCATGCATTGATGGTATGGGATGGTTTCTACTCTCAAACATGGCTTGCAAAAACAATTGGTAAAGGGACATATGAATTGCTATTTTTAAAATGAATCTCTCAAAGATTACTTAGAACCCCAATACCCACATGCAAAGTTATTACGAAGGAATTATGTGACAAATACAGTGATCTTAGATATTTCAAAAACCAAAATGAGTTAGGAAGAGACTTGGATAGATGGTTTGCAGATAAGTTCAATGACGATAACATATAAAAAGAGCTCAAGTTAGAAGGAAGGGAACCTTGCAACAGATTGTGGGAAGGGGAAATGAACCTAAGAGAATTACATTATCTAAAGAGTTGGGAAGGAATTGTACAGAAGAGTGCATTGTGATTCAAATTCATGGTCCAGAGGCTAGGATTTTGCACCAAAATATGGATTGATACTAATATTGCTAGAGAAATTGTTGTAAGTGAAAGAAAGCATGCGAAGGGACTATATCCTAGTGAGATCTATGTCAATCTTTCTATATCAAAAGAGATTTTCATCACCACTTTTTTTACTCTTCCTATTTTGGGGTTTCAAATCACACTCGCCCACAAACATGGGTTGTCATCATAATCTTTCCAAGAAGGAAGGGATGATTTTCAGTCATGTAAATATGCCTTGAAAATGATCAACCACTTACCATTTGTGTGAGATAAATATCACCTTCAACTTCATATCCATAGAATGGTGTTTTCCATGATTTGCCTTCTTTCAGGATGAACATCTTGAGTCCGTTTCAGGAGTTGGTGGGAACTTTTCCTAACTTACTTTTTTTTTAAATTGGTGTAATCCCACACATGTGAAAATTACAATGATGGAATGCCCTTTTTATGAAAATTGTAACAATTGTGACAATTGTCGGGACAAAAGGAGAAAAAACGTGTAATTTTAAATCATTTTTAAAAATTTCGAACGTTGCAATGTACTTATGTAAAAAACAATAGAAAACATTGCCAAAATTTTCCAACAATTGTAGTAGTGTAAGAAGGAATTTTCCTCTAAGTTAATATTTTTTTCAACTAAGAGTAATAGGAGGGGTTGGTAGACCATTCTTGTAGCTTAATATTCTTGTTGAGGTGGATCTTGAAAAAGTGTTGGATAAGCTTATCGATTAGTATTTATATTGAGGGAATGACTAGGGAACAATCATACAAGGGAATGACCAGGGAATCAGGCTCTTGTCTAGCTGTAAGGTTTTGAACCTAAGTCATCTTTGCGCCTTCCACCCCTTCTCTGAACTCTTTCATGAAAATAGAGGAGACGTGATTGCAGTGGCCTATGCATAGTGTCACATGTTTGCGATGTTTTATAAGGATTTTCCTTCATGCCTCAACTGCAAGTACATTCATCCAATTGAATCTTATGTTGTTTTATGACAAAAAGTTGTATATAATTTTACGTTTTATGTAGCCAGTTTCAAATGGCAATAATAGGGGATTGGTGCAATCAGCTATGGTTAGTTTATCGTTGTAGTTATCTATTGTATAAGATGGTTTTCTTCACAAATATATTAAATACATAAATTTTGTTTGTCACTATTTCTATGTTAATGTGATTTGTTGCTAGGCGGCTTGTTCATCCTTATTTCAAGAAGAAATTTGATTACTGAAACTCTTGTCGAATATTATCTCACCAGATTTCTTTAATGTGACTAGCAACACTTCATTTATTAAGATAAATAGGGACTCCTACATATAGGAATTGGAGCATGCAATACATACTACCATCATGCATGGGAAGTAAGTCAGTTTTTCTGTGCAAGTTGCTTAGATAACATAGCCTATTTTGGCAGGTTAATAGATAGCTGCAACAAGTTCCGTTCCACTTAGATGCTTACATAGGTCAATATTTTTGGACATACACATATAGCAAGCAAGCTCAATAAGCTAGCCAACTAACCAGCAACGATATTCTTAATCCAATGGCTACTGTTGTTCACATGGGGCTTAAAGGGAACACGGGGAACATAATCTATTGCATTATTGTCAACATATATTGGTTAACAAACTGGATAATTATAAGTCATTGATTCACAAACTAACCATAAGCCCTCCATAAACAACACACACATAGCCTCCATGGTTCACAACACATGGAAATCTAGGTCCCCAATGAGGAATTATGCACCTTGGACCCCCTAAAGATGATACTTTATTGGACGAAACCAACGAATGAGAAGTTTTTTAAATATGTGACTCCTGTATATAGGAATTGGATCATGCAATACATACTGGCATGGGTTCACAACCTGCAAACTAAAACCTGATCACCAAATGGTAAATTAATTAATACTAGTAAATATGATTCAAACGAGATCACTTTGAAATTGTCAAATATTAGTTCTTGTTTAGACTTATCAGTTTGAGGCTAATGTTTTTAAATGCTTTCATGGAAGATTATGATGAGCTCAAATGGCTTGACCAAAATTCCTGGTTTCGGTGTCCATTAAACCAAAACAATTTTCTCTTAGAAATGTTCTATCATGTAGGTTATGTTTGAGTTGTTACATAATAAAAATGCAAATTATTAACTCAAACCCAACTATACATCCCTAAAATTGTATCAGAAACATAAATAGAACAACTTGTTTTAATGCACAACATAGATTTACCCTGATGTATGATGAAGGAGTTTGATCAACCTGTTGCCGCCTTTTCACACACCTAGATCACGTGGTAGAAATATTCAAGCCACTTGGTGTGTCCTTGGGGGCAAGTCTCGAGTCAAGGCTGTCACCTTGTTCTTGACTCCTCCGTTTAGGCTCAACTCCTAACGGAGCCAAGGGGGGTAGACCCTATTAAGTTACTAAGGATGATTTCTTAGTGGGGTGATGTTAAACTGAATCAGTTATTTAGGAGTTTGAATATTTTAACTATAAACAATTAAAGATGACAAGATACGAAGATAACACACGAAAGCACAAAGCTGATAAACAATATATATATGAAGCAAAAATGACCAGTGCCTTAATAATGGAGTCAAATCAAAGAGATCAGTGTGCTTGCATGTGTTTGGAGTGAATGTTTTGTGATTGCGTCTTGGTATGTTTTAAGTTAAAATTGAAGTATGAATTGATTAAATTAGGCTAAGGGGGGACTCCAGATATACCCGAGGGTACTTGGAGTATGTCCAAAACAAAACCTTTACGGCTACCCGCAAGGAATATGTGGGCTGAAATGGAGTCTCTGGGGCTATTGTTCATAACGCACCCATTAGGGTGTGACAGAGATCGGCGCCTCGAGGTCACTTTTCAGTAGGTTCCCGCTTCCTTTGGGTATTTTGCCATCGTAAAGGTTTGATCGAGGTGTTGGATTTTCACCTGATGGTTTGTTAGTTGGGGAAGGTGAGTCCTAATTATGCTAGTCACCCAAGTGCTTTTGATATAGCTTGAATGATCGGACGAACCGCATCCAAGTGCAGAGCATACACACTGGAGTCTTGTAAATTTTAATAAATTTTTAAGAGATGTGTTCTTGTTTAAAAGAAAAGCCTCCAAGAACCTCTTTTGATCCAAGTGGATCTCGATCAGGGAATCGAGGAGGGGTTAATTTTAAAGCTGCTGATAAACAAATGATAGAAAAAATAAAACAACTATACAAATCTGGTTTTCTGATTAATCCTACCACGAATCTCTTTCCCCTTTCGGGTCACTTGGGAAATCGTGGGGTAAGTATTATGATTACTTTTGAAAGTAAGATATGGAATATGGAATTAACAACAAGATCAAATATACTACCCTGCAAATCAGATCAATTCTAGTAAAAGGAAATAAACAGAAAAAGACGAAAATGGCACCGACGCGAATCCCCCTAGGGGGGATGGGGAATGGGCTCGAAAGAGCCTATTCAAAGGATGATTTTATTACAGAGGTTACAATATGAAAGCACTGATAAAACAGAGCTTTCTTGGTCCTTATACAGGCTGAAACCAAGATATTACAGCTTATACAAAAAAAATTACAAATTATGTGACAAAAGAGAGACCCCTGGGGGGATTTGAGCGCTCGAAAAGCCACTTTGGACAGCAGCTTCCTTTCCTCTCTGTCAAAACTGCTAAATGATAGTGAGCGAATTAGAATAAAAAATGCCCAAAAGCACTTTAAGAGTACCTTTGGGTCAGCCTACTTTATCTCAAAAAATAATGAAATTAAAACTAGCTAAACCGACGAAAAAGGAACCAAGGAAAGCAAGCTTTCCTTGGGATCTTGGCTTGCTGTTTGTGCAGCCAATTAAAATGCACTGATATTGCAGAATATTAAAATTTATAACAACGAAAGGAAATCTAATGCATGTGATCTACAAGTTTTCCTTCAAATTCATGCAAAAAGGACAATTTCCCTACAACTAGATCTGGGATGCTTATGATATTTTTTTAAGTGCAAGATCTAGGATGTGAGCTATGAAATATTAGATCTATGTATATTTTACTTTGATGAAACAGATACAAATAAAATCACAGCTATAAACTGAAAAGGTAACCGGGTAAAGTGTTGATTTTGAGGGAGGAAGAAGAGGAGAAAAGTGCTGGTTTCCTTGAAGATCCGCAGTAGAGCTTTCAGGTGGAATGCCGAGGGACTATGCTTTTGAAATGTTTTGAAGAGAATGAAGAAGCAAACTAGATCATCATCCTCTCCAAAGTATGAACCTGCAACTCAGCTGAAACCAAAGAACTTGCCAAGAAACTTGTGAGATCCGATTAGTACATACAAAGAGATTCAAGATAACATGCATATAAGATTATAGGACATGCTAAATCTAGATCTCTAAACATGCATCAAAGGAGAGTGACATTTAATAAACTTATTGAACAACACCTTTCCTATCAATATTGTAATAAGCTAATTACCAATCTTAACCACAGATCTACAAGAAATTAGCAAAAAATGACCACAGATACAGGTTACCTCAGTAAAACAATGGCAATAATCATCCATACATGTAATGGCACCACACCGTATTGCGTCCAAAGCTTTTCTTTATTTCAAATGAAGAATTACGACAATACAATAGCAGCACCACCTCAATCCCAGTTCTAACTAGCTTGGAAGAGGAGGATGTTCCTGGATATATACAATTTACAGGCCATCTAGCCCAGGGGGGCGCAATTACTCATGGAATCAAGTGAAATCAACTGATGGAGAGTCCATCAATGCCTGATCTGTGTCTGGCTGAGCTAGATCTGAGTCTCACTGAGTGCAACTGTCAATCAGGGGGCTGATCTGATTGACACCTCAACCTGTTGACTGAAGAATCCACCAAAATTCATCCAGTTGAGCCAAAAACGTGTTGAGGAGAGAGGGAGGGCGAAATTCCTCATAAAGGATGCTCAAGATCAACTCTGGATCTGATTTGATCACCTCCTTCAGTCAAGGATTTGTCAGATCCAGTCAATCTGCTTCAGATCTGACTGATTTCAATCAAATCGGCTGAGAATCCATTGATTTATGATTTTGAATTTGTTCCATTATTCATCAATTTATTAATTAAAATAATCAATAATTGATTTTTGGGGATTTCTGACCTGAGTGATGGAAAATCACTCAAAACTAGGAAACAGTGGGTCCATGGGTTTACATGGTGCTCTTAGCTTGAAAATGAGCACCTACATGACTGAAACTGATTATTTGGCCCACTTTTATTACAAAATCAATTTTTCCAATTAAACTATTAAAAAATAGCCTAAGTTTTGGAAAAATAAAATTTTAATAAAAAACACTGAAAAAACTAAAAAATTGAAAAATTGAAAAACACCTAGGGGGACTTAGACATGTTCATATGACTCAAAAATGATGTCTAGCATGTTTATACATTGACACATAGACTCTAAAAACCTCAATAGGCCTAAATTCCAAGTTGACCACCCCAACTTTGGAGGTATGGAGTGAAAAACTCAGAAATTATCAGTCGTTTTTTCAACAACCAATAATAACCAAGGGAAAAAACACCCTGGGCTGATCGGATTGACAAATAAAGTCTAAGAGATCGAGTCTTTTACAGACACTATCATGCTAGAACATTTATTAAAATTCCCTCATGTGGTATGAACATGTGATATAGTACAACAAGCACTTCCTAGAAGTACTTCCAAAGGTGTTTTTGAAGTCCGAACAGGTTAGCCCTGTCCGGTTCACCGAGCTCACTTGATAAAAACCACTAAGTACAACTTAGGTGGTAACATTCTGGCTCCAACTGTGGGACGTGTGCTCGATCTGGTCTTTAAGGCAAGGAGAGGATACGAGAACACCATAATCTCTGGTTTATATACCCTGCAAAAACATCTCAACTTGACAAGAAAAACCTCAGTAGCACAAGTTTTATGAAAAACCAAATGAACCACTAAGCTGATTTATTTAAACAAAATAGATGTAACTAACTAAAAGAAGCAAAGTTTTATTATAGCTAAAAATAGAAATGCAGAAAGTAAATGCTCTCTTTCAAAGAGCTTATTTTCCTACTCTAAGCATGATATAAAAAGGGTTAAGTGTAATCAGAAATCCAATGTAACCACCTAAGCATTTTATTGACATAAAATATTTTTTCCTTGTCTTTGGTTACCAACCAAAGTAAGGATACTTTATTCAAAAAATGCAAACTTGCGTGATGATCCAGAAGGGGTGGGATGGATGGGAAATCATAGGCATGAATAATGTAGTCAAACTTCCTCCCAAACTGGTAAGTGCTTGCGCAGGCTGCCTCTATCCAAGACTGGATAGGGTTGATGTACAAATTGGAATGATGAGGCAGATTGACTACACCATCATACTGATCATCAAGGCTTACCAGATGATAATTCACTGTATAAGCCCCAAGCAGCTCCAAGTCATGAGAAAACTCTATATGTGAAGATGATAGTTGAGATTGATATTCTAATAACTGCATCACATCCATCTTTTCACAAAACTGCTTCTCCATATCTTCATTACTGATACCCTTGTGCGGCTCTGCATGATATGACTCTGAATGATCATATAAGAGTTTTGAATGCTTCTTTTCCATACTAGGATTGTCCAAGGTCTCCAAATTCATGCTTCCCTCTATGGAATTATAGTAGATTGGACTTCCACAAATCTCTAAATAGACACTCCCCTCGCTGGGTATAGCATAGATAGGATTCTTAAAAAGATATCCACAAAAATCCCAATAGTCATCACCATCATCTATGTTAAATGTGATGGATTCCCCATTGCTGATATCAGGTTCCGATATTGAGTTCTCTTTGTCTTCATTACTGATATTGATATATGTATCAGACTGATAATGTGCATAAACTGCATGCTCCTCTTCCATACTAAGGTTTTCCCAGGTATCCAGATCTGTGCTTCCCTCTATGGATGTATCATAGATTGGACTTCCACAAATTTTTGAATAAATACTCCCATTGTTGGACATATCATGGATGGGATTCTCCATAAAATTTTCACAAGTTGGATTACCTATGAAATTCCAATAGTCATCACTCCCATCCATGTCATATGTGGGGGACTCTTCATCCATGGCATCATGCTCCTGCCTATCTATGTCTTCCTTGTATTCATAGCAATATTCTTTAGATAAAATGTTACAAAGAAATAAACTTTCCAAACCTTCATCAACATGAGGAGAACAAGGTCTAGTGTCCCCACACACTGTAGTGATCTTATCATAGGTTTCTTTATAGGCTTCTGTGATGATAACATGAAGAGGATCTTCAATATTATCTTCAATCAAGGAAAAACTTTGGACATATTCAATGGGATCACTTGGTATGTGTTGCTCAGTGGACTTCTCTAGAGGGCTTTCTGGAAAAGTATCAGCATTGCAACACACTTGAGAATACACCAAATATTCAATGTCTTCATCTATGGTGACATGAGGAGAGTCTTCAACAATGTGTTCCATCATGGGCTCCTCCTGGAGCTCTTTAATATGATCATCTTGGATTTTCCCTTCCTCAGAATCTTGTTGTGTATTGGGAGATACCTCATTTTCTTTAAGGAGACTCTTGATTTCTTCATTTCTTAAATAACCTCTAGGATGATTTTTTATGGGAGTATCATGGACTTCCTCTTTACTTAAATGTTCAAGAAGTGATTCCAAGTCTTCAATACTTTGTATCATGGAAAAAGGTCCATCATATGTTTCTGTGTGATACTCTGTCCCATATAGGTAGAAGGTACAGATCTTTTCAAGGAGCTTTTTTAAACCATTCATACTACCCCTACCATCATGCCACTTCTCTAAAAACATCCAAAGGAAGCTTGGAAAAGAAGTTATACATTTATCAGGAAGGCCTTGATAGAACCAATAACAAGCCTCACCCCCAAAATTACTAGCAAACATTTGCATCATATCGTCTTCATGGAAAATATTGAAGTCAACAATCAACTGAAGGAAAGATTGACATGCCAGATGGTTGAGTCACCATAATCTCCATAAAAAGTTGGAAGCCAGTTATACACATCCGCCGAACCATCACAACAGTTAGGAAAACCCAGGATGTTTGAGAAATCGATAGGTTGAAACCTTAAGGCTAACTGGGCACCATATTTCTCCTTTAATTCATCCAAAATAGTATCCATTTGATATAATGATTAAACCTTGTACTGACAAGGTGGAGCTGTCAAGTGATGAGCTTTAAAGGTTTTAACATGTTGCATGGGCTCATCTACACACAACAAAACTTCACAAGTTTATGAGATAACAGGGTTTTATCCCTTCAATGGAGTCGCCATGTGAAAAAGAAAAATAAGCATTTATAAATCTTTTCACAAAAATTATTTTTTTTTGCTTTTCTTTGTAAAAATAAAACTGGAAAAAAGTTAGTGGAGTCGCCAGATGAAAATTAAAGATCTACTCTAAGCATTCATCAAACAAAGCAAAAACAAAAAGAAAGAAAACAAAAGTCGTACTCGGGAATAAAAAGATTTATCCCCGGCAATGGTGCCAAAAAGTGTTGCCGCCTTTTCACACACCTGGATCACGTGGCAGAAATCTTCAAGCGACTCGGTGTGTCCTTGGGGGCAAGTCTCGAGTCAAGGCTGTCACCTTGTTCTTGGCTCCTCCATTTAGGCTCAACTCCTAACTGAGCCAAGGGGGGTAGACCCTATTAAGTTACTAAGGACGATTTCTTAGTGGGGTGATGTTAAACTGAATCAGTTATTTAGGAGTTTGAATATTTTAACTATAAACAATTAAAGATGACAAGATACGAAGATAACACACGAAAGCACAAAGCTGATAAACAATTTATATATGAAGCAAAAATGACCAGTGCCTTAATAATGGAGTCAAATCAAAGAGATCAGTGTGCTTGCATGTGTTTGGAGTGAATGTTTTGCGATTGCATCTTGGTATGTTTTAAGTTAAAATTGAAGTATGAATTGATTAAATTAGGCTAAGGGAGGACTCCAGATATACCCGAGGGTACTTGGAGTATGTCCAAAACAAAACCTTTACGGCTACCCGCAAGGAATATGTGGGATGAAATGGAGTCTCTGGGGCTATTGTTCGTAACGCACCCGTTAGGGTGTGACAGAGATTGGCGCCTCGAGGTCACTTTTCAGTAGGTTCCCGCTTCCTTTGGGTATTTTGCCACCGTAAAGGTTTGATCGAGGTGTTGGATTTTCACCTGATGGTTTGTTAGTTGGGGAAGGTGAGTCCGAATTATGCTAGTCACCCAAGTGCTTTTGATACAACTTGACTGATCGGACGAACTGCATCCAAGTGCAGAGCATACACACTGGAGTCTTGTAAATTTTAATAAATTTTTAAGAGATGTGTTCTTGTTTAAAAGAAAAGCCTCCAAGAACCTCTTTCGATCCAAGTGGATCTCGATCGGGGAATCGAGGAGGGGTTAATTTTAAATCTGCTGATAAACAAATGATAGAAAAAATAAAACAACTATACAAATCTGGTTTTCTGATTAATCCTACCACGAATCTCTTTCCCCTTTCAGGTCACTCGGGAAATCGTGGGTTAAGTATTATGATTACTTTTGAAAGTAAGATATGGAATATGGAATTAACAACAAGATCAAATATACTACCCTACAAATCAGATCAATTCTAGTAAAAGGAAATAAGCAGAAAAAGATGAAAATGGCACCGACGCGAATCCCCTGAGGGGGGATGGGGAATGGGCTTGAAAGAGCCTATTCAAAGGATGATTTTATTACAGAGGTTAAAATATAAAAGCACTGATAAAATAGAGCTTTCTTGGTCCTTATACAGGCTGAAACCAAGATATTACAGTTTATACAAAAAAAATTACAAATTATGTGACAAAAGAGAAACCCCTGGGGGGATTTGAGCGCTCCAAAAGCCACTTTGGAAAGCAACTTCCTTTCCTCTCTGTCAGACCTGCTAAATGACAGCGAGCGAATTAGAATAAAAAATGCCCAAAATCACTTTAAGAGTACCTTTGGGTCAGCCTACTTTATCTCAAAAAATAATGAAATTAAAACTAGCTAAACCGACAAAAAAGGAACCAAGGAAAGCAAGCTTTCCTTGGGATCTTGGCTTCCTGTTTGTGCAGACAATTAAAATGCACTGATATTGCAGAATATTAAAATTTATAACAACGAAAGGAAATCTAATGCATGTGATCTACAAGTTTTCCTTCAAATTCATGCAAAAAGGACAATTTCCCTACAACTAGATCTGGGATGCTTATGATATTTTTTTAAGTGCAAGATCTAGGATGTGAGCTATGAAATATTAGATCTATGTATATTTTACTTTGATGAAACAGATCCAAATAAAATCACAGCTATAAACTGAAAAGGTAACCGGGTAAAGTGTTGATTTTGAGGGAGGAAGAAGAGGAGAAAAGTGTTGGTTTCCTTGAAGATCCGCAGTAGAGCTTTCAGGTGGAATGCCAAGGGACTATGCCTTTGAAATTTTTTGAAGAGAATGAAGAAGCAAACTAGATCAGCATCCTCTCCAAAGTATGAACCTGCAACTCAGCTGAAACCAAAGAACTTGCCAAGAAACTTGTGAGATCCGATTAGTACATACAAAGAGATTCAAGATAACATGCATATAATCTTATAGGACATGCTAAATCTAGATATCTAAACATGCATCAAAGGAGAATGACAGTCAATAAACTTATTGAACAACACCTTTCCTATCAAGATTGTAATAAGCTAATTACCAATCTTAACCAAAGATCTACAAGAAATTAGCAGAAAATGACCACAGATACATGTTACCTCAGTAAAAAAATGGCAATAATCATCCACACATGTAATGGCACCACACCGTATTGCGTCCAAAGCTTTTATTTATTTCAAATGAAGAATTACAACAATACAATAGCAGCAGCACCTCAATCCCAGTTCTAACTAGCTTGGAAGAGGAGGCTGTGCCTGGATATATACAATTTACAGGCCATCTAGCCCAGGGGGGCACAATTACTCATGGAATCAAGTGAAATCAACTGATGGAGAGTCCATCAATGCCTGATCTGTGTCTAGCTGAGCCAGATCTGAGTCTCATTGAGTGCAACTGTCAATCGGGGGGATGATCTGACTGACACCTCAACCTGTTGACTAAAGAATCCACCAAAAATCATCCAGTTGAGCCAAAAACGTGTTGAGGAGAGAGGGAGGGCGAAATTCCTCATAAAGGATGCTCAAGATAACCTCTAGATTTGATTTGATCACCTCCTTCAGTCAAGGATTTGTCAGATCTAGTCAATCTGCTTCAGATCTGACTGATTTCAATCAAATCGGCTGAGAATCCATTGATTTATGATTTTGGATTTGCTCCATTATTCATCAATTTATTAATTAAAATAATCAATAATTGATTTTTGGGGCTTTCTGACCTGAGTGATGGAAAATCACTCAAAACTAGGAAACAGTGGGTCCATGGGTTTACATGGTGCTCTTAGCTTGAAAATGAGCACCTACATGACTGAAACTGATTATTTGGCCCACTTTTATTACAAAATCAATTTTTCTAATTAAACTATTAAAAAATAGCCTAAGTTTTGGAAAAATAAAA
>LPNX010853081.1:547034-580426 GCA_001517045.1 Pseudotsuga menziesii | reverse complement strand
TAATGCAAACATCCTATCATGCATAATACAATAACTGAATATAAACAAATGCATAACAAAATAATATAATGAAAATGACAATTGAATACTTATCTTTATTTGTTTCAAGGGTAGACTCCTTCTTGAGCCTTCAGCTTCATCGTCTTCTTCATTCATACTAGCATCGTTTCTTATCCAAAAGCTAAGGTGGATAAGAAGTTCTTCAAGAGTTGAGTTCTTCATATTCCTCATTGCTTGAGGGATCTTCTTTGGATGGAAAGAGCTTGATCTTCAGTTTCTCCCACCTTCTCTTCTTGAGCTTCTTCTTCTTGTGAGTTCTCTTTCTAGAGTCTATTGAAAGTAATCACTTCCTTCTTGCACACATTCCTCACATGAATGAATTCCATGATTTCGGGAGGCCATTGAAGGTGGCCATCACCACTTCTGCATTCTTCACTTATGCTTCAAGTTGTTCTTGATTTTGAGAGACTCTTATGACTGCATGGTCTCTACATTCTAGATCTTCACATTCTTCAACTGGTTTCTTTAGGTCATATTCTGCTTTTTGTTCTTCCCTTCAAATAGCTTGAAATTCTGGAAGACCTTTAATATCTTTGCTTGCAATAGGTAGTGTTCTGTACATGTGCAAGACTTCTATGCCAAATATCATTTGGCTCTACTGTGTCATGGATCAAGGCTTGTTCTAGATATCCCTTCAATTTGTACAAGCCTCCTTCTTGTTCTTCAATCACTACCGCATCATCGATAGTCTTTCCTTTTTGGCCATATGATGACTTGACCATCTATGAATGCAGCCCGCATTCCTTTTGCATCAATGCTGAAATGGAGAGAAGGTTCTTCTTCAATCCTTGTGAGGTGATTCATGTTCTGACAGTCTTACAAAGGATTCCTTGAATCCCGTCATATGTTTGTAAGCCCCACTGTCTATAAGCCAATCATGACTTCCATGATTAATGTTACCTGAGAGAGATGATATTAGAACATATTCATCCTTGCTTGAAGAATCTTCACTTTCATATCTGGATCTCTTTTCTGGATGGTTCATCATCCTCTGCATCATGAGCATGATGTCTTCTTTGGCCTTGTCTCCCTCTGAAACTGGAACCTCTATACTTATGTAGGTGTCCAATCCAGTTTCTTCAGAGAGATCAAATACTTCTATGCTTGGAAGTTGTCAACTTCACCAAGCTTATCATCAAGCTGTTGTAATAGATCATATTGAAATGAGAACCTCAAATGGAAATAGCAAAGGATTAGATCTTACCGATTTGAGGTGTCCGTCCTTGTTCCGGAGCTGGCTGATCTAGGGTTTGTCACAGAAACCCTAATTTTCAAAACTTGGAATCTTTCAGATCTTATTGGATAAACAAATATATCTCTTCAAATGGAGCTGTCCAATGTACTCCTTTTCTGAAAACAGTGGAGGGAAGCTCCTGAAACAGGAAGCCCTAATTTTCTGATTTCTTCTGCAGAAATACCTGTTACTGTTTTTGTGATATCTCTGAAATTACTGATCCTATGTGTGTGAAATTTCTCACTGATGTAACATCGCATGTCCCTGATCTAAAAACATAGGTTTCATCAGAATTGGTTTCACCATTTGGGATTTATGATCCTTTTCCCAAGGTGACCTGTTACAGGACTGTTCAGAACAGCTAATTTGTATGGAATTCCACGTGTCACTGGTTCATCTTCTAAGTCTGATATTCGTACCACTAAAATTAAAGTCCGTGAACTTTCTAGAACATCTTCAGGAATTTTATTTGGACCTCGGTAGCTCAAGATATTGCAGATATCCCCAGATGTCCTGTTTAGGGATGAATTCTGGAAGAGGCTGGAACCCTAACTTGGAGAGATCATATCTCCCGGAGTACAATGAATCTGAGTCTGATTTTTGGATACAAGCTTCATCATGATTGTATATTCAGCCCCTGAAATTTTCAGCTTCTGATACTTCGCCAATCTCGGAATATAGCGTCTGTACCAAAACGTAGCAGTTTTAATATTTAGGGTTTTTCCTAGCTTAGGGACAAACTAGGGTTTGACTTTCCCAGAGTTTCACCCAACCAAATTTCTTGATCCAGGTCTCTAAACTTCAGTTTTGATGAGGAGAACAATCCTATGCTGGTCTCACTCAAAAATTCCTCTTCTGTAGAAAGCCCTAATTTCCACATCGAAACTGAAAATGCTTGAAATTGAATTCCGCATCGACATAAAGATGCGCCCTAAGGAGGAGAGTTGTTCCACCTTACTTTTGCTGAAAATATGTGGAGGAAGGTCCATAAACTAGGAAGCCCTAGTTCTTGTAGCTGCACAATGTCTTCTTCTCAGGTTAGCTCTGATACCCAGTTAGTTTTTCAACATTTAAGCTAGCATTATGTTAGGATCTTTTCACTGAGAGAATAACAAGCACAGCAATAACATAAGCACATCACATGAGACAAGAGACACAAAGAGTTTTGATCGGGGAAACCATAAATGGATAAAACCCCGCAAATTCCTCTAAGATAGTATCACCACAAGATGTGAAACCCAAAACAGTAAGATGACCTCCCAACACAGCAATAGCCTTCTGTCTTCTGTCAAGCCAAAGTATTTCCTTCTCCAATAGTGCGCAACACTTGATAGAGCAAGTGATGTAATTCACAAGTGATAAATAGAGAGACTCTCACTCTCTATTTATATTCATCCGTTCACTTGAATTTCCTTTTCACATGTAGGCTCAACCTAATAATTACTAGTCGAGCCTACACCTTAATTAGTGTATAATAACTCAAGTGCCCCGAAACTGTGGGGACTTACCTAATGACTTGATATGACTCATTTACATTATTAATCCTCCCGATCGGAACATTGGGGTATGACCATATGACTCAAATACATAATAGAGACATCTCGGAATAAACATCGGGTTACAATATATAAGATACATAGAAGAATACATTCCGAAGTTACATATACATCAACACTCATAGTTGTAATTGAAGCTTTTTTGTGTTAGATGTGCAAACATATAACCAAATAATTAGGAGTTTTAGATAGGTATTTAGGACTCTCTGTTTTGAGTTAGAGACAATAGATTAAGTTATACAAATCAAATGATGTTATAATGATATTATATCTTCAAATAAGTTTTTTATAATTAATATGTGGGAATCACAAAATATTTTAGACAACATACACTAGTTTAAGTCTCTCAAAGCCAAGTAGAAATGTGTGGGTTAGTTATTGTAGAAGAAGATAATTTTATGACGATTCTTTGTAGTTTTCTACAATTTTATTATGGATTGGTCACTATATTTTACCGCTCAATATGTTATGGACTTGTTGAAAGTAGAAGTAGCGCTCATTACTAGTTTTTGATACAAATCTAGACATATTATCAATGTTAATATTGTCATAATGTTGCCAAAAGATATACATTTTTTATATTGACACACGTTTTTCCTTTTTTTGAGATACATTTTGGAACATTTGTGTTTCAACACATTTATAACACCATGTGATAATTTTTATCAACTTCAATCATCTTTCTAGCCATCATAGTTCTAAAACATTAGTGAGACAATACATCTAAATTTTGACACATTAGTGACATTAATGTTATGGTGAATCGTCATAAAGCCATTGATGAAATGTGGTAATATGATTCAAATGATGTTGGAAGTCCAACACATTATGGATTCCATAGGTAGAAAGTGGCATATTTTAATGTTGAAGCACTATCACTAAAGAATCAATACATGTTGAAATTTTGATGCAACAGTGACATGCATGCTATAACAC
Organism: Pseudotsuga menziesii; assembly: GCA_001517045.1. NCBI lineage: Eukaryota > Viridiplantae > Streptophyta > Pinopsida > Pinales > Pinaceae > Pseudotsuga > Pseudotsuga menziesii. The sequence goes on along the minus strand of LPNX010853081.1, from coordinate 576,640 downwards.
TAACATTTCTAACATCGGTGGATCATATCTATAGTGTCAATTAAGTGTTGTAAATAACATTGGAATCAAAATGAGAAATAGTTTGTTTTTAAATATATTTTAAACTTTCCTAGTGTATGCACCATGGCCAGTTATACCCTTTTAAATATGCTATGTCATACTTAGTAGCCTATTTCTACTAGGGACACCATTGTATACTCAATTCCACATGTATAAAAATTATTCCTCACACCATTTTCAAAATTTATTTGCATTAAATTGCTATTCCATTAATTTTGACTGTAGTCACACACACACACACATAGTGGTCGGTTGTCTAAATTACCCATGCTAAATTATTCAATTATTTCTACCATGAATGCATCCAATCCATTCTCAGTAAATTCATGCACACAAGCATATCCATAAATAGTGATTAAACAAACACATACATAATAACAACGATGGCATTCATTCATTCACAATTGATAAAAATTATCTTTCAGTATTCCAATTTCTTTTATAAAGAAGAAACAAAGATACATATCCAATGCTCCATGATATAGCCATGCAGTTTAAATCCTATTTTCAAGAGATTTTACACAAAATTAGATATGTGTGAGAATGTTTGAAGGTTATAAGGAATAGGTATTATATTGGTGAGTATTTATAGCACGGTGATAAGGTTATGGACTAAAGTGGCTAAAATTTAGGGGCTAGGGGTTGTAAAGGTTATGTTTGTATGTTATAAATAATAGGGGTTGTTTGTAGGTCATGACAATTGAAGTTTTGGAGGAAATTTGTAAAAAAGAACCTCCGAAAAATTCCATTACCTTGAACTTGGTCAAGGGAGGAAAACCTTAAGGTATTTTATTTATAGTGATGATGATGATAACAATGGAGATGATGATGATGGGGAGGAGGATGAGGATGATCCTGGTGAGGATGATGATGATGATGATGATGATGATGATGCCGATGATAACAATGAAGATGATGATGATGACGGCGATGATGCTAATGAGGATGTTGATGATGATACTAATGATAACAATGAAGATGAAGATGATGATGATATGATGACGATGATGACGACGATGATGATAATGTTGATGATGACGATAACAATGAATATTATGATGGTGATGATGATGAGGATGGTGATGCTAATGATGATGCTAATTATGATACTGAGGATAACAATGAAGATGATGATGATGACGATGACGATGACGATGATGATGACGATAACATTGATGATGATGATGATTATAACGTTGATGATGATGATTATGATGATGATGAGGATGAGGATGATGTCAACGATGATGATGAGGATGAGGATGATGATGATGAGTATGATGGTGATAATGATGGTGATTATGATGGTGATGGTAACAGTGATGATGATGATGATGATGGTGGTGATGATAATGATGATGATAATGATGATGATGATGATGATGATGATGATGATGATGATAACAATGAATATAATGATGATGATGATGACGACGACGATGTTGATGATTATAATGATGATGATGATGATGATGATGATGGTGATGATGATGATAACATTGATGACGATGATGGTGATTATAACATAGATGCTGATGAGGATGAGGTTGAGGATGATGATGAGGTTGAGGATGATGTCGATGATGATGATGAAGATGATGGTGATTATGATGGTGATGATGATGATGATCGTGATGACGATGATGACGATGATGATGCTAATGATGATGAGGATGAGGATGAAGATGATGATGATTATGGTGATACCATTGATGATGATTATTATAATGATACTATTGTTGATGATGATTATAATAATACCATTGATGATCATAAAGGTGAAGATGATAATGATTGCGACAATTTTAACGAGGATGAAGATGATGAGGAGGAGGAGGAGCTGGAGGAGGGGGAGGAGGAGGAATATAGTGATGCTGATGATGATAACAATAAAGATGACTATGATGAGGAGGAGGAGGAGGAGGAGGAGGAGGAGGAGGAGGAGGAGGATAAGGATTATGCTGATGAGGATGAAGATGATGATGGTGATGATGATGATTTTGATGATGATGATGATGTTGCTGATGATGATGTTGTTGCTGTTGCTGCTGCTGCTGCTGATGATGATTATAACATTGATGATGATGAGGATGATGTCAATGATGATGATGAGGATGTTGGTGATGATGAAGGTTATGGTGATGGTGACGATGATGACGACGGTGATGATGATGTCGATGATGATGATGATGATGATTCTAATGATGATTCTGAGGATGATGAAGATGATGATGATTATGACGATACCATTGTTGATGATGATCATGATAATACCATTCATGATGGTGATGACGATGGCAATGATGATGACTATGATGGCGCTAATGATGATGATGATGAGGATGAAGGAGGAGGATAGTGATGAGGATGAGGTTGAGGATGATGTCGATGACGATGATGAGGATGATGGTGATGGTGATGATGATGATGATGATGATAATGATGATGAGGAGGAGGATGAAGAAGATGATGATTATGATGATACCATTGATGATGATGACTATGATGACCATTGTTGATGATGATTATGATAATACCATTGATGATCATAAAGATCAAGATGATGATGATTGCGAATATTTTAATGAGGATGAAGATGATGATGATGATGATAGTGAGGATGAGGATGATAGTGATGATGATGATGATCATGATGATGATAACAATGAAGAAGAAGATGATGATGACGAGGAGAAGGAGGAGGAGGATGAGGATGATGCTGCTGATGATGAAGATGATGATGGTGATGGTGATGATGATAATGATGTTGTTGATGATGATGATGATAATGATGATGATGATGATGATGATGATGATGATGATGATGATGCTGTTGCTTCTGCTGCTGCTGATGATGCTGCTGCTGCATGATTAATATATTAACTTCATAAAATTAAATACTATTAAAGTGGACGTTATAATTACATAACACAAAAATGTGTTAGCCCTAGGGAATCATGAGTTGTCCATACAAGCATTGTAAGGAATTTAATTTTCCTTTATCGGATTAGTCTAGAGACATCATACCTAGTGATTCCATTCCATAGCTTTATTAGCTCATCAATAAGAGGCTCGATATATACATTCATATCTTTAACTTGGTACTTACCTAAATGATTCGAACATATACAATAAATAATTATTATGACCATTTTTTATACATAAATAATTTCTATGAGTAAATGAAAAAAAATGACATTGTGCAACAAATATGACAAATGAGATGTTGCATAAACAACTGCCTAGAATAATCATCATATGGCTCGTCATGTAAATACCTCCTAGATTCCAACATTGCGACAATGCCATTGATATTCTTCTTCATCTGACTCAACATTTGGATCATCATTTGGTTGAGAATCACTTTCATTGAAAGGATCACGCATATCAACATCATCATCAATGTAATTTTTGGTTATCTATTCATCATCAATATCATCACTGCCTATGTCATTGTCTGCTACATCATTTGGAGGATCATCCTCTTGATGAGATTCTTCATTTGACACATCTCTGTTGGCAACCAATTGCTCCTGATCTTCATCACCTTCTTCTTCAACATTGTCTTCTTCCTATGCATTATACTTGATCGACATTCCTCTTAGATCATATCTAGCAAGCTCTAAGTGAAATACCAGTTCACATTGACTTGGAAGAATATAAGGATTTGTACTTAGTTCAAGTTCCCTTGTATTAACCATGGTAAATTCATTGGCATGCTCAATAATAGTTCTTTTAGGATCACGTTCATTCATTCATAGCTTGTACCATTTGACCTCAAATGAAACTATTTTAAAGGAATTAAAGTCACACTCAATTATATCTTCCAAATAACAATAGTACATATTTTTAGATACTTCTGGATGCTTGTCACTTCTAGAGGAAACATTAGTGACTTGAAAAATTGCAGTTATCCCACAATTGGATGTTTTCTTCTTGTCATCCAATTTTGATGCAAAATTTATGACCATTGCACCACAAGGCTTGTCGTGTATCAACTGCATCATGCCCAACTTAGCAAATAAATATATAAGAAGAAATAAATGAAATAATTACATTGATGTAATGAGAAAAAATGAAAAAAATGAGCAGGGTAAATATACTTTCCTTTTTATCTTTTAAACCACATGCTAAATTAATTTCCCTTTCCGTAAGTTTACCGGGATATTCTTCTTGATAACGATGCACAGTTTTAATAAACTTACTAACCCCTTCCCATGATAAGGTACCATAGAATTATGTACATCGTTCTATCCATTCCTCCATCCAATCAAGATTGTTTGCAATGTATAAATGTATTGCATTCCACACGTGACCAAATATACAGAAAAATAACTAATAAGAATTGTAAATTAGCTATCATTAAAGGAAATTAAGTTTACCTTACAATACTGATGGAATAATAAAAATTACATGAGTAAGATATATATGAAATTGAAAAATTATTTGTATAATAAATTAAATCTACACCATTCAATTACCTTTCACTTTCCTCATTCTACCTTTCCCCAATAGGACCCCCCTTCAAATTTGTTGATGGAGTTAACATGCCAAATGTGAGGCAGATTGATATTTTTTTCTAAATTTGGAAGATACTGACTAATGTACACCATGGATTGATATACCATATAGCCCTGCACCATATACCCTTAGGACATACTCTTTGTCTAACAAAATCCTTCAATGACTTCAAATTCCTTTCCACCAATCCAGATTGACCTTGAGTTTATAGATCCACATAATTGAATCTCCTCAACTTGGTGTATGAGATAGTGTTCTTGTGCATTGAAAAATGTTGGAGGTAAATACTTTTGCATTTCATACATTAGACAAGGAATTTCTCTCTTCCAATACCTAATATATTCTTTATGGATTTCTTTAGATGAAAACCACCTACACATGATGCAAGAAAATAACAATGACCAACAAGATTTATGCATATATAATAAAGTTCCAAGATGTAAAACAAAATATGTCAATAACCTATGTAACAAAGATAAGCTCCATTTTCATGCATAAATTGTTACTTATCTCATGTAATTACTAAGATCATATATAACTTGTTTTATGTTGTCGTCAAAGCTATTTGGGAGAGATAGAAGTAGAACGTACTGTAGTAAAAAGAAAATCATTATTTAATGTTTCCAAATAAGAGACAAAAATTACTAAAAAGATGTACTAAATGGAGATTATATACGTAAATAATTACCTTAATGAATGTATGCTAGTCATGAGTTTTAACACCACCAAAATCACCTTTTTTCATTAAGATAATTTTATGTTCGACGAAAACCCTGTCAGAAACCTTATTTTCTAAATGACCTCTTTTATAACATTGCTTTGTTGCTCTGTCAATAACCATGAAAGACTAATATTTCGGTCCCCATATTCAGGATTGGAAACAATTACACTTTGCAATGCATGATTGGCTTCTGCAATGTCACTACATTTTTTTCCAATTTGATCTTTGTCAGTCCTTCCATTAATATCCACCATATAATTTTTGTTATATTCTTCCCAATATGCATTGTATTGAACAAATGAGCTATTTGTAGGTTCTTGTAGTAAGGAAACCTATTGAATTGTATGGGATAACTCTTCATTCCTCTTGGAATCCCATTCATGCCTTAAATACATTCATTAAACATAAACGAAAACACATTGGCAATAATTCATGACACCCATGGTAGAGAAAATTCAGTAGAAATATAAAATTCATAATATTACATGTTTATATATGCTACATATACAATTTCCATATCTCAACGATTTCTATTATATTCCAACTTCCATAGGTGAGGTCTCATTCTTCATGGTTTCTTTACATTCTCTTCTTTACCATTGAATTTTGTTTTCTCGGTAGTTCGATACCTATGGTTCCTAGGGAGGAAGTGCATGTACTCATCAAACACCTCCCTTGCTAAAATTCTTGAACGACGAGACTTTATCATAGGACTACACATTGGACATGCAAATTTTCTCTTTGTTTGAAGATCTGCAAGATATATGTATTAATGCTATAGAATCAAAATATTATTAATTAAAAAAATGCATGATATTTACCTTAAAAACATATAATTTTAATGACGTGCAACATAAATTTACATACCACAAAAATGTGTTAACCTAGGAATGTCATGGAATGTCCATGCAAGTATTCCATGGAACTAAAATTGTTTCTTCCCCGTTGGCTTGGAGATGTCATACATAGTGATTCCAGCCCATAACTTCAGTAGCTCATCGATAAGAGGCTCAATATATACATTCATATCTTTAACTTGGTACTTACCTAATTGATCATTCAACATACAATGCTATTTAATTATGTGTCCCACTATATAAAAGGTGTTCTCATGCAACAATTAAACAAAGAAATTAATGAAATAATATAATTACTTTCAAAAAAAGACCTAGAATAATCGTTGCCAACATTGTGTGCTCTCTCTTTATGACATCCAAGGAGGAAGGTTATTGTTTATGACAAAAGCATGCCACACTGAGTAAGTAGAACGAATCTCTCCAAATGGATTGAAACCATCAGCTGCCAATGAAAGTCTAACATTACGATGTTCATCTTTAAAAATTGGCCATTTTTCTTTGATGTTCTTCAAAACAAAACCATCTACAATCATTTGAAGAACACCATCTCCACTTCCATTCTTTGCATGGTAATCCATAAATTGTGCTTTACTTTGGCACATGAATAGTCATTGGAAACATGGAATTATGAGAATATAACGAAGAACTTTGCGAGGAACCTTTTTTGCTACTTAATTAGTTTGATATCTACTAATTTCACATCGTGGGAATTTGTTTTCTGATGTATACCGTCCATAATATATAATATGATTATTAGGACATGCATCATAAGATTTATACTCCATTCCAATATCTTTCATAATCAATAATACCTCTCGACATGTGGGTGGTAAATTATTTGATGGTGGTAATATAAATTCAGCCAACAATCTGCAACATTGACAAAAAATGAAATGTAAACAATATAAGTCATAAATATTGCATATCCCTAATTTACAAATTAATTAACACTAAAAATAGAGGAAAACAATCAACTTTACATACCTTAGTAGTTGTGTGAAACAAGTGTTTGATAAACCATTCAAAACCTTCAAGTTCACCAAAAACAATATAGCAGATAGAATATTTGTTGTTGAGCCTTCATAAATAGGTTCTTGGGACTTCTCAAGTAGAGGAACATCATGAATATCATGCAGGTTGTCCTCATGATTCAATGGAGCAAATGTGTCTTGGAGCAATCTATTTATCTCATCTTTTCCATTTTTATCAATAATGCCATCTTCATCCATAGGATCATTATGAACTCGATCTTCAATATTATGATCTCCATGTTCTTCACCTTGTAAAGTAGTATTTCTACTATTATGTGGCAAATAAATCTCAGGCGGTTGACATTTAGGGGGAATTGTCTTCATTATTTACAAACAATGTAATAACATTAGTGTATAATATACAACACATATATTTAAAATTATAAAACATTTTGTGAATACATGATCAATATTATTACAAGAAGTGCATTATGTAATGAATAACGTCTTACCAACGGATGATATTCATACCTCCCTTCAGCATGTCCCTTATCCTTACAATTTTTTCCAGCTATTGTTCCTAAAATACTTCTCGTTTGCAAACCTCTGCAATCATTGCAAGGGAAATAACACTTTCCATCACCCTTTGCCTCCAATGCTGCCTTAAAATCAACATACCTCTTATTATTTTCTTCCCAAGTATATTTATTTGACATTCTAATAGCCTATAAGAACAAAAAAAATTCAATCAATATATAAGTAAATTGACTAGAGTATGATATATATATATATATATATATATATATATATATATATATTAAAGGAGACATAAAATTAAAGGACGTGACATGGAAAGTGAAAAATCTATTAGCAAATGTCCCTCCATATATACGTCCTTTACAAATAGATAATGTATCGCTCAACTTCTAAGAGAAAAATCTATATAAGCATTAGCATCGAGGAGAAAATGAATAGTTGAATCACTTTATGTATGATCCTACACATTAAGGGAGACAAAGAATTTAAAATACTAATCTGGTAACCAAAGGCGATAAAAAATTTGATGTGTGAAACCAGTACCGGACTCTTGAAATCACAGAATGAACAATCAATAGAAAAATTGTTGCAAATATAGAAAATAATTTGTGAAAATATTTCTTAAGAACATGTATTTATAAATCAACAAGTGTTGTGGTTCCGACGAAAATGCACAACGATCAAATTTAAAAAATAACAAAAAGTCAATGATCATTACTGTGATGTTGCACTTGCTAAGTCTATAGTTGCTATAGCAACAAACTCATAGTCATCGCTATAACGACCAAATGTTACTTTCGTTTCTATAGAAACGATTATTGGGGGCCATAACATTTTTTTTAAAATATTTTTATCTGTTTATCCATGAAAATTTCGATTTTAACTTATTCATGGCAATATTTCGTGGAACTTTTGAGCCATATGTACTAGTGGGTAGACATTCATCCTCGGGGCCTGAAGTCATATGGCTAAAGGTGAATGGTCCAACAAAGCGAAATCAATCTCCCATTATCCTGAGTATATGGTGTGGGGAGATTGTCCCAAGCAATAAGCTCTAAAGGATGATTGTCCCTCTAGTACAATAATCATCCTTCAGTCTATCAGGACAAGCCAACAGAACTAGTGGATCTACCGAGAGATAGTGCAGTAATCAGGAATAAGACAGAATGGCCTCATGATCCTTGCAAAATTGAAGAAGGCATGCAACTCTCGATAATTCTCTCAGAAATAGAACATAATAATTCATAATTTCTCATGTTATATGGCATTGATGAGTCACACTATTGATTCCAAACCCTCCAGTGACGAGGAGACAAGAGGCCAACATGTTTGGAAGTATATTATGATGTAGAAGTATCATTCCATCATGGAGAATGATGTTAGGATTATATAATCCTCCCTTATCCATATATAGTCTAATTGATCATATTGCCTAACTTAGGAGTCATTTGCTATAGTTTGGTGCTACTAGTGCCACTAGTGCCATTTGGTGCCACCAGTGCCAATCCTTACATTCTAGGATCCCATATGAGTGCCACCAATAAACTACATCAATTGGTTGCGGTAGGTAGGCATTTATGCTGAGTCAACCTCCAATTACAATCAGTTAGATCAATATTAGTTAGTCTAGTGCTATTTTTGCATGGTTGCATGGGGAAGTGGCGTCTTTTTCCACCGACCTCATCATTTTAATTAGTTTAACTGATTGTAGAATGATTTAAACATCAAGAGTTAGACTAGTGGCTCCTATGCACTGATTTAGACACATTGAGTTAGCCATTCAGTTAGGTTTAGTTGGTATATTTGAATCTTATTCACATGATTCAAATACTACTTATTGTAGCACCATTGTATTAGTACTGAAATAATGAAGATTAATGTTGTAATTAACTGATCAATTCTTATCATATTTGTCTCAAATTTGTCTTGTTCAGTGTACATTGTTCTTGATATTGCACTGCACAATTCTAATTCACTATTACTCTCATTTTCCTGTAGATCAATGGTTCAATAATTTAACATGGGATCAGAGCCTTGTTTAGGCTAGAAACAAGTCTTGTCCGATCTCCATTGTACACTAGAAGCAACTGAGTTTCCTCATAAATCCTGGAGTGATAGCCTTGCTCCCTCTGAATTATTTTTAGAGAAGTCTATCCATGTGTGACAAACTTTGAGAAAGCGTACATGTTGAGGTAGAAAGCCTTGAAATTGACATGATTGAAAATTGAATTGGATTTTGTAGTGTTATTTGCAGGTACCTACGTAGCTTCTTGAGGAATTGCCTGTTTCAGCATATAGAAAGATGGATTCTTTAGCTCTTGTACCCTGAATACTTACACCCTTCAACTACACTAATTGGAGGGAATATATGCAGGTATCCTTGCGCAATATTGGTTTGTTTAGGATGACAATGGGCAGAGAAACTGAGCCCCAATAGTATGTTGAGAAGAACAAATTTTTGAATTGGATTGATGTGGCTTTTGGCTTCATGTGCACTCATATCTCCTGGGATATTTTGTTTCATCTTGAGGGACTAAGGAATCCGAAGGAAGCTTGGGATAAACTTTAATCTTTGTTTTGCAAGCAAGATGAGCTTTGAGGGAATATTTTGGAGAATGAGCTCATAGCTCTATAGCCGAGCGGGTTTGAATCTATTCAACAATTCTTTACAAAATACAAGTCACTAGTACTAAAATGCAAATAACATGGATTAGAGATTAAATATGAGCAACATATGCCGTTAGTGCTGGGAAATATTGGCTCACAGTACATTCCATTCTGGAGGAGATTCCATCCCTAATTGGAAGATGCATTCTCTAGATGCTTTTTCTAAGTCCTTAATACAAGAGAAAGATAAATTAGTTCAAATGGGAGTGCTTCAAACCTCCAATAACCTAGCACTCTTAGTGACAGACTCAAACAATGTGCAAGTAAGAGGGAAGCACAAAGGGAAGAGGACCGAAAAAACTGATTTGAATCCAAAAGAGAATCATAGATCTTTCGATGGAGCCTCACGTTTCAAGAAAATGAAGAAATTCGAGAAGACTAGATGTCCCTACTATATGAGAGGCTTTCATACAGAGAGCCAGTGCATGAAGAATACCATCGACCACTTGCCAACACTCCTTGAACATAACAATATTGCTCTTCCACAAAGAGTAAATAATTTTGATGCTGGACAACCAAAAAATATCATGAGAGGTGCCATGCCTTGGAGGAAATCCTCACTCAGTGGAGGGCTTATTTGATAGATTATGGAGCATCCAACCACACGGTTTCCTTCAGACAATCCTTCAACACTCTCAATCTCTTAGGAGAACATAAAATTGATATGGGGGATAATTCACAAATCCTAGCAGCAGTTAGAGGTTCTATTAAAATCCAACATGGTGATTTCAACAATGTACTCTATGTTCCCTCTCTTGCAACAAATGTTTTATCTGTTTATCAGATGACAAATACTGGTTAGCCAAAGGAAGTTGTATTTGGTCCTAACTCCATGGAGATATCAGATATCTCAACTGGGAAGATTATAGAGGAGGGTGTTGCAAACCATGCCTCCAAGGCATATGAATTCTCACACTTTCTGCCATACTCATCTCCAACACAATCTCAACAGCCATTTGAAATGGGAGGTATAAACTCTCTTGCATCTCCATTTGCAGATAATGATATGTTGTCTAAGAATTCAGTTTCAGAAGATGAGGAAAAATATCACCATGCTATTGATATTGAGATTGTACCTCAAGATGATCTAGATCCAGATCCAACTCCTATTCCAAATCAAAAGCCTAAATGGGTTGAAAAGCTCATTGAAGCGGCTGAGAATGATGCTGGGGATCCAAATGATAGAAGAAAAATGAGGTCCCAGCATCAAAATGAATATGTCACACTCTCTCACATATCTTGTCTACCTACAGTGTGGTGCAACAAACTTCCAGGAAGATGCTACTTGATGATATTGAATGATCCACAATTTGGCCCATTGAAGAACAAAATGGATCATTCCATTCCTCCTCTAGAAAGAAGAGACAAAAGCAACATTCAAGAGATCAGAAGAAGATGGAAAGGTTCACTTGCATAGTTCCAAGATGCTGATGCACAAAAGAAACATGATTCTACATGGCTGCTCCAGAGAGCTGCAAATTGCAACAAAATTTTACAAGTTTTTACTCAAAGAGGAAACTTTCCTCTTAAGTATAACTTGTTTTCTTGATTCATTGCTTATTTTGAGTTTTTTTTTCCCATAAGGTTTTCCCTATTTCCCTTAGTTTATTAAGCAATTTTTATTTCTTTTAGATTGTATGGGTGAATTTTGGCCTAGTTTCCAGGGCCCAAGTTGTCTAAATTAGGATTAAGGGGGGTTTTAGGATTATATAATCCTCCCTTTTCCATATACAATCTAATTGATCATATTGCCTAACTTATGAGTCATTTGATAGAGTTTGGTGCCATTGGTTCCATTGGTGCCACCGATGCCAATCCGTACATTCTAGGAGCCACTGTGAGTGCGACCACCAACCTCCATTAGTTGGTTGTGGTAGGTAGGAATTTATGCTGATTCAACCTCCAGTTACAATCAATTATATCACTCTTAATTAATTTAGCACTAGTTTTGCATGGCTGCATGGGTAAGTGGCATCGTTTTCCACCTACCTCATCATTTTAACTGGTTTAACTGATTGTATACTGATTTAGACATCATGAATTAGACTAGTGGCTCCCATGCAGTGATTTAAACACACCGAGTTAGCCAGTCAGTCAGGTTTAGTTGGTATATTCAAATCTTATCCACATGATTTGAATACTACTTATTGTAACACCATTGTATTCTGTTGGAATAATGAAGATTATGTTAGGATTATAATCCTCCCTTGTACAAATTGGTCAGTTATGCGTAAATTAGGAGTATTTTCAGTCATTATTGAGTCACTAGTACCATTGGGTCCACATGGCCTAATTGGGCCACATGTACCAGTTACTAGAGTGCGGGGAACACTGATTGAGGATAACTTCCATTGAATTCTGTTGGAGTAGGGTCCCGCAGCTACAGAAGAAGCTGCTATTTTTGGCGGACAGACAGTTTTGGCGGAAATAGAAGAAGCAGAGCTACGACGTCATAGCAGGTTTCCAGCTGCAGAGCAGAGCCGGAAACCGTGACTTTTAAGATAGAAAAGTCAAGAAAGGTGATGGTACCTAAGCGGCCGAGACGAGAGAGCTCACCCACTGCATTGAAGGCAGCGGCGGAAGACAGGAGGGCTCAGCTACCCTCATAAAGGAAAAGGAGTAGCGAGGCCGAGGTATTGAAGACGAAGGACAGGAGCAGGAAGCGGTGCATAGTACCCATGATCAGTGCCGGGAAGCATGGAAGACCGCAGAGAGCTGTGGTGTGATGGAAAGCGGATACCTCAAGTACAGATACGCTGACTGTCACTAATTAGGGTTTGGGTTACTGTTGGGACAGGCCCACAATGTTGTAATGGTGAGACCTTCGGGCTGCCTATAAAAGGATGTATTTTTGTATTGTAAAGGGTTAGACGGTTAGACAGTTGCTGATTGATATAGATAATAAGGATAAGATAGACTATTGTAAAAGCCAAGCTCTGGTTCTGTTATTAGCTGTAGCAATCTTACTGTAACCAGTAGCTGGCTTATAGAGCATGCATGTAACAATCCGCAGGGATCGACAGAGAGGGAAGAGTATATTGTAAGAGAGACAATATAGAGAGGAAGAAAGATCCAAGAGAGAAGATATTGAGCTGCATATGAGGTGCAGCAGGACTGTGTTTACCTTCCCTTGAGCTATAATAGAGAAACACAGTTCTGTGGACGTAACTCCCATCCTGGGGGTGAACCACGTTAAAACCGAGTGTTCTGTGATTGACTTGTGTGTTGTGTTTACTTGTTGCATCTATCAGTTATGTTATGCACTTTGTTTACAGTTTAATGAATGAATGAGTTATTCAGTTACAACACTATAGAAAGATAAATAGAAGTTGAAACCTTTGGCATGTTGTATGCGGGTTCATTGACGCTTCGCTTAAAACAGTCACTAGTCGTAATGTTAAACAGCCTGGTATGTTGAGTCTTGCGATTCGACATGAACAACGCTAAGTGCGCTAAGCCGTGGAGGTAGGAAATCGCAGAGAGGTGATACCGCACCGGCAGAGGAGCTGCGGTGCGCGATACCATAGGTTAAGGGCTTAGCATTGGGAGGAAGTTACGTGTCGCCTGGTGCGCGGCGATGCGCTAAGGCTGGAGTCATCGCGAGATAGTGGAAGTTGTGCGATGTGGAAAGGTACTGCGTAACAGTAGAGGAGAACTCTCGCGGCTAGAGGAGCTGCGAGACGAGGAGACCGCGTGACGCGCAGAGATAAAGGCCTTGCGGCTAGCAGAGCTGCGAGTCACAAGGAGGATCGCCACAGAACCTGGTCCAAGACGCTTGAGTCCTTGGCCAACCCATTAGAATCACTTCAGGTGAGACTTCAGGCCACGTGCGGTCTGTCGCCGAAAGGGCCAGTGAGCTAGGGGTGTTGTTGGTTAACGATAGTAAACCCGGGTCTACCCATGATGACCAACAAATGGTTCCGTTGCCTGTTTTGAACAAACTGAGCACTGATGTTCTGGTGGCGCCCTACTAGAGACGAACTCAATGAGTGGGTTTGGTCCAACCTGAAAGAGTTTTCCGAACGAGAGAACAAGAGTCCTAAACTGAACACAGAGGCATGGTTACAAAAACATATCATTACAGACATCCATGCAATATTCTTTTCGACCTTTGGAAACGAGCTTTATGACTGGTTATCAAATTTAACTGATACAAGCATATTCAAAAAGAAGAGAGACATTGTCTAGACACCGGAGCTGATTCAGACCATGGAGAACCTTGATAATCCCCTCACGAGGGTAGTAGACTTATGGCTTGCGAGTGTGCTAGGAGGCTTCATCACAGAGTTTGTAGTTGACCAGACAAAAATCTTCAGTGAGGCTGAGCGCTACTTCTTCAAAGGATATCGTGGTAAGTACCTAAGATCTTTAAACTTGTCCATTAAGATGCTATTACATGAAAAAGGAACAATGGATCTAGTTTCAGATGAATAAGTAAAAATAGTAATGTCACAAGAGTTTGAAAGTGATTTTAATGACATTGGATGAACACGTAGTGGCAAGAAATATAAAGTAGCTTTCAGCTCTCCTGTATTTGGAGACATTTCAGACAATATTAGGCAACTGAGTTCTAATACCACAAAAGAACCAAAGGGGGGTATCCCTTACCATCCCTATACCCCACATAAACAGACCGGGACTCAGAGTAATCCCGTAGGAACTCCATCCAGTAGCTCGCAGACAGTACCTACTACCGCTACATCGCCTCCACCTACACCACCGAGTGGTAGTAATCCAGTCAATCAGAACCCACCACAGAGA
The DNA here is from genome assembly GCA_001517045.1 of Pseudotsuga menziesii. Taxonomy (NCBI): domain Eukaryota; kingdom Viridiplantae; phylum Streptophyta; class Pinopsida; order Pinales; family Pinaceae; genus Pseudotsuga; species Pseudotsuga menziesii. Next base: position 561,545 of record LPNX010853081.1, on the reverse strand, counting down.
AATAGAATGGGAGATGATATGAAGCTACCTACCTTTAAGGGTACAGGAGCAGAGGATCCAGAACAGCATTGGTTTCTATGCGAAGCATGTGGACCATTAAACAGATCTATGATGATAACATTAAACTTGTACAGTTGGTCACCACCCTGAGAGAACGAGCTTTAACATGGTATATGAAGTATGCTGCTACACCCAGAACACTCGTCCAGGTCAGGACTTCCATGATTAAAGAGTTCAAGAAACCTAAGTCTGAGTCTCAGTGCATAACAGAGCTCAAGGACATTAAGCAGCTACCATCGGAGTCAGTATGGGACTTTGACCAGAAATTCAAAGCCCTTATAGACCAAGTAAGCTTGAGTTTGCACCGAAGCAGCATAAGGAATGGTTTATTGCAGGGCTACTCCCTCACATTACACTGCCGTTAATGCAGCAGAAACTCCAAATGCAGGATGACGCGTTGGAGATGGCGATGAAACTAGAGGCCTCACCTCTAGCGGAGAGCAGTACAGGCATGGCAACTTTACAAAATCAGTTGGCTAATCTTACATTACAGTTGCATGAGCTTAATAAAGGGAAAGAGGTTGCGCAAGACATATGGTGCATAACATGTAAAGCACAAGGCCATAGTAAAGACAATTTTCCGGTCTTTGTAGAATATATAGCAACAGGGGATCCTAAACCCTTACCACAGACCCATGGATCGTGGTGTGAAATATGCAAAACGCGAGGACATCTACCTCACCAGTGCCCCCTACTTTAGAAGTACGTACAGACACCTAAGAACTTATACTGCATCTTTTGCAAGTTGGTAGGCCATGATCAACACGATTGCAGAGCCTATGATATGATGGTTGGAGCAAAGCAAGACCTGTACAGAGTCCAGTTAGAGACACAGGGTCCAACAGCAGGACCACAGCCTGATCCGACTTACGGTGGCCGTGAAGGAGGATTCAGAGGATGAGGCCATGGAGGAGGCTTTGCACGAGGAGAAGGTTTTGGCCGTGGTCGCGGCCCAGTTACTTGTTATAACTGTGAAGTTGTAGGACACTATGATAGGGACTGTTAGAGCCCCACTACCACTTGTAACTACTGCAAATCTTATGATCATACTATAGAGGAGTGTCCTACATTGATAGCTAAGATCACAGAACCTAAGCCAACAGTCCATCAGAACATCCAGCTTATTGCTGCCGAGTAGAAAGAGCCAGAACCAAGAGTCAATATTGTGACTCGTAGCGGTGTTTCTACCAGTGGGACATCGCAGGAGACGGAAAAGAACATAGGTCAGCAGTGGGTGCGCAGAGCTCCTAGTAAAGCAACACCACTCGACCTGCAGAAGAATAAATAGACATTTCATGAAGCCAAGGCTTTCTTTGATGAACCTATGCAATTAGGATCGTAGGTACCACCGTCTAGGGGTGTACCGCAGCAAGCACCTTGTGGTGATAGCCTTGTACAGACACCGTAGGCTACCACATCAGGAAGATGCGATGAGGACGAGATGACATGAAGTGTACATTCCTTCCTGCGGAGTTGTCTAAAACTTGTAAGAAATGAGAAAGCTATCACAGAACTTCAGCGCATTATAGATCAGTGTCAACCATCTTCTTCCATGAGTAGTACACAGCGTGCTCTCTATAATATTATAGGACATACAAGAATGGGAAGAGAGATGCGACTTACAGCACAGGTGGGAGAATTTGAAATGGATGAGGTAATCCTAGATCTAGGATCGGACGTAAATGTTCTGACTAAGCAGACATGGGAACAGATGGGTAGCCCTAAGTTAGTTAGATCGCCTATCCACCTGAGATTAGCTAACCAGCAGCGGGTATCACCTCTAGGTCGGTTATCACAGGTGCCAGTTGACATTGACGTAGTTCGCAGCTTTGCGGACTTTGAAGTTATAGAAATCATTGGCGACAGTAAACCGTATCTAGCACTACTAGGCATTGATTGGGCGATCGGTAACATGGCTGTTATCGACCTAAAGAGAAGACAAATGACCTTTGAGGACGCGCAGATCCAGGTCATCGCGCCGTTGGATCCTTTCCAGGGCCCTAGATATATTGAACCTATCCAAGCAGAGGAGGAGGCACGTAACATGGAGAGTCTCTATCAGATGACCACAAACCAGAGCAACTATGTCAATCTGACGGAAGATGGGAACATTAGTTGGCGATGAGACAGCTCATGCGCATCGGATTCAGACGTTGGTCTAGAGAACTGGCAGAACAGACTTCATGAAGTTTCAACGCGCAGGTGCACGTACTTGTCTAATTCACTGCGATGGATTGGCGCGGAGATCAATGAGATCCCATCATTCCATGGTCTAACAGATATCCAGGACTTCCTTGAGCAATTTGAACAATAGATTCCTCATGAGCAGAGGATCACAGCTATGGACCTTGCAGTACGAGCCACACCTGCAAGATGGTGGTACACGCATAAAGAGAACATTGCATCATGGGATGATATTAAAAGATTGATGGCAATCAGATTTTCTGTCGACAGAGAGTATGTCCCGCAGAAGTACACAGGAGAGAGTGATCCCAGGTCACACATTCAGACATGCGAACATAATTGGTCGGACATTCCCAAGGATGAATGGGTCCACCGATTCATTAACACTTTGGATACAATTCCACGGAACTGGTACACAGAGACTGAACTGCGCAAGGGAACAACAACATGGCCACTTATGATAGATAGCTTTCTACTCACCTTCGCTTTTGAATCTGAGTATCCAGGTGTCGATCAGGCCCTATAAGTAATAAAGAGCAGGATATTTGAAGACTGTACCATATCAGTGCCAGCTCAACCTGAGTGGGCTATCCAGCTAGAAGAGGCGTTAGAGTGTTATAATTTTACGTCAGAACCAGAGGAGGCGGATGAAGACCCTCGCAACACCAACATTCCAGAGTTAGAAGGGACTCGCGCTGTTGGGGGACCACAATTAGAGATTCTAGCAATCACAGAACCCATCAAGATTAAGAAGATCAATATCGGCACAGACGCAGAACCTAAGTTTGCCTCTATTGGAGACTATTGGAATGATGAAACAGTCGGAAAGATTGCAGATTTGTTACATGACTATCAGGACCTATTTCCCACCAAGTTCACAAAGATGAAGGGAATAGTTGGAGACCTGGGAGTTATGAGGATACCATTGAAGGAGGATGCTAGACCAGTCAAGCAGCGCCCATATAGATTGAATCCGCGCTACAAAGAAAAAGTTAAGGATGAGATTGATAAGATGCTAGCAGCAGGCATCATTGAACCAGTAGAAGAAAGCGAATGGGTTAGCCCCATGGTTGTGCAAGAGAAGAAAACAAAAGGAGAAATCAGGATCTGTGCAAGCTCAATGATGCATCGGTTCATGATCCATTTTTGACACCGTTCATTGATGAGGTATTAGACAACGTGGGAGGACAGGAGGTCTACTCCTTCACTAATGGCTTTTCAGGCTATCACCAGATCAGGATCCATCCAAAGGATCGCCATAAGACCACTTTTGCAACAGAATGGGGCTCGTTCTAGTATATGGTAATGCCCTTTGGTCTTAAGAATGCACCAGCTATATTTTCTAGAGTAGTAGTTGCTGTATTTAAAGAATACATCCATAAATTCCTAGAAGTATATTTTGATGATTGGACTGTATTTGGACTAATCGACAAGCACATAGGAGATTTAAGACTGATGTTAGAGAAATGTAGGCAGTACCATATTTCTCTCAACTTGAAAAAATGTATATTTTGTGCACCATTCGGTATTTTGTTGGGTCATATTGTGTGCAGAAAAGGCTTGATGGTAGATCCTGCGAAGATCTCCATCATTGTAAATCTTCTAGCACCCAACTCAGTCAAGCAACTGAGGATAGTACTTGGTCATACCAGGTACTACAGAAAGTTCATCAAGGCATCAAGGGCTACACAAAGATTACAGCACCAATGGAGAAATTGCTAAAGAAAGATGTAAAATTCCTATGGAATGAGGAATGTCAGCAGAGTCTAGACACACTTAAAGAGAAGATGGTTACAACACCCATCCTAGTATTTCCAGACTAGACTAAGCCATTTCATGTACATGTGGATGCATCAAGCATCACACTAGGGGTTGTCTTACGCAACCAGGAGAAGGGGACATTGACCATCCCATCGCATACTCTAGTAGAAAGCTATCGACAGCAGAAAAGAACTACACCACGACAGAAAGGGAAGGATTAGCTATGGTGTATGCTCTACAGAAGTTTAGGCACTACCTATTGGGTGCCTCGTTCAAGATGTTTACTGACCATTCCACATTAAAGTATCTGGTCAATAAACCAGTGTTAGGGGGAAGAATCTGCAGATGGTTACTCCTCTTTCAGGAGTATGATTTTGAAATCATTGTGAAACCAGGAAGACTGAATGCCGGACCTGATCATCTATCACGGATAGACTCAGGATAAGAGCCAAGTAACCTAGATGACAATCTACCAGATGCGCCGTTGTTTTCTATACAGATCGCAGACGATTACTATGCCGATATTATTCACTTTCTCACTACAGGAGTAGCACCCAATGAGTTTACGAAGTAGCAAAAGAAGCAGTTGGTTGTTAAAGCAGCAAACTTCACCCTGATCGCAGGACACCTATACAAGTTACGACCGAATGAAGTTTTGCACAGATGTGTGATGCCGCATGAAAAAGACGCTATTCTCAGAGAGGCACATTCAGGAACCGTAGGAGGTCATTTCGCAAGAAAGCCGACTGCACAGAAAATCTTGGAAGCAGGATTATGGTGGCCTACATTGCATAAAGACACCAAGGACTTTTGCAGATGTTGTGATATCTGCCAAAGGGTAGGAAAACCCTCGCGACGCGATGAAATGCTGCTGCGACCGCAGGTCACACTGCGCGCATTTGACAAATGGGCTATAGATTTCGTGGGTCCTATCAACCCACCAGGAAAGCGCACTGGTGCGAGATATATTATCACCGGAATAGAGTACCTCACCAGATGGGCAGAGGCCAAAGAAGTAAGAAATTGTGATGCTGCTACAGCCGCACAGTTCCTTTTTGAAAACATCATCAGTAGATTTGGATGCCCAATAATTTTGATGAGTGATCAAGGCACACATTTCTTGAACCACACCATTGAGGCTTTGACAGAAGAATTCCAGATTCAGCACCATAAGAGCACTCCCTACCACCCACAGGCTAATGGTACGGTGGAGGCCTTTAATAAGATTTTAGAAAGTGCTCTTACCAAGATCTGCAATAACCAAAGGAATGATTGGGACCTCAGAGTTAACACTGTATTATGGGCGTACAGGACCACATGCAAGAAACTTACGGGACACACACTTTTCAGCTTGGTGTATGGACAGGAGGCTGTTATGCCTATGGAGTATATTCTTCCCAGTTTAAGAATCGCTCAGATTACTAAGATGACTAATACAGACACAGTGGAGGAAAGGCTAGCACAACTACTTGCCTTATAAGAAGACAGATTCATCGCCGGATTCCATTAGAAAGTGTAGAAGGCACAAGAAAAATCTTAGCATGACAGACACATTAAGAGTAATACTTTCTAGATTGGAGACCTAGTGCTCCTCTATGAAAGTAAATTCATTAAGTTTCCAGGAAAGTTCAAGACGCATTGGTTGGGGCCATATCAGATACAACAAGTTATAGAGGGAGGTGCCGTTCAGCTCAGCCAGCTGAATGGGGAGCTTCTTCCCACATGGATTAATGGCAGTAGGCTTAAGCTCTATAGTGATAGCCACTCGACCTCTCAGCCCTAGCTTAACCAGATTATGATGGTGCAGATGTCTAGTGTAGTTGAAAGGAGGCATCGCACCGGGAACTAGTCTACACCGGCAGGTATTTTCTAAGTATGAGGAATCGCATAAGGTCGGTTCATTTTGCGTGAGTCATCAGTGGTTTGAAAAAAAAAAAAAAAGATGATTGTTTGTTTGCACAGGTGATGCGATGATCAGCGCAGTAATGTGATGTTCCCCCATGCCACGTATTCATTTTTGCAACCGAGAGAGGGCCAATCAAATCGCCCTCTGATAGGTAGTTAATGAGGAAATGACCGGTATCCCTTACCGTAGATTTGGCAGCAGCATAATTAAGTTTCCAGATTTGGTAAATCTTCGACGAGACTGGCGCCGGTGCACACACAATTCGAGGGACATTTGATTGGATTTCAGCATTTATTGAGGATCGGATGGCGGGTGTGGTCTTGTCCAGGCAATTAATACGACCAACGGGTTCAGTCTAGATGATCGTTGTGTTCGGGATTATCGTCTTTGACATAAAAGAAGAAACTATTCATTTGGGAGGGCTACATTTCCAAAGAGCCAAGAACTGTAGAGTGCATTCTTAAGTTCTCCCTATGCAAAGTTCATCCCATTACAGCGTCCAGAGATTTCCAGACTTTGCAGCCATTGTACGTCCACCATTTTACACAGACTGGATTCTATTCGAGGATGAACCACTAGAAGTGCTACTGAAAAGGTTCAGGCATACTGGCCTTGCAGCTCCATGGCGACGCCATCTAAGGGTACCCCGCCAAGCTCATCACAAATCAGAGAACCACCAAAGACAAGGGGCCATTCCTAGCTAATAGAGGGATCTGGTTCAGAGCCGAAAGACGAAGTCCTGAGTGCAGCAGACTACCTCGTACCACGAGTTGAAGGTGCTCCGGAGGTTAAATCCCCAAGAGTGGTAAGCTTACTGTTCCCATACCGCCAATAGATTCTCGAGTAAAGGAAAATGGAGATCTAGTAGGATATGCCGCTGTTGTTAAATTTGTAGATTATAACCTGGGAGATGGTAAGACGTACCCTCACTTCAAGCCAGACCAGTATCTAAAGCTTGAGAAGAACCCAAGGACAGGTAGAGATGAATTTGTTCCCATGGCACATGTCCAGATTCTTGAGCGCTCAGGTCTGCTCAATCTGTTGAGACTACCCCATTTTGGACGTGGTGCAGAGGTCAATGCTGTGGTGCGTGTCCTACTCTCGTGTGTACATGGAGGTTATCTCTGGATAGGAAACAGGGTCAACCTAAACGTCGACTTGATACATCGTATCACCGGGCTGTCCAAGACTGGTAAAGACCCCGAGATACAGACAACAAGAAATACCAAGGATTCCAAGCTACCACCAGCCTTAGTTAATAAGTATCAGTTACAGAGAGGAGGAAGAGCTTATGACATCACAAGTTTACAAAATGATACACTCAGATTCACAGCCAGTCTGCTTGCAGGTAGACTGCTAACCAAGGTCCGACCAAAGGAAGTCATAGGATCAGTAATCAACCTAGCCATAAAAGTTACAGAGGGAGAGCAGTTCAATTGGTCCTTATTTTTATTAAATATGCTTCAGGCAGATTGTTTGGCAGCCTAGGATGAAGCAAACCACCCTTTCCATTTCTCGTGGCTGCTTATACTATGTGCATTCATCGGCTGGAAGGAGCCGCCCAATACCCAGTTTCCACAGATCGTAGGTGGAGCGCCCAGAGGCGTGCGCTATGCCAGCTTATGGGATAGCAACAACCCAGCAAAGAAAAAGGTTAATACGATAGTATTCTATGAATACTATAATATGTTGAAGAAAATTATCCAAGAATCACCACGGATTAGCACGGAGACCATGGATATATATGATCACCGGCTTAATTTTATGGCAGAGAGCCATAGAATCTATATGAGGCCAAAAAGGACTACAAGGGACGATTGGGCCAATGGCTGGTTCAGAATGACAGCGAAGGATGTTGAAGATGTCGTCAAAGACTTTGATGACCAATGGTGGCGAGAATACGAAGATACCACACCACTATCATCAGGTACAGCACAGACAGACCCATCAGAAAAGGGAAAAGACAAAGCAGAGACCCAGGCACAAGGAACAACAGAAATGCCACCACTAGGAGAAAAGAGAAAAGATCCACCGGAAGAGCCAACAGAGGCACCCATGACAAAGAATGGAGGACAAGAGACCATAGAGACACAGAAGAAGAAAAAACAGAAAACCTCAAAGCCAGTTTTGAAGACCGCATTAACAGACGATGACTATGAACTCATCGCAACAAGGACATGTGACACATTGAAGGACTCATTTGACGCAATGAAGTTGTCGCAGGAAAAGATACAGAGCGGAGTAGAAAAGCAGCTTCTAGACTTAAAAACAATCACAGAGAAGACTGCCATGATGCACATTCCACCGGTAAAGGCGACCGCCGGAGAAACTTCGACACCGTCGATGTCCCGTGAGGAAAGCTTAGCAAAAGATCGCCTCAATACCGTGTTGATTCCACCAGGGAGCATTCGATTCCCTGCGACAATGAAGGACCCACCAGTTCAGTTTAGGCAACCCATCGAGGTTAACCTTGCAGAGTTTCATGTTGATCAGTTGCAGATGATCCAGCAGCAGCTAAGCGCAGAGCTCAGGGGCAGAGAGCTCGTGACTTACAAACAGAATACGCAGCTGAAGCAACAGAATGTAGCACTCGCTACCAGCTATCAGAAAAAGGTAGACGAATTAAAAACATATCAAGACAGGGATCAGGAACTCTCTCAAGTACTACAGAGCATCGCATTAGAGCTACCCAAATGTAACATCGAGTTCACGTTGCCTACCCCACAAAAGCTAAGAAGAGTAGCAGACAGAGAAAAGGCTCTGGAAGAAACCGTGGCTAGGATGGATGAAGTAGTGGCCAGGATGAAGGCGGACCACGAAGTGCAGATCGGCGAGCTTGAGGCTCATGTACGAGACACCTCCCAGGCAGACCAGAAAGCATGAGTAGAGGCCTTTCGACTCACTTCTGTGCAGATGCAATCTCGCATCGACGAAGCATGGTTAGTACTAACCGATGCAACGAACACATGGGCCGAGTTAGATGAGCCGCCGAAGAAAGTAGAAATCCAGCAAAGTATTCAGCAGGTAGAGAATACTGCAGTGGCAATGAAAGAAGAATTTAAGAGCTTAGCAGCTCTTCAGAAGATGAGGAAGACAAAGGAGATGAACCAATTACAGAAGGAAGTGCAGCGGTTAAGAACGCAGGAGATACACATCAATGACCTGCTTCAACCCTATCAAGAGCAAATCACTGAGTTAGTCGACACAGTTGAGCAGAAAGTGAAGGAATTCACTACCGAAAGGGAAGAAATTGATGCAATGGAAGACTCCAATATTAGTCAAGATTTGCTTGACTCGGCACGACAGCGTGTCGAAGCAATGAAGCAGGAAGTCGCAGGACTTCGAGACAAGTTACAACGGACTTCGCAGGAAGCGAAGGAGAATCTACAGCAGGAGAATCCCGCTAGTAGTGGCTCGAGGGCGAGCCACAAGTAAGTGTTAGGGGACTGTTGGAGTAGGGTCCCGCAGTTACAAAAGAAGCTGCTATTTTTGGCGGACAGACAGTTTTGGCGGAAATAGAAGAAGCGGAGCTACGACGCCGTAGCAGGTTTCCAGCTGTAGAGCAGAGCCAGAAACCGTGACTTTTAAGATAGAAAAGTCAAGAAAGGTGACGGTACCTGAGCGACCGAGACGAGAGAGCTCACCCACTGCATTGAAGGCAGCAGCGGAAGACAGGAGGGCTCAGCTACCCTCATAAAGGAAAAGGAGCAATGAGGTCGAGGTATTGAAGACGAAGGACATGAGCAGGAAGTGGTGCACAGTACCCATGATGAGTGCCGGGAAGCATGGAAGACCACAGAGTGCTATGGTGTGACGAAAAGCGGCTACCTCAAGTACATATACATCGAATGTCACTAATTAGGGTTTGGGTTACTGTTAGGATACGCCCACAGTGTTGTAATGGCGAGACCTTCGGGCTGCCTATAAAAGGATGTATTTTTGTATTGTAAAGGGTTAGACGGTTAGACAATTGCTGATTGATATAGATAATAAGGATAAGATAGACTATTGTAAAAGCCAAGCTCTGGTTCTGTTATTAGCTGTAGCAATCTTACTGTAACCAGTAGCTGGCTTATAGAGCATGCATGTAACGATTCGCAGGGATCGACAGAGAGGGAAGAGTATATTGTAAGAGAGACAATATAGAGAGGAAGAAAGATCCAAGAGAGAAGATCTTGAGCTGCATATGAGGTGCAGTAGAACTGTGTTTACCTTCCCTTGAGCTATAATAGAGAAACACAGTTCTGTGGACGTAACTCCCATCCTGGGGGTGAACCACGTTAAAACCGAGTGTTCTGTGATTGAATTGTGTGTTGTGTTTACTTGCTGCATCTATCAGTTATGTTATGCACTTTGTTTACAGTTTAATGAATGAATGAGTTATTCAGTTACATCACTATAGAAAGATAAACATAAGTTGAAACCTTTGGCATGTTGTATGCGGGTTCATTGATGCTTCACTTAAAACAGTCACTAGTCGTAATGTTAAACAACCTGGTATGTTGATTCTTACGAGTTGACACGAACAATGCTAAGTGCGCTAAGACGCGGAGGTAGGAAATCACAGAGAGGTGATACCGCACCAGCAGAGGAGCTGCGGTGCGTGATATCGTAGGTTAAGGGCTTAGCGTTGGGAGGAATTTACGTGTCACCTGGTGCGCGGCGATGCGCTAAGGCTGGAGTCATCGCGAGATAGTGGAAGTTGCGTGACATGGAAAGGGACTGTGTAACAGTAGAGGAGAACTCTCGTGGCTAGAGGAGCTGCAAGATGAGGAGACCACGTGATGCATAGAGATAAAGGCCTTGCGGCTAGCAGAGCTGCGAGTCACAAGGAGGATCACCACAGAACCTAGTCCAAGATGCTTGAGTCCTTGGCCAACCCATTAGAATCACTTCGGGTGAGACTTCAAGCCGTGTGCGGTCTGTCGCTGAAAGGGCCAGTGAGCTAGTGGTGTTGTTGGTTAATGATAGTAAACCCGGGTCTACCCATGATGACCAACAATTTCACTTGCATGCACCATTTTAGGTGCCTTGACAAATCCCTACAATTTAGGAGCCATTGGGAGTGCCGGCACCAACCTCCTTCAGTTGAGTTCAGTTGGTGACTAGTCAAGCCTGTTAGGAGTTAGTTACATTCAGTAACATCTAGTTATATTTAGTTAGCGCCAGTCATTTATTAACTGCATATGGAAAGGCGCCTTTTCTCACCTACCACATCAGTTAGACTAGTTTAACTGATTCTAACTTATTTAGACAACTTGAACTAACTAGTTAGGATTCGATAGTGATTTATACATGTCAAGTTATCCATTTAGTTAGTCTAAGTTAACCAATTCGAATTTCCTCTCATGTATTCGAATTGTCTGGTTATTAATACCAGTGTATTACATTGTAAACATTATCCAATTGCTTTTTGATTAATGAAAGCATTATACAGTTGCAAACCATTTTTTTGCATTGTTTCATTTCAATTTTGAGTAAATTGCTTGTGAGATCTATTTGTGAGTTTTGTCTTGGTTCATAGATTCCTATGAGCTCAATTTTTATATGGTATCAGAGCCTCATTGGGACAAGGCATTTCTTCTTCTACAGATTTCATGTTGGATAAATGAAGCAATTTGAGCAAAAAAAACTCAAAAAAATTCCAGCTATGCACCAGAAGCAGAGAGTTTACCACATAACTCCTAGGCAAAGGAATTGTTGATCAAGATTTCTTGATTGGCTAAGCGGAGTGTGATGTAAAATCCAAAAGTGCAGGTTGTTCGACCTTAATTTGTGCTTTTTTTGTGTAATTGTAGGTACAACTTCATATGGATTCGAAATTATCAGTTCCTCTTCTTACTCCATCCACAAGATATTTAGAATGGAAGTTGAAGATGATTTCATGTCTCAAGAGACAAGATCTCTATGCAGTGTCTATCGAAATTTTTAAAGAGTCTTATGATGATGAGAATGACTGGCTAAATGATAGTGATAGAGCTTTTGGAACAATTTGTCTGGCCCTTTCTCCAAGCTTGCACTACCTTGTAAAATATGTCGAATACCCAAAGGATATCTGGACAAAATTGGATAGAACCTTTGGAAAGAAAAATGAGGATCATTATAGAACTTTCAAGAGCACACCCAAGACCACAAGAGTTTTTTTATTCAAAAGTATCGACCTCATCTCTCTCTGATGAAGTTGTTCAAGATGAAGAAGAAGCATAATCTTCTACATAGTCAATCGAATTGAAGAAAGTCTCCTTGCAGTGACTCCTTCTCCTGCTGCTCCAGAATTTTATGAGATCTTTTATATCTCATCTTCTCATATTTCTAATCTAGAAGAATCCATTTGAATCTCTGATATTGAAGAAAAATTCTGCTGCACTTCTATGCAAACATTCTTTAATGATTCTCCTTTAAATTATGTGCAAAATTTACCAGTGATTGCTTCCAAAAGTGAAGAGGAATTCTATTTCTCTCCCTCTAATGTTGCTGCTGGTGTGCAGATAAGTAATAACTTGGATATTTTGTAAATAATATCAGATTGTAGGAGTTATCCATTCACTCTCATTGATTTAGATCTTCCAACAAATTACTACAGGATTTCATGCACAAATATTCAAAATTTTGAAGAAGGAGAAAACTATGCATACACCATCTTGGTGGACCATACTTTTGGACCTGATATTATATATTATTCGGATCTGATCTGATATTATTTGGTTCAATATTTAAGTTCCAAGAACCTTCATTCACGCTTGTAGATGGTCTCATCAATTTTTGTGTGACAAATCAAGTACTACAAGTCTTCTTCAAATTTGCTGCTAGGGATTAGATGTTAGTTTCATATTATGAGGTTTATGATATTATATTTTGTGATTCATTGGTTATTTCTTAAGCTATATCATATTATGGAGCTCAAGCATTCAATCTACACAGTCCCATGGATTCTCTACCTTTGATCACATGCTCATCTCGTCACAGAACTAGTAAAGAGGGAGACATTCTGCATCTTTCTGGACACTTTCTCCTAACACTTGGAGCTGATATTACCTCACATGGTTTGCTGTTCAAGGCTGCAATATATCAATTTCTTGGGTTTTCCTCAGATGGTTCAAATTCTCAAGCACTTTCTCTCTCTTATCAATTTATTTCAGTTGCTCTACATGGGTCCAATTTTCATCCAACATCTATCTATATTTCTGATTCAGTTGAGCACATTCCTCTTATTCCAAAGAGGAATATTCCTCCAGACATAATAATTTAGTTTGGATGGATACGTTCACATGCCAGGCCCTAGTATACATGTGCACAAAATAACAATCTTGAATCCTGATTCTACCTGCTTAGTTTGAGGGGGGGTATTTTTCCCATGAGGTCTTTCCCCGTTTCCTTGTTTGTATTAAGTAGTTACTTTTTCATTTTAGTGGTAATGGGTGACCTTTGGTATTAGTTACCAGGGCCCAAAATTTTACAAGTTAGCATTCAGGGGAGGTGTTAGGATTATAATCCTCCCTTGTCCAAATTGGTTAGTTATGCCTAAATTAGGAGTCTTTTCAGTCATTATTGAGTCACTAGTACCATTGGGTAAACATGGCCTAATTGGGCCACATGTACCAGTTACTAGAGTGTGGGTAACACTGATTGAGGCTAACTACCACTGACTGCACTTGCATGCATCAGTTTAGGTCCCTCCTTGACCAATCCCTACAATTTAGGAGCCACTGGGAGTGCTGACACCAACCTCCTTCAGTTGAGTTCAGTTGGTGACTAGTCAAGTCTAGTTAGGAGTCAGTTACATTCAGTTACATCCAATTATATTCAGTTATCTCCAACCATTGATTAACTGCATGTGGGAAGGTGCCTTTTCTCACCTACCACATTCTTATTGATTTAGACACTGATTTAGACAACTGGAGCTAACTAGTTAGGCTCCGATAGTGATTTAGACATGTCTAATTATCCATCAGTTAGTCTGAGTTAACCAATTCGAATTTGTTCTCATGTATTCGAATTGTTTGGTTATTAATACCAGTGTATTACATTATAAACATGATCCAATTACTTTTTGATTAATGAAAGCATTGTACAGTTGCAAACCATTTTTTGCACTAGTTCATTTCAATTTTGAGTAAATTCCTTGTGAGATCTATTTGTGAGGTTTTTCTTGGTTCATAGGTTCCTATGAGCTCAATTTTTATAGATTAATGTTGTAATTAACTAATCAATTCTTATCATATTTGTCTCACGTTTGTCTTGTTCAGTGTACATTGTTCTTGATATTCAATTACACAGTTCTACTTCACTATTGCTATCATTTTCCTATAGATCAATGGTTTAATAATTTAACAAATGATGTGTGAGAGATACTGCCAAGACCTGAAGGGAACCCAATGATGAATTCCAAGTAGATCTACAATATCAAACACATAGTTTTGATCAGCATTAGAGATGGCTCATGAAGGACAACCAATTTACATATTCAGAGGGAGTCATGGATAGTATTCAATGTCCTTAAAAGAGTAGGAGGGTTGTCTCAACAAGCCCACTTGATAGAGATAACACAGATGAATACACAAGATCAACAAGTTCAGAAGGAAAAATGTTGCTTTAGTGTA
>LPNX010853081.1:437712-536359 GCA_001517045.1 Pseudotsuga menziesii | reverse complement strand
GTGCAATGAATATCATATTCTGGGTTTATTCAGTGGTTAATGATCATATAAGATTCAAGTGTATGAGAAGCCTCAGACCTACTTCCACATGGAATTGGTCTTATGGAATTTGTATTTTTTTTTAAAAACAGTTATAGCCGTGGATACAGCGACGACAATTTTTTTAAAAATTTCACAGCCGTGGATACAGCGACGGCTTGGCGTGGATACAGCGACGACCAGGCGTGGATACAAAGATGGCCAGGCGTGGATATAGCGACAGCCAGGCGTGGATATTGCAACGCAAATTAGGGGTCGTCTCTATTGCGACGAAATTGTTTCCACGGGAATAAAAACACTTAGACGTGGCAATATCCACGCTTTTTCGTGGATATTGCCACATTTTTGCCGTGGAAAAATTGATCACTTGTACTAGTGTCCTGTAATCAGAAGGTCATCCACATACAAGAAAATAATCATCAAAGAACCATGAATCAGATTCAAATAAAAATTAGGATCAGACTTGCATCGAACAAAACTCAATGACAGCAGAAAGCCATCAATCTTGGCATACCAAGCCCTGGGGGCTTGCTTAAGCCCATACAATGATTTCTTTAACCTGCACACAAAAGATGGATTAGTAACAAAACCTTGAGGCTGTTGCATGTAAATATCTTCAGTAAGATCTCTATTCAGGAAAGCACACTTCACATCCATGTGATGTACCTCCCACTGCTTCGAAGCTGCAATGGCTAAGGCTAGCTTGATGGAGTCCATCTTTGCCACTGGTGAAAAGGTCTCATTGTAGTCAATACCATGTACCTGTGAGTAGCCCTTGGCTACCAATATTGCCTTATATTTCAAAGGTGAACCATCGGCAACAAACTTAGTTTTGAAAACCCACTTACATTGAATTAGCTTCCTCCTTGGGGGAAGATCAACCAGTTCCCAAGTGTTGTTCTTCTGGAGTGAGCTGAATTCTTCTTTCCTGGCTGTTTGCCATCTGCATGAATGGTCTTTGCTTACCATTTTGGTCTTGTAGAACTGTAAGGATCTGTAATTAAATCATCATTATCAGACATATCAGAATCAGCAAACTCATTTGTCTCTTCACTTACATTCAATGGTTCTGGTGGTGAAGAAGACTCTCAAACTTCAACTGCTGCTAAAGGCTCTTCTTGGAACTGAACACTCATTTCAATGAAGGATTTGTTTGTGATCAAATTGATCAACTTGTACCCTTTCGAATCTTCAGACTACCCAAAAAATAGACACTCTTGGCTTTGGGGCTACAAAGCCTTCCTCTTTTATGTTGGAATTCTAGCCGAAGCCCTTGAGCCAAAAATCCTGAAATGAGTCACATTTGGCTTGTGCCCACTCCATGCTTCGAAAGGAGTCATACCATCAAGCTATTTATGAGGCACCCTATTTTGGATATAGGATGCATATTTTATAGCCTCGGCCCAAAACTTTGGTGGCAAAGTCTTAGCCTCCATCATACAGGTTGCCATCTCCTTCAGTGATCTGTTCTTTCTCTCAGCAACACCATTTTGCTGTGGTGTGTAAGGGATTGAATGCTGCATCTGAATACCTGCATATTAACAATATTGAATGAACTTAGACTTGAAATACTCACCACCATTGTCAGATCTGAGGATCTTGAGTTTCCTCCCATACTGGTTTTCAACCAAAGCCTTAAAGACTTTGAAGAGGCCAAAAACTTCAGACTTATGCTTCAGGAAGTAAACCCAACAGTACCTGGAAAAGTCATCTATGAAGGCCAATGCATATTTGGCCTGACTCATTGAAATATTAATAAATGGACCAGCAACATCACTGCGGATCAACTCAAGAGGTGCAGAGGTTCTCTCATGACTAGCTCTCTCAAATTTATGCTTTGGGTGTTTTCCTTAGATACAACCTTGACAGACTCCCTTGGAAAAATTAATCTTTGGTAACCCTATGACCATTTATTTTTCACTTAGATCAGAAAGATACTTATAGTTAAGATGGCCAAATATTTCATGCCAAAGCTTGCTTGCCTCATTGGCATGAATCAGAAGAGCAGAGGGGTTTGAGCAGGGTAGAAAATGTGAAAACATGTATACCTTCGAAGTGTGATCTACAACTCCTTTTGCAATGACTTTACCACTCGAGATCTCTGTGACCTCAACATCATTAGGGGAGAATATGAACTTCTTTGGAGACCCTATGTGGGTCATTTGATACACTGACAAGAGGTTAGAGGCAAGACATGGAACATACAATACATTGCTAAACTTACCATGGTCAAGATCAATCCTTCCTTTCCCCAAACTGTTAATGAGAGAGTCATCTCCCAACACTATTGGTGGAACTTTCGACATGTCAAGAGAGGAGAATGCCTCCTTAGTTGAAACCATATGTTTTGAAGCTCTAGAGTCTATGATGAAGCTAGGTGATCTTGATGTGCTAGCAACCAATGCATGTACTCTCTCTCTATCCTCTGAATTTGATCCTCCTTCCCTCTTCTTTGAGCTATCAGGAAGGGAGATGTTATTCTTCTCTAGGAGTTGGGTCAGCATGTCAATTTGCTTCTTCATACAGGAGCTTTCAAGATGATAGCCCTTACTGTATTATGCGCACTTGCTCATTTCTCCTTTGTTCTTCTTCTTCTGGAAGTTCTTCTTGGAGCCTTGGGGCTCCTCCTGAGACTTGTTCTTGTCTCTCTTCTGCTCAAATGGCTTCTTAGATTTCTTCTTTCCTTTTGAATACACCCTCGAATCTCTAGCGACTAGAGCTTGGTCTTTGGAAGGTTTGATGGTGCCCATCATCACCAGTTTATCTTGTTCTTGTGTGAGGGATTCCTTGAACTATGCAGCTTAGGAATTTTCTAGGCTCGAGCTGTCAACTTGGTGGCATGGAAGGTCGAAACAAACACTGAATAATCAGGGCCAAGCTTCGAGATTATGGCCAAAACTAGTTGCTCCTCCTTCTTTTCAATTCCACACTGTTTTATCTGCAAAACAAGGGCTTTAAACTTGGAAAAGTAGAGTTGCAGGGAGTCGAAGCTGCTGGGACTCAAGGAGATCAATTCATTCTCGATTTGATGTCCTCTCATCTCATCTGTCTTACCAAAAATCTCTACAAGCTTCTCCCACACTTCATTAGGTGATGTCAATCCATCAAGATGGAAGAGGAGGTCTCTGGATATGCTCAGACACAAGATACCATAGGCCTCATCCCTCCTGTTGTGCCATTTAATTTTCTCTGCAGCTGCATTGGCCTCTGCTTCAGTTGCCATAGTCACCCTGTAGATACCTTTCACTCTCAATAGTATCTCCATCTCTGCTTTCCATTCAAAGAAATTAAATGGAGTCAAGAATATCTTCTCAGATTGATCCATAGCTCAGAAATTGTCCCTTTAGTGAGAAGAATATCTCCCAGTCAAGATGTCGGACCTGCAATAGCAATATGGAAGGAGAGAAATCGATATACAAAGGCTCTGATACCATGTAAGGTTTTTCGTCACACCAAAACCTGCAGATGTTGGTGAACATTTGAAACCCAGCACAAGGCCCAATCACCAGGAGTGGCGGTTAGTCCACTTGTTTTTATATTCCCAGAGGTGCGGCGGTTATACCATGTGGAGGTACCTGATACTCCAACACCCTGCCTCCGATGTAGCTCGGGGGAATCAAAATTGAGACCTATGCTTTGATACCATGTGGAAATTGAACCTAGGTGATAGAACAATTGCACTCACAAAATTGCTAATCAAACATGCAAATTTACACACAAAGGAGACTGAAATTGGAGCATAACACTAATCTGTATTGAATAAGTGTACAATAGCCAACCTTATGAATCCATAGGCTGTTGCAATATATAATTATATGAGAGATTCGAATGCATAAGGATTCCATTCGAAATAGTCAAAAAGCAGGCTTACTAAATCTGGTCAAATCCCCCATAGGTGCATAAAGCAGTTTCCAAATCTACCTAGAGGATCACGAATTGGAAAAGTCAAATGGGAAAGCTAATAAGTGATGGAAAGAAAACTCATACATGATTTTATTAGTAGAAAATAATGGAGGATGATGAGGGAAAAAAACAAGTCAACTACACCTAGTCTTACTTTCCCTTTTTCCTTAAATATCAATAAAGCAGGCAACTTAGTAGAAAAAGTAGATATGCGTTAGGGAGGATCTGGAATAAAGCAGAACTACTAAATATGGTTTCCAGGAGGTTTCCCAAGTGATCCATAACTCAGTTTTAGCAAGTTTGACTTCTAGGACATGTGGAAGACAACTTGCATAGAGTGGAATATTGGAAACTAGGCAAATAAGACAAAAATGGATTAATTAATGTCTAAGGTAGCTAACTATGGGTTGATTATTCTAACAATCATTGTATGTGCTCCAACACTTCTTTCCAAAAGAAGTGTTCACAACTTGTCAAAACTTCCTTACTACCATTTTATGTGGATGCATGGTAGAACCATTCCACCATTCCATAGGATTCATGCTATCTCAATGTTTATTCACATCTATAAACAAAAATAATCCATGGTGACTTCCGTGTAGGGTCAATTCACTTCATCTTTTATCACACTTAGCCTCATCATGGGTCATCATGTCTAGTTCGCTCATATACCCATTCTAAACGTATATATCTATGTATGGTATTCCCTTAATTCCACCCCTAAGAGTTGCTTGGGTCAACCACAATGCAAAGTGATATTTTGGTGAAAGGACAAATGCTAAGGCATGTAGTGGAACATTTAGAGTTTCCCACCTTTTAACCACATGTTTGTGAATATGATAAAAAAACTCACGTCTTCCGACTTAACATGTCTTTGATATGGCCTATCACGTTGTCCATATTCTCATTCACCTCCTCAACCACCGATTGATCTAAATTTACAAACCGAATCATATTATAAATTGCTTTAGTGAAACACAGAAGATACCTAATCTATGCTCAACATTTCCAGGGAAAAAGAGTTATGTCCTCCACCTCTTACAATTACTCTATATCAAATGTAGTTGTATACACAAATTTTAAACCCTACCATGAAACATTCACCACTGTACAAGCCACTTCCTCTCTTCAAAAGGGAATGAAGGTGAGTCAATATCTAGCAAATCTAGTTTTTGCAAGATTAAGTATTCCAACTTAGATTCATGGTAGGGAATGAAGTGTGTAATACCATGATTATTAAAATTTATCATCTTCTTCCCTTTCTTGTAGAAGGAAATAGTGCATTTCTAATTATGTTTATTCAATTTAAAAGTATCATAATTCTAGAAATGTGTGCACCAATTTCACATACCAAAATAGAGTAGAATACAAATCCTTACTGATTTCTTCCCCTGCCTTACAATTTGCAACATTACTAGTAATGACTTGAATGCCATTGTACAACCCAAGCTCTTTAATGAATTTTAGTAAGGGAACTCGAATTTTAAGACCGATCTTTTAACAATATAAGTAGTCATGGGCTACAAGGAATACCACATTGATAACAAAGACACCAATAACATTTATCAACATTTGTCTAGCAATCAAATACAATGAATACCCCATGTGGTCCAAACATTTGTAAATTATCTAATAGCATTATATATTTTTAGTTTTTCCTTACAAGTTTGAAGTTGGATTTGTAATACTCGAGGATATTGTATTCCCTAAGGGAATTGTTGAGGCATTAACCATATCATGCTAATAATATGATAAAATAACATTTAATGTTATGCCACATGCATAGAGAAATGTGCACACTTTTGCAACCATGTAATCCCTACCATTTTGGTCAAGGAAATCACTATTGTTCTACACCCTATATTCATGGTCATGGATCCACTAAAAAGGGGGGATGTGTATTGATGGCTAAACATTATATGATGCATCAAATTGAACCTTTTATTATTATTATTATTTACTTTGTGCTTCCATGTCTTCTTTGGTTTGTTTTTCTCTATCTTCCTTTGGTACTTTGTCACAAGGTTTGAATCCTATGTTCTTGGTTATAAATCTCAACAAAACCCCACATAGATGCTTCCTCACATGGGTATATCAACTAGGGTAAGTTGTATTTCAATTCAAGCATGTAAATTTAGTGGTTCCACCCATTTCCCTTCCTCATAACTTGCTACATACTTTCACAATGGTGTTAAACTATTTTTTACATGATCTATTTGATTCACTTTCATCATCCCTTTCTACTTCTACCTCCTATCCATGGTATAGGCCATACTAATCATGAAGAATATCATATTATTCATTATTATTGGTATTTTCTAAGAACAATATCATAATAAAAAACATAAACATACACCACATACCCATCATGTTTCTTGAGAAAACCTTGCAACAGAATGAGGGAGGAGGAATGGGAAAGAGTTGGAGAATAAAACATTCAACATTGAAAACATACAACACAAAGGGGAAAAAAAAGATCTAGAATGATATTATATATTACCTCTTCAACACTCCAGCAATGGTTGAGTGTGACTATGAAATACTTCAATCTCTCCTAGAACCTCTCACAATTTTTCTTATGAACATTACCAAGAAACTCACTCAAAACCGTAAGAAAGATGAGTGGAATGAGTGATAGAATGAATTAAAATGTAGTGAAAAATGTACTATATCCATCCATAAACTTCTGTTGTGAATTGTGGGGCCTACTTAGTCCTTCCCTCTCCTCCACATGTAATAAAAAATGAAAAAATCCCCAAAAGTAAAATTCCGCGGGACCATTTCGCCGGGTGTGAGTGCTTCGAGAGTGTTTTGATTTAATCACAAGAGTGTTGAGGATTCATCCATGGGGAACTTAAATTTTAATGGGGGTTTTCTTTTGGAAGTGTGCTTGATAAGTACTCTTGACTGAGGTAGGGAGTTCCATACTTAGGAGTAGGTTCTCAGAAAATGCTTCCAAGTGGAGCATGCTTTGAAAGGTGCTATTGCTTGAAGTACACTTCAAGAGTGAGGGAATGGGGGAAGGGGCTGTGTATGTAATTTCAACCTATAGTCTACATTGATAAAGAATCAAGTTAATAACCATTAATTAATCAATAACTACCCTTAAAATAATCCACATGAACTTAAGTGTTACCTCCTTGAGTCTCTTTGGATTTTCCACTTTCAGTTTTCCTAGCTTTCTCTTTTCCTTTTTTTGGTGTTATTCATATTTCTTTTACTTTGATGAAATTTTAGCATATGAGAGTGTTTTGTACAATCATGTAGTCTTGTGGATAGTGTTAATACTATTTAGCCCCAATTCCTTGGTCATTTGTGGAAATTAATACAATTATTTGATCTAGTAAGAGGGACATGGACAAGATGATGGAAATCAAGGTCAAACACTTTTTTTTTTGCTTTTGTTAGCGGTTCATGTTTCAAATATCATCTAATATGTTTATAGGTTGTTCACTGTTTGTGATAGACATTTAGAATCACTACTATGAATGGAAATATGCATTCCAAAATTTGTAATTATGATATATATACCCAGACTCTAGAATTAGGTAATTTTCTTCATGCATGACATAAGTGTATATGAACCATTTTGATGTACTTTGAATTTCATTAGCAGTGAGAAGTATATACAAATAATTTTTTTTTCCATTTAAAAAAAATGGTTGAGTTGGTCTTTCATGAATTATTTTTAGACTACTCACTATTCCCATAGTGTTCCAGGTGTGGTGGAATTTAATTGGTGGCCTAAATTGAAATATGGCATACAAACCTCTCTTGCTGGGAGAAAAACTATCATGGTGGGGTTCATTTTATAAAACAACAATGAAAGTTTTAATAATGGGCCATTGGTCCTAAAATGCAAATTTTAGGACCATTTCATTTTAAAGGCCATGATACTTTCCATTAACAATGTAATCTTCATAATATTAGACTTACGTATTTTGTCAAGACCTAGAAATAATGCCTTTTGGGTTGATTGTATTTTATTTAATGACAAGTTTTCTTTTCTGTTTTTCCTTTGTAATGCCTAAGTTTATGTTGTTTTTATCTTGTTTTTAAAAAATTGATTTGTAATATAGTTAGATGGATAATGCTGTTTTGTAAGCACCATGTAACACTATTTGATGTAATATAACTATGTACACTAAGTTTGACAACTCACATATACATGAGCCTAGATATTAGTGCTTGTAAGCTCTATACAAGAACAATAAAGAGTAGATAATATGATTCTACCCATACCTAAGAAGGTAACTTTAAGTTTGATCCATGTATACTATGAGGTAAAGGTCATGGGCCAAACATATGATATGTCTCTAAGTATCATTTGTAACAAGGACAATAAAATATGCAAGCATTTAATAGTGAGACAGATATAAGGCTTGTTGTCTTGACATAAGTGAAGAATTATACTCTTATTTTTATATCAAGCAATTTGAACCTCACTTGTATCATGTATGTAGTTCAAAATCCACTTTTATATAACTCAACAAGCTCTTTGATTATTGAAGTTCATTTTAACGACTTTATCAACCACTTCATCAACCAAATGTTGAATAGATTGTTGTGAAATCTGTAATATCCAAGTTTGTACTCCTTGCTAATAAAGCCATGGAGGACTTAGATACATTTGACTTGATGTTGAGTTGGAAACTCTAGAGCATCAAGGATTAGTAAACTTAGATACATTTAATTTGATGTTGAGTTGGAAACTTTGGAGCATCAAGGATGACTAAATTGAGATATATTTGGTTTAATGTTGAGTTGGAAACTATGGAGCATCAAATATAATTAATGATGTTATCATTTAAATTATTTTATCTACTTAATGTTTCTAACTTATTGCGGAACATCTAGTTATGAAGAGGTGCCAAACATGCTAGAAGGGGGAAGGACTTCTTAATAAATAACAATAATTAAAAAGAATGATAAGACAAGGTGAAGAAAGTAACTATTAAATCGATTAAGAATAAAAAGAAATGGAGAGAATTCAAGTGAAAACCTAACTAATTCTTGAAAATAAAAGAGAATAAAAGAAGTAAAAGAGTTTAAAAAGAGAACACTTATTCTATCTAAGAGAGAACAACCAAAATCTGAATAGGATCCATCTCCTAAAAATGAAAGTTGCAGAGAGAGAAAATTATAGGGGGTAATGGTTCCTAGTTTCTAGAGGGTTCAGTTACATTTCCTTGAGCACTCATTGACCATGAAAAATAATATGGTCTGTTGAGGAGGGACTCTGATAGGGATATATTTTATAAGGAAATTCATAGAGTTGGTAAAAAACATTGTGACTACTCTGCAGTAGTAAGAAACATATATAAAATTCCCTAAGTAATTGGTCCTCTAGTGTGCTTGGCTCAGCTCAGAGGCAATTTGTTGAAAGAAAGTTGTAGAACTGTTCAGAAATCTATGGTTCGAAGGAACGTGGAAGTTGTTGGGAATTGGTTGTCATTGATGACACCATTAATGACAAAGAAATAATTTAAGTGGATGATATGGAGTATGAAGCAGTGAAAACTGTCGATGACATGGAAAGAAGGCTAGATGATCCATTCTGTGGTCATTTGTGGTTTGTATGGATATTAGTGGCTCAATGAGGTCTTGGAACCCCTAGAGATGGTCCTAGTACATGAGAAGTTTTGGCACTCACACACATTGTGATGTGTTGGCACCTATGTTGGTCCATGCTACCATTTGATGATGGGCATAAAGCCCATGCGTTTGAAGACCTCATACTTGTTGATTGACTGATGACATGCATTTGAAGACCTTACCTTGTAATGGATGAAAAATGTTGACATGGATCTATTGAACCATTTGAATAATGACATGACAAACACACTACATCTTAAATGATGACATGGAAAACATATTTTTTTGTGAGAACATCAAGCAAGATAAATGGTATATAAAATACTTATAAAATTATATATTAATTTGTTATAAGTCGGCTCCAAAAAGAACTTTAAATTTAAAAATTAAATTGGAGACAGGTCGGCCCATAATTATAATGGAAAACCAATATAAATACCAAGTGACGTTTTATTCAAAAATAGAATTTAAAAATAGCTCTGAAAATTTGATTTTTCTGAGGAACTTTGGGTGTCTCTGAGGTAGCAGTAGAGCCGCAGTAGTGGAGGATGATTTAGCTCTATTTTGGAAGTCTTTTTGCACTGATAAATTTCAGGTAGACAATCTGAGGTAGCAGCAGTGTGTAGCAGACTGTGGTAGCAACTAAAAATAAAGTGACAACTCTGATTTTCGTGTGTTGCACTAAGACATTTTGGGTACAGTTTGAGGTAGAAGCAGTGTGTAGCAAACTATGGTAGCAACTAAAAATGAAGTGATTGAGATTTGTTTCTCGGGTTGAAGTAGAGCACTATGGCAGATGCAGTTGGAAGACAGACAAGCAAATCTTTTATCTCTAATTTTTGGACTGTCTCTGAGTGATATTTTTCTCTAAGATTTTATGGCTAGTTGTCTGATCTCAATTTGGTGGAAAAGGAAAGGAATCTAAAACACCAGTACACAAGTTTTGTATGCATGATGTCTGAGGAGCCTCAGTGAAATCTTTGAACATTTAAAGCAAGTTTTAATCTCCAAAAAAAATGGGTAGACTAAGGAAAGGTTGAAAAATAAGACAGAGCTCGTAGTCATTGGTGAACTGAGGAAAGATTCGGTGACTAAGGTAGGATTTACCAAGTCCCGAATCTTAGCTGAAAGAGTTGGGTGAAACATAGGATTCCTCTTGAAATTCTTTTGTTGTTGCATATTCAAAATTGTCTTAGGGAGATTAGGATATAGGAGTTGATTGAGCAGATGATGATGAGAACTCTTGACAAATAGAGATGATGACAAGTGGAATTTGAAATGACAAACTGAGATATGTGTGTGGGAATATTGATGAATATGTGATGAACAATAACACAGTGATATGTTGACAGGCTTTTGGACAAGTTGATGAACAACAACATACTTGACATGTTTGTGATAGGATGATAAGAGACAAGGGAAATGCAATTATTGTGATGTAAGGTGACAAAAATGTAATTGTAAATATAAGTAGGGTCTTGTATATATTTTCTTAGTTGGATATAAGAAAATACCAAGCTGTGTATTGGAATAGAAGTTGGTGCTTCTGATTCAATTGAAGTTGATAGACTCCACAATTGTATCCGTTTGAATCTATTATAGTAAAGTTTACAAATTTATCTTATGAAGTGTTTGTGTTGTCTATATAATTGATTGATGTTGTTGTACTTATGATGATATTTGTTTAAGTAGCTCAAGAAAGTTAAAATTGTAAAAGTGTTGGCTCACTGATTCACCCCCCTGCCCTCTCAGTTTGCCATTGTGTCTAACAATTGGTATCAAAGAGGGCCTTCATTACAAGCCTAGAAAGCTTGAAGGGATCACTGGACACAAAATGGAAAGATCAACAAAGCTTATTCACCATGAAGTTCAAGTTTTTGAAAAGTCAGATTATTTTGGTTGGAGGAGTAAAATGAAAAAATTCCTAAAGCAATTCAGTGTTTGGGAGATAGTGGTTAACCACTTGTCCATCCTAGAAAGAAGACAAAGACAACAGTTGAGAAATACAATAAGATTTCCTTTAAATTTTTTATGGATGGACTATCAAGCCCTATTCAAGAAAGTGTAAAAGATTACACCTCTGCCAAGGATCTCTGGTTCAAGCTCGAAGAAGAATACCAAAAGAAGAATCAAGACAAGGAAAAGGAAGCGAAATTCAAGGATGAAAAGAAAGAAGAAAACAGGTACGAGCTTCATATACAAGTGAAGGAAAGTACTCTTCAATGGAAGATATTTATGAATGTAATGATGATGAAGTTGTTCTTACATAAGATGAAGAAGAAGCCTTGTTGAAAGCTAATGATGCACTTACATGCACGTTGTTGGATAGTGATATTAAATTCAATCCGAGACTTAAGAAGAAGATTTTGAAGTCATTTGAAAGTTACAAAGAGGAGATAAAAGCTTTATTTATGAGAATGTAATTTAAGAACAAAAATTTGGAAGATGAGCCAGAAAACCAAAACAATGAAATAGGAAGATTAAAGTCTGAATTAGCAAGAGAACAAGCGAAGATTGATTAAAGCCCTAAAGAGCTTGAAGAGACAAGAATAAATAATATTGGCTTGAGGACTCAGCTCGAACAAGACAAAATAATAGAAGAGGCCATGAAGCTTTAGCTGGAGGAAAAAGAGAAGACAAATCAAAGGCTTGAAATGGAAATTGTTAGTCTTAGAAAGAAAATTAAGAAGTCAAAATCTCATGTGAAGTTCAATGAAACTTCAGTTATCTTGGATGAAATTCTAAAGTGTCAAAGGTCTCCATATGACACATCTAGCCTTGGGTACAAGAAGAAAGAAGACAAATATGAAGGTGGCACTTGGTCTCCCAAAAATCCAGAAACAGGTCCATCATCTTCCAAAGGTAAAGGCAAAGTTGCTCACCATGCACTTGTACATGACAACAAAAAATGTAACACCCCGATTTTGACCTTGTTTGCATTAAATGCATATGATGTATATATTGTAATGGATCATGGTGTGGAGCTATAGGAAAACACTCCACCATTGATTGTCCTGTTATTTTTCGGCGATGCCAATGGTATTTTGTGCTAGCCAGGCATGGTATAATCGTGGACACCATGTAGATATGAAAAATTAATTAAAAGGCCTACAACCAGCTATGTTGATGCAACAACAATGAAAAGGGCATGATTTCCTAAGGTTAAGGGGGGGGGGGGATGTCTAACCCTGGGGAGCCATTGGGGAACACCAAGTGTCAATTGATGAACCCATCTAGATGTCAACCACCTTGTTTGTCTTATTCACCCGCCCTTTGTCTCATTCAACCATCGAATTAATTGCCAGGGTTGGTTGGGGGTAGTTATTGCCTTGGAAAGACATCTACATGGGTAGCCGTGGAAGTTGGAAGGACTGTCAGTCCTTTCCCACATGCAAGCCCAGAAGAAGGAGCATTCGTTCCCTCACGCGGGCAGGAAACCATCCATCTAGGTCATTCCGTCATTCCGATTCCATCTTCACGCAAGAGTTCATTTGGTTTTCCTCACCTCAGGAAGGTAGTCATGTTCTTCCATCCCCGATTTTTACTGTGTGTAATTTCCCTTCACGCCGGGAGTTTGTTTGGGTCTGCATCCCTTCCCGATTGGGTTGTGGCTCTCCTCTACGCAGGCGGAGGAATCACGGTTGTGATTCTCCATGAATTTGGGTTGCTATGAATTCGTTGTTGAATCGTTTTGGCCATGTTAGGGCCATAAACAACTCTGGAGTCGAGTTGCTCAGTTGGAGCTATGTTTCACCCAATTGCTATTCCAGTTTTGCTCAGTGGTGTTTTCCTTCAGATTCCAGAGCTGTGAATTGCTGTGTATTTTGTGGTTTTTTGTCTTTGGACTGTTTGGGAGTGGAAATGGAGCCTAAGCGTGCTTGATAAACCTAGTGTGTAGGGGCCTCACGAGAAGAGCTAGAGGGCTAGATTTCTTCTCTACACCCCCCTAAATAGCACTGGAAGGGAAGTCATGGCTTGAGGGATTGTGCAACAAAGAAAGGGATGATTGCTTGTGTTGGGTGTGTGTGGATTTTATAGAAGTCAAGCTAGCTCTGGTGTAGGTGTCCTCAGCTCTTCATTGATCCCACTAGCTTAGCAGCCAACGTTTCGAGCTCCCGATATCCTGATAAAACCAACTAAGTTGGCTTGGATATGTATTGTTGTGTACCATTGGCCTGATAGACCCGACTACGTTGGCTTGGATGAGTTGTGTATCCTTGACTAAGTGTGAGCTTACTAGTTTCCCCTTACTCCCTGTGGAATCATGCCTAGCTCGAGCGTGGCAGTGCTGCTGAGAGATTGATGAGCACACTGGCCTAAGGTTGGGTAGAACGTTGCAGCGACGTAGCTGGTTGCGGGACAATCTTTCTTGAAGATAAGTATTCTCGTGCTTAATTCCTTGCAATTGTATTATTTTATGAATGAGCATGATGTATGCTTATATGCCGTGAAAGTATGATGAAATGTGTTTTCTTCCACTTGTATGTTTTAGAAACTGGTCATCTGCATATGTATGGTGATGCTGATGCATCCGTGTATGTTACTATGTTTTATCAGCATGAATCTTTCATACATGCTATATTTCTCTTCATGTTTATGTTCTTGGGGCCTGGTTTTGCCCAGGTGCTTAATTAGCATGTTTAGTCATGTCCTCTTCATCGGTCGGAGGGTCAGGGACGTGACAGCTTGGTATCATAGCTTTAAGTTGTAGTATTGGGCCTGTATGGGCCAAGATTCAGCACCTAAAAGAAGCAAGGTCACTATCTGAGTTCAACAAGAAGAAGGAGGCCGATAGAGAAAATATTGGAAAGTTTCCAAGTCTGGAAATTTCTTTGTGTGGCGGCTGAGGAACCTAAAGTCGGGTTGATGTACTGGCTGGAAAAACTAAAGCAGAGCCGCTATGACGACTTCCTTCACTAAAAAAAACACCAATATAGTAGAGCCGTCAGTAGACCCTTTCCGTAGCAGCGGTTATAACTTTGGGATCGAGCCGCAAAGATGACCGAGTTCCCAGGGAAAGAGCCACTACGGTGGGGAGTTCCGTGGAATATGAATTGACGATGGAAGATAATTGATAAGGGATCCACAGCGTCGGCTGGGTCCCAGGGAGATAGCCCCAACGCTGACAGGGATGAAAGGAAAATTTCTCTGTAGAGGAAGATTTTCTCAAAAATCGTCTAAGTGTTGGGCGATGGCAGAAATTTGGAGTCCGAGCCACAACGATGGCGGACAAGAGATAATGTTTGAGCCACTACACGGTAGGTGTAAGTTCAACTTGGGACCACAACGGTGGCTAGGGAGGCGAAAGACAAGCTCGGAGGAGAGCCACAACGGTGGGCAAAAGTTGAAGTGTTCTTCGCTACAGCGGTGGAATCAAGTGGGAAATATTTCTGCAGTGGCAGGCGGAGATGAAGGTTCAAGCTGCTACGCGGCGGACGAAAAATAATGAAGTTTCCAATGCATGAAGACAAATGAGAAAATAAGTTGGAGCTGTGGCAGCAGCAAGAAAAGAAAGACTTAGCCACAACAACGGCAGAAATCTAGCGAAGGAGCTGCTACAACAACAGAGAAAAGTGAAGTTGTAGTCGCTACAGTGAACGAGAACCAAGGATTGAGCCGCTATAGCGGCGGGTGAGAAAAGAAGATAGAGCCGCTCAAGCAGCGGCTGAAAGTTGAAAAGTTTTCTGCTATAGCGGAAGGAAGCTGAAGATTTAACCGCTACAACGGTGGGTTTTTCTAGTGAAATTTCGGGGGCCAGAAAATGGAAAAGATGGCAGCGGGGTTATGTGCCAGTTGCGCAAAATTGAAGATTTACAAAAAAAAAATGAGGCCACTTCCACAAGGGGGCAAGCCCCCTTGACCCCCGTTGTTCCCTTTAGATAGTCGTTCTTGAGAAAGGAAAAGTTTGTTTTGAAGTTACTAATATGATGTTTCCATGTAATTTTTCCACGTAAAGGTAAGTGATTTATGATTGATGTTAATGTTTGAAAGCTAATAGTTGTGTTACTAACACATTTTGTAGAATCATAGCTACTTTCCCGGGAAGTGTTCCGGGTAGTGCAGTTTGGTAAGGGAAAATTGTGGTTCAACCATGAGAACCCATGATGAATATGATGCATGAGATTCCTACGAACATGTGCGAGATGCCATGGGGGGGAATTTACGAGTTGGAAATGATGATATAGAGTTTAATGGAAGGATATTTCAAGAGAATCCACCGGACATTGTAGCTACGTCCATGAGAAGCTTGATTAAATCCCAGGAAGAGCAGCATCAGTTGAATGCTGCTATGTTGCAAAATTTGACCGACTTGCAAAGAAAGATAGACTCTGGGCATGGTACAACAAAACCAAAAGTCAGTAAGAGCAGTGCCAGAAGAATAAGAAGAAGAAGAAGGACTTCTAGCAGATCATCTGACTCAGAAGAATCTTGTGGGGATTCAAGCTCTTCTTCTCACAAGAGCAAGAGAAAGAGGCGCCACAGGGATTGCTCTCGAGATGAATTCAAGAAGGCTAAACCTCCTACGTTTGACGGTGAGGTAAATATTGGACAAGAGGCCGAAGCTTGGCTTCTTGGGATAAAGAATTATTTCCACATTCAGGATTATTTGGGAAACATGAAGGCAAGGGTTTCCATATTCAATCTGAATGGAAGGGCATCCATTTGGTGGGAGCACTTCAAGCAATTAAAGAGGATCAGCGAAAGAAGGCTTAAGTGGAAGCAGTTCAAGAAGTATTTCAAGTAGAAATACCTCTCTGACAGGTATTATGATGACAAAATTAAGGAGTTCCATGAGATGAGATTGGGACAACAAACCATGGAAGAGTATGCAAATAAGTTCTTGGAATTGTTAAGGTATGTCAAGTACATCAAAGATTAAAAGGTGAAGGTCCAACATTTTTTGAGTGGATTGCCTCTATCTTACAAAGTCAGAATTGATTTTTATGAACCTAGAACTATGGAAGAAGCAATAAGGAAGGCTAAGTACTGCTATGAGAAGATCAAGGGAAATCCTGAATACCAGAAGACATGGAAGGATAAAAGGAATGAGAAGTCTGATCAAAGGAAGAAAGGTTTCAAACCTTCTAACTTCAGGAATCAGCAGAAGAAACCATCACAAGCTGAGAAGCAGCCAGCTAGAGTGATGGGGGAAAAGCCTAGAGAGCTGCAACAGAACAGAGGACCACTCCAATGTTTGAAATGTGGAGGACACCATATGCACAAGAATTGTCCACTTGAGAATGAGAATGCAAAGCTAAATTACAAACTTCAAGAGGCAGAAACAGTGGGTCAAGTAGCAAGGGCTATCCCTAGGTTTTATGCAGCACTGGAGGACCTCCAGGAAGATCACTAGTCAATTGGTTGAAGTTGCAGGTAAGATTGTCAAGAAATTTGTTTCTATTTTGATTGACCCTGGTTCTACTAACAGTTATGTTACCCCTAGAGTAGTGGAGATTTGTGCTTTTAAGAGAGTAAAGCATAAAAAATCTTGGTTAGTTCAACTAGCCACTGGAACTAAGAGAAAGGTTAGTGAAGTGGTAGAGAAATGTCCATTGGTTATGAATCGATTGGCCACTTGTGTAGATATGAATATTCTACCACTTGGTTCCTATGATGTTCTCATCGGGATGGATTGGTTAGAAGCTCACAGGGTAAAGCTTGACTGTTATAGTAAGACTTTTGAATGCATGGATGAAGAAGGGAACCCAAGAGTTGTGAAAGGCATTCCAAAGGTGATTTCAGTAAGACAGGTTTCAACAATGCAGTTGAAGAAATTATGTAGGAAAGGTTTCCAGTTATATGCAACCCATATTTTGGAGGAAATAGAGAATGAAGCTCCTAGGTTGGAGGATTTTCATGTGTTGCAGGAATTTAGGGACGTGTTTCCTGATGAAATTCCAGGGCTTCCTCCAAAGAGAGACATTGATTTCACAATTGAACTTGTGCTAGGAGTAGCACCAGTGTACAAGAAACCCTACAGAATGAGTACACCAGAAATGCTATAGCTAAAGATGCAACTGCACGAGTTGTTGGAAAAGAAGTATGTCAGACCAAGTGTGTCTCCTTGGGGAGCACCAGTTCTGTTTGTGAAGAAGAAAGATGGTACGCTCAGGTTGTGTATTGATTACAGGTAGTTGAACAAAGTCATGGTAAATAAAAAGTATCATTTGCCTAGGATTGATGACCTCTTTCATCAAATAAGGGGAGCAAAGGTATTTTCAAAGATTGACTTGAGGTCTGGTTACCATCAGGTAAGAATCAAGGATGAAGACATTCATAAGAAAACCTTCAAGACAAGGTATGGGCATTATGAGTTTGTAGTGGTACCATTTGGTCTCACAAATGCACCAACTACATTTATGTGCCTTATGAATAGTGTCTTCGGTAGGTATTTGGACAAGTTTGTTATTGTTTTCCTTGACGACATTCTTATTTATTTTAAGAATGAGGAAGAGCATGAAGAGCATCTAAGATTGACTTTGCAATTGCTTAGGGAGCATCAGTTGTATGCAAAGTTGAGCAAGTGTGAATTCTATAGAGATAGGATTCATTATTTGGGTCACATTATCTCATATGAGGGAATATCTGTAGAGCCTGAGAAGATTGAAGCCATTATGAATTGGTCTACTCCAAGAAATGTGACCGATGTAAGATATTTTATGGGACTTGCAGGATGCTACAGGAGATTCATTGAAGGATTCTCCAAGGTTGCACATCTAGCCACTTCTTTGCAAAATAAGGGAATAAAGTTCGAATGGACATCGAGGTGTGAAGAAAGCTTCTAGCAGTTGAAGAATCTTCTCACAAGTGCACCAGTCTTGAATATTGCAGACCCAGAAAAGGATTTTGTGGTGTGTACTAATGCATGCAGATAAGGGCTTGGAGGAGTCTTTATGGAAGACAACCACGTGATATGTTATGAGTCAAGAAAATTGAAGGAGCATGAGAAGAACTACGCTACTCATTATCTAGAACTTGCGGCCATAGTACATGCTCTCAAGATGTGGAGGAATTACTTGATGGGAAGAAGATTTGAGCTAAGGACAGAGCATTGTGGTCTGAAGTACTTGTTTGATCAGCCCACGTTAAATGCTAGGAAAGATAGATGGCTGGAAATTTTATGTGAGTTTGATTTTGAAATCAAGTACATAAAAGGAAAAGAGAATAAAGTAGCTGATGCACTCAGCAGAAAGGTGCAGGAAGTGCATGTGGCATCTCTTAGTATTTTCCAATCAGAATTGCGACAACATATTGTCAATCATACTGTAGGAGATGAGTTGTATGAGTAGGTAAAAGACAAATTGCAGCAACAAAGTCTTGAGAAGAGGTACGAGGGATATAAATGGGAAGAATATGGACTTCTTACTTATAAGAACAAAGTCTACATTCCAAAAATAGCATATTTAAGGAGAGTTGTGATGGAGGAGATCCACCAAGCTCCATATTCTAGTCACCCAGGATATCAGAAGACGATTGCTACAGCCAGAGAGCAGTATTTTTGGCCAGGGATGAAAAAGGATATGCCTGAATATATTTCAAGGTGCATGAAATGTTAGCAGGTGAAGGTTGAAAATCAACACCCAACAGGTTTTTTGCAACCTTTTCCAGTTCTAGAATGGAAATGGGAAGTTATTTCCATGGATTTTATTACGGGATTTCCAATGACTTGGAGACAACATGATTCCATCATGGTTGTGGTGGACAAGTTGACAAAGGCAGTACATTTTATACTGGTCAAGTCTACGCATAAGACTGATGACATTGCAAAGATATTCATGAAGGATATTTTCAAATTGCATGGATTGCCTAAGGCAATAGTCTCTGATAGAGATGTCAAGTTCACTTCCAATTTCTATAAGGGTTTGTTTGCAGATTTGGGTACAAAGTTGAACTTCAGCATTGTCTACCATCCTCAGACAGATGGGTAGACGAAGAGGTTTAACCAAGTACTTGAAGACATGCTTCGCATGTATGTGATGGATAAACCATCCAAGTGGGAAGATTACTTACACTTGGTAGAGTTTGCTTACAACAATGGACAACAAGCATCCTTGAGGATGAGTCCATATGAAGCTTTGTACGGAAGAAAGTGTAGGACACCAGTGACATGGGATAATCCAATGAACATGATTGTGCTTGGACCAGAATTGCTCAAGGAGATGGAACAAGAAGTTGTAAAGATCAGGAAAAATCTGAAAGCAGCCCAGGACAGACAGAAAATCTATGCAGATAAGCATAGGGTCAACAGAGAGTTCAGTGTTGGGGATCATGTTTAGCGCAGAGGGAGGGCAAGGAAGAGTTCCTTGAAGCTTGGAAGTTGTGCCAAGTTGTCGCCGAGATATTGTGGGCCGTTTTAAGTGCTTGAAAGAATAGGGCCAGTTGCATATAGACTTGCATTTCCTGCTAGCACTAGAGCTCATAATGTATTTCATGTTTATTTGCTTAAGAAATATGTACATGATCCTAACCATGTGATAAATTGGTATGTGATTCAGGTGGAACCTGAGGGAGAGTTCTGAATCGAGCCAAAGTGCATCCTCTACAGGAAGGTCACAATGCTCTGGAACTAAGACATAGGGTAGGTAAAGGTGCAATGGGAGCGCTACGGCCCTGAAGAGGCTACATGGGAGTTGGAGGATGCCATGCGATTGGCACATCCATTTTTGTTCAATTCTGTAGAGCACTGAGGCAATGCTAGTGTAGCATTTTGTTCAATTTTGTAAAGCACTGAGGAAAATGCTATTGAAGGGGAGGGGATTGTAACACCCATATTTTGACCCTGTTTGCATTAAATGCATATGATGTGTATATTGTAATGGATCATGGTGTGGAGCTATAGGAAAACACCCCACCACTGATTGTTGTATTATGTTTCGGCGATGCCAATGGTATTTTGTGCTAGCCAGGCATGGTATAATGTTGGACACCATGTACATATGCAAAATTAATTAGAAGGCCTACAACCAGCTATGTCGATGCAACAACAATGAAAAGGGCATGATTTCCTAAGGTTAAAGGGGGGGGAATGTCTAACCCTTGGGAGCCATTAGGGAACAACCAAGTGTCAAGTGATGAACCCATCTAGATGTCAACCACCCTGTTTGTCTTATTCACCATTCCTTTGTCTCATTCAACCACTGAATTAATTGTCAGGGTTGGTTGGGGGTAGTGATTGCCTTGGGAAGATGTCTGCATGGGAAGTTGTGGAAGTTGGTAGGACTGTCAGTCCTTTCCCACACGCAAGCCCACAGGTAGGAGCATTCGTTCCCTCATGCAGTCAAGGAACCATCCATCAGGGGCATTCTGTCACTCTGATTCCATCTTCCCATAGGAGTTCATTTGGTTTTCCTCACCTTAGTAAGGCAGTCGTGTTCTTCCATCCCTGATTTTTACTGTGTGTAATTTCCCTTCACGTTGGGAGTCTGCTTGGGTCTGCATCCCTTCCCAATTGGGCTGTGGCTATCCTCTATATAGGTGGAGGAATCATGGTTGTGATTATCCCCGAATTTGGGTTGCTATGAATTCTTTGTTGATTCATTTTGGCCACGTTAGGGCCATAAATGACTCTGGAGTCGATTTGCTTAGTCGAAGATGTGTTTCACCCAATTGCTATTCTGATTTTGCTCGGTGGTGTTTTCCTTCAAATTCTAGAGCTGTGAATTGCTGTGTATTCTGTGGTTGTTTGTCTTTGGACTGTTTGGGAGTGGAAATGGAGCCTGAGCATGCTTGATAAATCTAGTGTATGTAGGAGCCTCATGGGCAGAGCTAGAGGGCTGGATTTCTTCTCTACACCCCCCTGAATAGAACTGGAAGGGAAGTCACATCCTGAGGGACTATGCAACATAGAAGGGGGTGATTCCTTATGTTGGGTGTGTGTGGATGTTATAGAGGTTAGGATAGCTCTAGTGTAGTTGTCCTCAGCTCTTCATTGAGCCCACTAGCTTAGTAGCCAACGTTTCCAGCTCCTGATAGCCTGATAAACCCAACTACATTGGCTTGTCAATGTATTGTTGTGTACCCTTGGCCTGATAAACCCAACTACGTTGGCTTGGCTGAGTTGTGTATCCTTGGCTACATGTGATCTTGCTATTTTCCCATTACTCCCTGTGGAATCATGCCCAGTTCGGGGGTGGCAGTGCTGCTGAGAGATTGATGAGCACACTGGCCTAAGGTTGGGTGGAACACTGCAGCGACGTAGCTGGTTGCAAGACAAGCTTTCTTGAAGATAAGTATTCTTGTGCTTAATTCCTTGCAACTGTATTATTTTATGAATGAAATTAGATGTATGCTTATATGCCGTGAAAGTATGATGAAATGTATTTTCTTCCACTTGTATGTTTTAGAAACTGGTCATCTGCATATGTATGGTGATGATGATGCATCTGTGTATGTTACTATGTTTTATCAGCATGCATCTTTCATACATGTTATATTCATGGGGCCTGGTTTTTCCCTGGTGCTTAATTAGTATGTTCAGTTGCGTCCTCTTCGTCGGTCGGAGGGTCAGGGACGTGACAAAAAATTTGAAAGATCAAGTATGCATCACGAAACTAGGCCCAATGTTCAAAGCAAGCTAAGAAGAGAAGTATATCCAATATGGAAACAAATTCCTAGGTATTAAAATAGAATTAATGGTTATTGTTATTCTTGCAATGATTTTGGTCATAGGGCAATGGATTGTACATTCCAAGGAAGAAAACATACTGGAAGTCAAAGTGATCAAATGAGATGTTGGGCATGTGATCAAATTGGATATGTGGCTACCAATTGTCACACATTGATATGCTTCACTTGTGGTGGTGTTGGCCATAAATCCCAAGTTTTCACAAGTTCAAGAAGACAATTCATGAGAAGCTTCCCATACTCATCAATAAGAAAAGTCAATGATTCTTAGAAAAAGAATGACACGAGCAGATCTGAAGACCTTAGAACAAATGATCAAGGCTAAGGAAATTCTAAAATATGCTTAAGAAATAACAATCTGCTATATTTAAATGAAGTTGATGATCAGTGCACAAATGAAGGTGGCTGCCATGTGGCAAGCCATGCTTAAGGTCTCTTGAAAACCTTAAGTACACCTTAAGTTCATTATTGGAGGATGAACTCTAAGGTAAATTTTGGCCACTCCAAGACAATTAAAATGTCTAAGGATCATGTTTTATACAAGGAAGGGATGAAGTATGAACTATGTGAGGTGATCCAAAGAAGTGGCATAATGATAGGGGGAGAAAGAAATCTATTGAAGAGATCAAGCATCCAAAGAATTGAATACAAAATGAAGATATTCATGATGAAGAAAGCTAATGTAGGTACATGGTAAATGATTATATTATTGACCCTATCTCCAACTCTGATATGATTGGCAAGAAATTCTACATGAAAGACTTATCTGGGAGGAGTAAGGAAGAATGTAGATTGGCCTTCATTGCACAAAAGTGTGAAGAAAGAGACATAGTCAATGAAAAAAATTCAGCAGAAAATGTCATACATGTCAACGATTGGAGAGACAATTCTCTTAGCTCAAAATTGGTATCCAAGTTGGTTGAACTTGGAATATAAATATGTAAACCTGAAGCATTCACTAGGAAAATGAAATCTTTGATCCTAAAGAAAATGGTTTGGATGACAAGTACAGCAATACAGTTAGATAAAGAAAAAGAAACAAGTGAAGCAACATGGTGATGCTTGGATTGTCATTAATGAGGGGGGAATCCAATGAACTACAAAAGCCTTTTGAAGAAAGCTAATGTTAGATCTGAATTGTGTGCTGATTAGAGAAGATGGTGTTCTAAATAAAACTATAGCATGTCTATAAAATTGAAGCCGAGTAATTATTACAGGATTGGGAAGTTATCTTCAGCAATGTTTAAATTCGTGAAGAAACTATTGTGGTAGTATCCCATACTCAAAATATTTAAGAACAATCTCAGACTTCAAAACACAACTGTTGTTAACATCAAGGCACACCAGCAAACAACAATTGGTATGGAGGAAGCAAATTCTCACAATCTTAATACAGTGCCTGCATATGAAGAGGAATGCCTGCCAATTTGAGTGACATGTTAAGTGTGATATGGGATTGTATTGCAAACGTAAACATATGATATCTGCATTACCTAGTGTAAATGCCAGAAGCATAAGTGAAATGATTGCAGTTTGAAAGAAATGCCCTAACCTTGATAAGAAATGCCTGCAACATTGAAATTCCTGCAGGAAGGTGGGGAATGATTTTTAAAAACCTATTATCATATTCATTGAACATTATTAAAGATTGGACTAGGTTCTGGTTGCTCTTGGTAATGAAAAATAGCATTGGATCAAGGAAAGAGGGCATAATTCTCTACAACTGAGATTGCAAGTGTAGAATTAGGCCAGACCATAAAATGAGTCACTACGGAGGTAGTCTGCTGTGTATAGATGTAGAGGTGTTCGGATTTTGTAATATTTACATCTTCATGCAAAAACTAAGAAGTTGCAGAGCAAGTGCATTTGACAAGGGGGGCAAGAAGTCTCCTAAGCAGTGCAAGTATCAGCTGGATATCTTTTGTTAAGGGAGCATGTATATGGAATTATTGAAATTTTCAACAAGCTACAAACAAAACATTCATACCTACATGATGAAAATAAAAAACTCCTATATGATGTATGGAGGATTGTCCTTGACATAAACTAGATGAATTTTGATGCACTTCTCATAGCATGCATAAAGTAGAACATCTTGAATATGCCTAAGAAGAACATATGGAGGTAGTTTCATCATAAAAGATGATAATTAGAAAATAGACAAGCCTGTTACAATCAAGAGCATGTCTATTTTTTCACTAGGCAACTTGAGTTGGACAAGTTGAAAAGTGAAATCCATCATATAACATAGACAAATACAACCAGAACAAGAGTGCTGATTGGCAAGGGGAGATATGATATGAAAAGAGGGAGTAAACACAATTTCATTATGATCTTTGTACTTGTTGGCAAGCAACACCCTTCAAAGAATTTTGAACACAAATAATTTCAAACAGGTAATCTTTGATCGACATTTGATATTTTCACCTGGATCAAAATTCATCATGGATACTCTAGGAGTGTCCTAAGAATATTTGATTCTTAAGGCACTCCCGATAGAAGTTTAATTGATTCATCGATTCACAAGGATTAACATCAGCATTTGATTCTCATGATCTTAAACCCTCATTTCTTTTAATCATCTTGAAAACTATAATTATAGAAGTTAGTAGCTCCTATTTGCATTTTCACTTATCACTCATGCATGTTTAAAATCAAATGAATTTATAATTATTAATTCAAACAAGCTACTACATGGTGTGATAACTGTTACTGTTTAGTTCATATAGTAGACCTAATAAAGCTTTATCACTTATGAATTATTTATCTTATCTTGTTTTTCATAAGGTTTTAAAGTGTATTTAATATAATTTTCATATGCCACACATTACTATACACTTATCCTTATTTCGAAATTTGTATTTCTGAAATGAGTTAGTGTTAAAGTTTTCCATGAGGGTCTAAGATGACTTCTAGAGTTTTTGACATAGGTTTGGTTACATTATAAATTATTTCCCGATCATTTTTTTTAATAACATTGATCCTGAGTTTATCAATTATATCCTTAGTTGGTTACATTATTATGGTTTTATTCAATGAATGAAGGATTGAGACTTTGTAACCATTCTATCATGTTTTGAAACGATGAGTTTTTCTGGGTCATCACAATATTATGAAAATATCGATCAGCGTTAAGGTTATGATTGCAATTAGGGTTTTGATATTTGTGTCACTTGAATGTTGCCATCTGTCGATTTTCATCATGCAAAATACCACACTTAAGCGGTTGCTCATTTGATTTTCCTACGGATCATTATGGTGTGTTAAATGCTTACAAATCTCATTTATCTGTCAACTCGCAGTATGATGACCTTGTAGAGAAATTCAGAGTGCTTTGATAAAATAGGGCATTCTAGAATGTTGATGGAAATGCATGGAATGTGGATAAATTGACTGTATGTTTCATTCTGTTTTTCGGAAACCCTCAAAGTTTGTGTAATCGTTGCTATGGCTCCGGTGTCCAGTTTCCAAGGCGTTTGCAAAATCGTTTGATGGGGTTAATGCACAGGTCGGGGACATTGAATTAAGGTTGACTGAAGAATTTATTTCTCAAGCCATTGGTTTATCATCAAACAAAAATGGTAGGCAGGTACAGAACTGTCAAAGATCATAAAAAATGGATCGCGTACCCGACGAGAGAGGCAAATTTCGGGGTCTATTTGTGAACAAACCGTTTTGTATCTGGAAAAACTGTTGAAAACCCAATTCACAAATGGGCTAAGTTACCTTTAATGGCAGGCCGTTTTCAAAAATAGTGCAGGATTTGTGAGATATGTGGACCTGTTTGAGCTGTATTAATTCCAAAAATTCACCAGACATCTCATTCATTTCTATATGTTCACCATTGCATGTTGCTAACAGATTTTGTTTGACATTTACAAGTGTTAATGGAGCTGTTGATGTAAAGCTGGATGCTATCCTACATTTTTGCTCTTTTTGACTATGCATTCGCAACAGAAAGAGACTGACTCATAAAACAGAATGGAGAGTATTTCGTAAAGTTTTGAGAAGATTGCCGGATTCCCGTCATTATTCAGGAGATGATTTTCTGCAGCAAACTGCGGGAAAATAAAGAATAAATAACAAAATCTGAGATTTGAGTTTTTTGCAAAACGGGCTCTTTTATTAGACTCGTGGGAAATCTCCCGAAAAACATGAACCATTTGAGATATTTGGTAGGTTCTTTGAACACGTTTTTTTCAGTTGCGGCCAGCATGGAATCAGTTCACTTCTAAGTTTTCTGTTGGTTTGTATTGAAGTATTTAAACAATAGCAGAGATTGCTTTGGGGGGCTAGCGCTCATCAGAACTGGAGAAGCTTTCTTTCAACGTTCAGTGTTTTTTTCTATGTCCAATGGTTTTGTAAACTAAGGAACAAGAAACGCTGCTGCTAGTGGGGTTCAAGTCCTAAAACTTGTGGAGAACAAATACATTACAGTACTTTAATATTATTCTGTTATGCTTGTGTTCCTTTAGAACTATTTCTGAGGACTACTGGATTTTATAGAGATTCTGAAGACATTAGCTAACTCTGTCAGTTATTTCATGATGTCTTAATGTTGTTTCTCCTATGTTGAATTTCCTTTTCATATATATGTATCGTTATAGTATATGTGAAAGCACTCTTAATGGATTCTGAATGAAGGACATAGTGTTGAAATGTGAATGATCCGTTGTCATATGGAAAAGTAAATGGATTTCTTCATGATTTTTTTCAGTTGATTATGAGATTGTGATATGAAGTACTAACTGTGTGAGCTGACTTTGTTTCATCTCTATGTTAGTACCTGAGTGTACTTGTCATGCTTCAATACTGTGTTAAATCTATTTTGATTACAAATTTTATTTCATGTTCAAATTAACTTATGATAAGATGTTGTTTTATTGTAAGTTGATTTAGATCTATTTCTGCTGATTGTCGGCTTTTCTAACATTGAAGGATTATAGAACATTTTTTATAATAAAGCTTGTTATCAGAGTATTAATTCAAGCTCCCAATTTGGGATAGTTAACTTGCATCTAGGTCATTACAAGATTAGGAGCTACTATTTTTCTGTACGTAGCTTAAGATAGTTTTTCTTTTAGTATTAGTTAGTTATTATGTTGAATCTCTCTAATTTGTTAGAAGATATGGTTAAGTAAATATTATCACCTACATCTAAAGAGACTATCTAGTTTGAGAGCACACTATATAGGCAGCAGGGCCTTGATCCCGTGAGAGACAGTCACTCCAAACATACACAAGATTGCATTAAGTCGATTATGTGGGCTGTCTTTCTGTAAGTTGGCCTAGGTTAGTTTTTTCGGCCAACAAATGGCGCTAGAAGGAGGGCCAAGGTAAAACAAATGATTTCATTTTTTTAATTATTTAAATAATCATTTAGCCTCTAGCTCTTGTATTTCAGTTTTATAATTTTATTCTTTTAGTGGTCACATGTGTGCTTAAGGGCTGGTTAGATGACAAGCTAACCATTTGAAGAGTGAATTAATATTGATTGTTTATCATTCATGGCTCATGCCCAAATTCCTGTTTGGGAAACAGTTTTTAGTTTTACATTAATTGATATTCCCAATGAGACAGTTAACCTCTTGTCAAAGCTTGAATTTGATGGTGAAGGCGATATATCTGCAAGGAAACACCTCAAGAAGTTTTTGTCTAAATGTAATAAACATAAGATTATTGATCTTAGTGCTACTTGTAGGTTGTTTGCTCTTACTCTCAAAGGATGAATCAAATGTTGGTTGGAAACATTTCTACCTAATTTCTTTTTTACATGGTTTCAATTTGCACATGAATTTTTGGATACTTTTAAGGATTATGATTCTAATAAAATATGTAGTGAATTGCAGGCTCTTCAAAGGAAGAAAGGTGAATATTCAGAATACTTTTCAGTAAGGATTTCTCATATCC
Organism: Pseudotsuga menziesii; assembly: GCA_001517045.1. NCBI lineage: Eukaryota > Viridiplantae > Streptophyta > Pinopsida > Pinales > Pinaceae > Pseudotsuga > Pseudotsuga menziesii. Next base: position 508,288 of record LPNX010853081.1, on the reverse strand, counting down.
TTTGCAAATTTCATATTACTGATTTACCTTCTGAATCTGATCTTTTAAATATTGTTTTCAACTCTCAAGTTCCTCTTATTCAACAAAATCAAGACATTTGTCAAAAGGATGTTTCAACAAATCATTTACCAACCCTTCTAGAAACTTCTCCCTCTTTCATTGGTTAAGATACTTCCATAAGTTCTACCCAACCCCAAGGTGACAAGATCGAAGTAGAAGAAGTACCAACTCCTTCCGATGATTATTTTCTTCTCGAAGGAGAAAGGCATACTTCTTTTATCCAAAATATTGAACCTATATATATTAAGGAATCAAATGGAAAAGAACTTATTCATGATGAATTTATTTGTATAGATAGAGAAGTTGATTATGTTGATGAACGGCAATATTCATATTCTTTTGTTACACAAATAGGTCAAGATGAATTAATTATAAATCAAACTATATGTTCACCATTTTTTTTATTTTTGTACTAATTCTTCTTTCGATTCAATTATCAAAGAACACAAATATGTTAATGATAATTTTATGTGTTCTAGAAATTCAATAGAAAAAGTTAAAGAAGATGACATGATTCTTAGTCAGTCAACTAAATGTTGTTCACGAAAAGAGATTAATCTTTTTCAAGCAAATGATGATAAACATTTTGATGAAGGATTATCAATTGATCTTGATCTCGAATCAATTTCGTATGGAATGCTTAAAGGTACATCACCAAATTATATTGAAAATAATCACGTAATAAAAGAGAAATCTTTTGGAAATATTAATCATCTTTCTAAATTGAGAGACTCTTTTAATTTCCTCACTTCTAATTCTTATTTTTCTATTTATCCTGATTTATTTTCTGATTTTGATATGCGTAAGATTCCATCTAAATTACCTGACTATGTGACTTCAAAATCACATTTTTATGAAATATCTAACATTGATGACGCACTTATAAAGCATGAGTTTGAGGGATTGGAACATATTTCATTATTAAATCATTATTCGATACAATGTTTTAAAGAGAAAGAAGGTTTATTGCAAGATGGTTACAGTCAACTGATATTTGATGAGAATAAAACACAATTTTTTGTTGAAACTAAAAAAGTTTGTTCTCGTCAGAATTACTTATATGAGAGATATAATTTGATTGGTGATAATAAAATATTGCTGAAGAGTTTCCTATAAATTGTGATCACCAAAGACTTACATCTCTTTTAAATGATTCATCTTTAGTTGCAGATCCTCTTAACAAGATTGCTTCTTTCGATATTAGGTCACCACCGATTCACTCACCTATTACATCATTTCATGATCCTACTTTGTATCTGAAACCAATTCTTCCAATTTTTAATGTGACTAATGCTAGTTATTTGATTCTTCAAATTGATTCAACTAAGATATATTTGCCACCTATGGATTTCATGTTGGTAGATCATACTTTGCATTCTGAGTTTTACGGCAGGATTGCGGAGTGGCTTGAAAATTATTATCTCAAAAGGTTTCCAAAAACTGGTAAATTTGTCTTATCATTATATGTTTCAAATGGTAAGGATGATAAACTTCTTTTTAGTTTTCTCTTATTGACATATCATTTCTGGTTACTATTAGGAAAACATGTCATTTTTACCGGATTAGAGATGCTTCAATGGCTTCATTGGCTATTTCATTTTACTTGATTTTCCTTACAATTGTATTCTTTTGTACATAGTTAGGCTTAGGTTTAGATTAATTTTTCTTCATTTTTACCCTTTCTTGTTTGAATAAATGCAGTTATGAGGATGATGCTAATTTCAAGAGGTGACATTTATTGATACATTCAGGGATGTTTTCTTTACCTTTGACTCTCTTGCTTATAATTAGATTTATTTAAAATTTTTCTGTTAAGTCATATACTATTTTACTTTTTCGACTTAATTGGGAAAATGTTGTATACATTCTTATGATCATAAGAAAGAACTTTTAAGAAAACGAAGAATGTTGTGCAAATCGATACCAAAATATTTTCAGTTGTAACTGCATATGTAATTAAGACTTAGTTTAAATTTGTCTATTTTTGGTGTGTTTTATTTTTCTTATCAATAAGAGCGGCCTAACTTATTAAAACATCTTGATTATTTTTAACAGATCCTTATGCCGCAAATTATAGAGAGACATATTTTTCATCTTGTAGAAATTTATTCTCTTTTGTCATTTGTGATGTAACTTTTTCATGTTTATCCACTTAAGATGTTAATCTATTCAGGGCTTAGTTCTTATTTTTACATTTGCATACATCCATTTTAGATTTCTTACTTTGATTGGTTTTATTTTGCGAGTTGATAGGATTTTCTTTTGAGTGGTTTGTTTGTTTTCCAAAAAGGGGTAAACTAATTTTAGCGTATGGTGATCAAAACCATGTATTTCTGTCAAGTATTTGATCAAAATCATTTTATGTTAAAGGGACATCATTATAGAGACACTCTTCTTTTGTTAAGATTTTAACCATAACGAGATTAATCTTGGCTTTGAAAAATTTATTATGGATCATATTGATGGATTAATTGAATTATTCAGCTATTATCTAGGATCTTTATCTTTCAAAATGATGCTATAATGTAGATGAGTTTCTTTTCAAAGGAATCATTTCCCTAGATTGAAGTAAGTCAGGAATCGTAAGTTATTTTTTAGACTTTTTACGCCATCCTTTGCTCTTTAGTGGGCCATTTGGATCTGCTTCCCCATCCACTAAGTAATCTCTCTTGAGATTAACAATAACCTTAATATTATTCATTGTACATAACATTAATAAAATATAAGGGATTAACTGAAGAACAGGAGGTCTCATCATGAGCCGACCCGTCATGATCATAAGCTCCGTTGAAGTGACATTACCGCATCTAGTTACCAAGCCAGGGTGATGGCTCTTAATCATTGATTAGGAGAAAGGAGGTCTCATCACAAGCCGACCTTTTCATTTTTTAGCAGTTCTTGTGAATGATACTGCTAGCATCTGGTTACCAAGCCAAGGTAGTAGTCTTCAGTTAATATTTTTATTTATTATTTGTCAGAAAGGATTTATCTATATCTAGTGGATGGGATAAAAGTATCTAAGTGAGGTTAAAAGGGTTTATCCTATGGTATTGAGGTCATACCTACATATTACGTGTTCTTTGACTTGTTTTGGTTAAGAGAAACTAATTCCTTGGAAAAAAAATTCTGCATTTGTAGAATAATCATTTATCTTTAAAAGATTTTGGATAATGGTAGGGATAGTTTCATTGATTTTGAAAGTTTTGGTTCAATCTCTACATATATAAGCCAATGGCAGGATTAAGTTATGTGATTGAAAAATTGAATTTTGAAGAGGCCTTTATCATTATTTCTCTTATATTATTTAAGATTTAGAATTATTTTGCAGAGATAGCTGGTTCTGTCCTAGCATGTCGCCAATTGTTGGCAAGCAACACCCTTCGGAGCATTTTGAACACAAATAATTTCAAATAGGTAATCTTTGATCGACATTTGATATTTTCACCTAGATCAAAATTCATCATGGATACTCTAGGAGTGCCCTAAGAATCTTTGATTCTTAAGGCACTCCCGATAGAAGTTTAATTGATTCATCGATTCACAAGGATTAACATCAAAATTTGATTCTCATGATCTTAAACCCTCATTTCTTTTAATCATCTTGAAAACTATAATTACAGAAGTTAGTAGCAGGCCTATTTGCATTTTCACTTATCACTCATGCATGTTTAAAATCAAATGAATTTATAATTATTAATTCAAACAAGCTACTACATGGTGTGATAACTATTATTGTTTAGTTCATGTTTAGTTCATATAGGGGACCTAATAAAGCTTTATCACTTCTAAATTATTTATCTTATCTTGTTTGTCATAAGGTTTTAAAGTGTATTTAATATAATTTTCATATGCCACACATTACTATACACTTATCCTTATTTCAAAATTTGTATTTCTGAAATGAGTTAGTGTTAAAGTTTGCCATGAGGGTCTAAGATGACTTCTAGAGTTTTTGACATAGGTTTGGTTACATTATAAATTATTTCTCGATCATGTTTTTTTTAATAACATTGATCCCGAGTTTATCAATTATATCCTTAGTTGGTTACATTATTATGGTTTTATTCGATGAATGAAGGATTGAGACTTTGTAACCATTCTATCATGTTTTGAAACGATGAAGTTTTCTGGGTCATCACAATATTATGAAAATATCGATCAACGTTAAGGTTATGACTGAAATTAGGGTTTTGATATTCGTGTCACTTGAATGTTGCCATCTGTCGATTTTCATCATGCAAAACACCACACTTAAGCGGTCGCTCATTTGATTTTCCTACGGATCATTATGGTGTGTTAAATGCTTACAAATCTCATTTATCTGTCAACTCGTAGTATGATGACCTTGCAGAGAAATTCACAGTGCTTTGATAAAATAGGGCATTCTAGAATGTTGATGGAAATGCATGGAATGTGGATAAATTGACTGTATGTTTCATTCTGTTTTTCGGAAACCCTCAAAGTTTGTGTAATCGTTGCTATGGCTCCGGTGTCCAGTTTCCAAGGCGTTTGCATAATCGTTTGATGGGGTTAATGCATAGGTTGGGGACATTGAATTAAGGCTGACTGAAGAATTTATTTTTCAAGCCATTGGTTTATCATCAAACAAAAATGGTAGGCAGCTACAGAACCGTCAAAGATCATAAAAGTTGGATTGCGCACCCGACGAGAGAGGCAAATTTCGGGGTCTATTTGTGAACAAACCGTTTTGAATCTGGAAAAACCGTTGAAAACCCACTTCACAAATGGGCCAAGTTACCCTTAATGGCAAGTCATTTTCAAAAATAGTGCAGGATTTGTGAGATACGTAGACCTATTTGAGCTGTATTAATTCCAGAAATTCGCCACACATCTCATTCATTTCTATATGTTCATCATTGCATGTTGCTAATAGATTTTGTTTGACATTTATAGGTGTTAATGGAGCTTTTGATGTAAAGCTGGATGCTATCCTACATTTTTTCTCTTTTTGACTATGCATTCGCAGTAGAAAGAGAACGACTCATCAACCAGAATAAAGAGTATTTCGTAAAGTTTTGAGAAGATTGCTGGATTCCCGTCATTATTCAGGAGATGATTTTCTGCAGCAAACTGTGGGAAAATAAAGAAGAAATAACAAAATATGAGATCTGGGTTTTTTGCAGAACGAGCTGTTTTATTAGTATCGTGGGCAATCTCCTGAAAAATGTGAACCATTTGATAGATTTGACAGGTTCTTTGAACACATTTTTTTCAGTTGCGACCAACATGGAATTGGTTCACTTCTAAGTTTTATGTTGGTTCGTATTGAAGTATTTAAACAATAGCAGAGATTGCTTGGGGGGGGTAGCGCTCATCAAAACTGGAGAAGCTTTCTTTCTTTAACATTCTGTGATTTTTTCTATGTCCAATGGTTTTGTAAACTAAGGAACAAGAAACGTTGTTGCCAGTGGGGTTCGAGTCCTAAAACTTATGGAGAACAAATACATTACAGTACTTTAATATTATTCTGTTATGCTTATGTTCCTTTAGAACTATTTCTGAGGACTACTGGATTTTATAGGGATTTTGGAGACATTAGCTAAGTCTGTCAGTTATTTCATGCTGTCTTAATGTTGTTTCTCCTATGTTGAATTTCCTTTTCATTTATATGTATCGTTATAGTATATGTGAAAGCACTCTTAATGGATTCTGAATGAAGGACATAGTGTTGAAATGTGAATGATCTGTTGTCATATGGAAAAGTAAATGAATTTCTTCATGATTTTTTTCAGTTGATTATGAGATTGTGATATGAAGTACTAATTATGTGAGCTGACTTTGTTTCATCTCTATGTTAGTACGTGAGTGTACTTGTCATGCTTCAATACTGTGTTAAACCTATTTTGATTACAAATTTTATTTCATGTTCAAATTAACTTATGATAAGATGTTGTTTTATTGTAAGTTGATTTAGATCTATTTTTGCTGATTGTGGGCTTTTCTAACATTGCAGGATTATAGATCATTTTTTATAATAAAGCCTGTTATCAGAGTATTAACTCAAGCTCCTAGTTTGGGATAGTTAACTTGCATCTAGGTCATTACAGGATGAGGATCTATTATTTTTCTGTACGTAGCTTAAGATAGTTTTTCTTTTAGTATTAGTTAGTTATTAGGTTGAATCTCTCTGATTTGTTAGAAGATTTGATTAAGTAAATCTTATCACCTACATCTAAAGAGACTCTCTAGTTTGAGAGCACACTATACAGGCAGCATGGCCTTGATCCTGTGAGAGACAGTCACTCCAAACATACACAAGATTGTATTAAGTCGAGTGTGTGGGCTGTCTTTCCGTAAGTTGGCCTAGGTTAGTTTTTCCGGCCAACAGTACTCAAGCATCAAATTTATTTTTGGCATTGTAAAGTTTTAATGGCTAAATGTTTGACCCTTTTTCATTAATGTCAAAGGGGGAGAAAAATTTGTATAGGGTTGCCATCAATGAAAAAGGAGGAGTTTGTTGGGCATTGGTTTTCATTGAGTACACGATTAATGACAAATAAATAATTTAAGTGGATGATATGGAGTATGAAGCGGTGACAAGTGTTGATGACATGGAAAGAAGGCCAAATGACCCATTCTGTGGTCATTTGTGGTTTGTATGGATATTCGTGTCTCAGTGAGGTCTTGGAACCCTTGGAGATGGTCCTAGTACATGAGAAGTTTTGGCACTCACACACATTGTGGCGTGTTGGCATCTATGTTGGTCCATGCTACCATTTAATGATGGGCATAAAGCCAATGAGTTTGAAGACCTCATACTTGTTGATTGATTGATGGCATGCATTTGAAGACCTTACCTTGTCATGGATGCAAAATGTTGACATGGAGCTCTTGAACCATTTGAATAATGACATGACAAACACACTACATCTTAAATGATGACATGGAAAATGTATTTTTTTGTGAGAACATCAAGCAAGATAATGGTATGTAAAATACTTATAAAATTCTATATTAATTAGTGATAAGTCGGATCCAAAAAGAACTTTAAATTTAAAAATTAAATTGGAGACAGGCTGGCCCATAATTATAATGGAAAACCAGTATAAATACCAAGTGACGTTTTATTCAAAAAATAGAATTAAAAAAATGGCTTTGAAAATTTAATTTTTTCTAAGGAACTTCGGGTGTCTCCAAGGAAACAGTAGAGCCGTAGTAGCAGAGGATGATTTAGCTCTGTTTTGGAAGTATTTTTGCACAGATTAATTTTGGGTACACAGTATGAGGTAGTAGTAGTGTGTAGCAAATTGTGGTAGCAACTAAAAATAAAGTGACAACTCTGATTTTCGTGTTTTGCACTAAGACATTTTAGTTATAGTCTGAGGTAGAAGCAGTGTGTAGGAGACTATGGTAGAAACAAAAAATGAACCGATTGAGCTCTGATTTTCGGGTTGAAGTAGAGTACCGTGGCAACTGCAGTTGGAAGACAGACAAGAAAATCTTTTATCTCTGATTTTTGGATTGTCCCTGAGTGATATTTTTCTCTAATATTTTATGGCCAGCTGTCTGATTTGAATTTGGTGGAAAAGGAAAGGCATCTACAACAATAGTAAACAAGTTTTGTATGTATGATGTCTGAGGAGCCTCAGTGAAGTCTTTGAATATTGAAAGAAAGCTCTAATCTCCAAAAAGTTTGGGTAGACTAAAGCAAGGTTGAAAAAGAAGATAGAGCTTGTAGCCATTGTTGAACTAACGAAATATTCAGTGACTGAGGTAGGATTTACACAGTCCTGAATCTTAGGTGAAAGAGTTAGGTGAAACTGAGGTTGCCTCTTGAAATTCTTTTGTTGTTGCATATTCTGAATTGTCTTAAGGAGATTAGGATATAGGAGTTGATTGAGCAGATGATGATGAGAACTCTTGGAAAATAGAGATGATGACAAGTGGAATATGAAATGACAAACTGAGATATGTGCGTAGGAAGATTGATGAATATGTGATGAAAAATAACACAATGATATGTTGACAGACTTCTGGACAAGTTGATGAACAACAACAGACTTGACATGTTTGTGACAGGCCAATAAGAGACAAGGGTAATGTAATTATTGTGATGTAAGGTGACAAAAATGTAATTGTAAATACAAGCATGGTCTTGTATATATTTTCTTAGTTGGATCTAAGAAAAGACCAAGCTGTGTCTTGTAATAGAAGTTGGTACTTCTGATTCGGTTGAAGCCAATAGACCCCACGGTTGTAGCCGTTTGAATCTAATATAATAAAGTTTACAAATTTATTTTATGAAGTGTTTGAGTTGTCTATGTAATTGATTGATGTTGTTGTATTTATGATGATCTTTTTTCAAGTAGCTAAAGAAAGTTGAAATTGTAAAAGCGCTGGCCCATTGATTGACCCCCCCTCTTAGTCTGCTGTTGTGTCTAACATAAGTTCCCTAACAAGTTGGTTGCATTAAGTTGATAAGTATTCCTAACTCTATTTTGGTTTTCTATAAGAAACATGTTTCAAATATGTTCTTCTATATCTATCTATTAATATAAAAAAAAGGATCATGGTTAAATAAATTATTATTAGTTTTGTTCTGCATTTAAATATGTTATTAATCATTGTTTGTTATAAAGTATTTATTTATATTATGTTTAAAGATGTTAGACTTTATAAGATTACCTTTCTCTCAATTGTTATGTTGAGAATATAGTTAGTCTTGTTTCTATTATAACTCAGGTATCATAATTTTATTTCTATTTCCATGTTTTATGATTATAATTTGTAAATAGTTTTGATTAACAATTTATTTTAAGATTGAACTCTTTATAATAAAAATAGAAATAATAAAAGTTTACTATCAATAAAAGATAGATTTAAATTAATTCAACTATTACAGTTCAATACATAAACAAAAGTCCTTTTACAGTTTACATGATATGTAAACAATGTATTCAAAGTACCTATAGACATGAATATATTTATATGTAAACACGATCAAAACTTAACTATTTCCCATTAAATGCATAAACATTGTAATAGCAATAATATCAATGAATATAAATGAATGAGAAAAAATGTAATAAGTACAAGTAAGAAGGGATTCGAAGTTCAAATCCATGGCCAATCCCCTAATCTACGATCACTTCTATCCTATTAATATCATACATATTATATATTTAAAACATTTATTCAAACCATATAATATGGTCCGAGCCATATGGCTATGCCCTATCCATTATCCATATATATATCACATATAAAGCATATAAAAATGATTACAGGACTGATCGGGTCGTACCCAAGGGGCTTCTCCCTGTTCATTTAACAAATATATTCAATATAAATCATGTGCCAGAAACAACAGAGCACAGGTCAATCCTCTAGGGCTTCACCCTGTGTATTCAACCATTTATACACATTGTTACCAATGCATTTTGAAGCTATGCATTCGGCGTTAAGCCACAGCGAGCCTCACGTCCAGGAAAGCCACACGCCTTGGCCATTAATAAATATCAACAACATAATAATACTGAAGCGATAAAAAGAGACTGGATATGAAGCATGCAAGGCATTAAGCCTCTGTTTAACTTATAACAGAGAGTCCGAGAAGCATGGCCGAACAATCATTTAAACATCAAAATATTAACAAGAAGAGTAACATTTAAATGCCAGGTTTCAAACTCTTAGACCAATTTGCATATATTGAACAGAAAAGAAGAGACCATTAATAATAACAACACGACTCCACAGTTAATATGGCAATGCCTTTGTATTTTGTATTAAGTTTATATTACCCCTCNTGCATATATTGAACAGAAAAGAAGAGACCATTAATAATAACAACACGACTCCACAGTTAATATGGCAATGCCTTTGTATTTTGTATTAAGTTTATATTAACCCTCAATAACGGTGAGGTTTCGAGCCACTAGGGCCTATACTTTGATCCAACACTAAGGGTATGACACTTATGAAAAGTAAACGATAAACACGAAGAATGTTGAAGGTTAAACCCTTCCTCGTGTTAATACAGAGAGCTATGGAGGATAAAACTTAACCGATAAGATAAGCCACGCTCGCCTTGGCCTGGACATGGGTCGTTTAATTTTCCATCCAAGGGAAGGGTTAAACCACCTGCAAGCAGACCATAGTAATTAGGGTTGTCTATTAATAAATAGGCACGCCCTATAATAACTAATAATTAATTAACCTATTATTGACTAATTAGTAAACTGATATTAATTAACAATTGTAATAACCAGTTAGGTTTATTACAAGTCATATGGCCTTGAAAAGATTCGACCACGAATCTTGTATAAAGAGTGCTCAACTTAACTTCTTAAATGCTCGATTAGTCGTAACTTCAATAGAGGTGTTGTGCTTGACGAGATTTTCTTTAAGGAATACATAGGTGCGATTGATGTTGACAAAGGAACTCTTGCCATGAATAATGGTACCACGGTTTAATAATTCTTGAAATAATTGGTCACATTTCCATTCAAATTTCTTCACGCATATAATTATGTAGATAAAACCATAATGAATATATGAAATATTCTTCTGCGTTTCCCATTTGATATCTTCATGATGAACTTGTGTCGACATGTTGAACCCTAGTATTTTTTGCATGCTTTGGTATGACACTGGTTAATATTTGAAATATATATTCTTCAGTGATGATTGATGGATCTTCAAACATGGTTGGATATTCAATTACATTTGTTATGATATTCTTATATGGAGTGGCAACTACTGACAACTTACTAAATCCAATCTGATTGTTTAAGGAGTCTTTATTTACAGTTTCGTCACATGCTTTTAAGGATGAAGCACCCTATAGTGTATTTATTTCATTCATTGGGGTTTGACTAAAAATCTTCAAATGATTTAGATTCTTATCTTTATCTGATGATCTTGTCTCTAGTTGCTCCTTGGGAACCATTTGATCTCGAACATACTGAGTTGCAACAACCTGTAAATGTTTATATCTTCATGTGTCGGAGAGTCTTTTGAGTTTTCTTCTTCTATGTTGTGATCATTATGATCGTCTTTAGTGCTTTTATTTTTATCGTTTGTATCCTTCTACAACTTCAAATTTTTCATAATTGTCATTTACACGAACCTCATATTCGACATTATTTGGTGTTTCATTATTATAATTTATGAGATCAACATCTTCTTTAGAATTGGCCTTGGCATTAGGATTGTCATCAGATGCATCTATCTTTTTTCATTCTTATTCTCAAGTAATTTTTCTTTAGGTTCATTTTGATATTCTATACTCTAAGCTTTATCACTGTCTTCTACATCTTTTATTTCATTATCTGTGTTATTGTCTTTATTATCGTATCCTTGGCTTTGGTTTGGGTTATGAGCCAAGCTTACAATCCGACTTTGTTTTGGAGCTTCACGAGCCATTTTCATTGATTTTATGGTTGTGTAGGCTGGATGATTTATACGAATTATTTCCATTCCTTGTATGAAGCTGCAACAAATTTCTAGAACTTGTGCATGATTCCACATCTTATTTTTAGTCTTGTATTTTGAACGATGGTTATGGTTAGGCATTTTTTTAGTGTATTGTACTTCAAACGATGGTACTTATCATTCTTTACATATGATGCCCTGAACCTTCTGTGAGGGGGAATGTAAGGAATCCATGTATGTGTTTTTTGTTTCGTCATAGGTGCATGAGTGATTTTGAGTTTTTCTTTATCAATATCATCTAAAGTTTCTTCCTTCTCTTCCGTTCTTGAAAATACATATGGCATAGCTGCTTCTTCATCTTTCAATTGACTTGAGGAGTAGGATGCATGTGCCTATGATTGTTCCTTGTCCACATGCTTCTTAGATTCGCCTTCGCGTCGTCGTATTATCAACATTTTCATTTCTTCAACTAATTATTTTATGTCTTCATGAAGAACTAATGTTGCCACGTCAATATCTGATATTATTTTTGCTTCAAGATCTTTGCTTTTTATTTTTTCAATCTCCCATTTTAATTCATTTTTAACTTTTTTAGTTGTTTTATCTCTTTTAAAAAAACCCATAAATGCCTACATCAAAGGCCATTTTGTCTAATACAAAATCTTCAATTTTTTTAATCATAATAATTATTAATCAATTAATAATAATATTTATTACTATTGTTTTTATAAACTATATATATAGTTTTTTGGGGGGATTAAAATATTATAACAATAATTATAACATTATAATTAATTGTTGGAAGAGGAGAATTTATGGTTTAAACAAGATTATAATAATATATATTATTATAATCTATGGTTTTCGAATATATAGTAATAAATATTTTTACTTCGCTATTGTTTTCTTTTTAAATTTTTTTTCAAACTTTTTTTAAAACTTTTCTAAACCATTAAAACCACATGTGGTTTTACACTTTTCCTTTTTTGTTCATTTTTATTCTTTTCCTCTTCCCTCTTCTCTCCCACCAGGAGCTTCCTTGACCACATGTAAACTGTAAAACCGCTCTTATACCACTTGTAAGGATAAAACCTTACATGTTGAATATTCTTTATAAATATATATATTTGATAATTGAATGACAAATTACAGAGATAATGAGCCATGTTAAATATGGCTAATAGGGTAATAATCACCTCTATTAATAAATAGACATGCCCTATAATAACTAATAACTAATAATTAATTAACCTATTAGTGACTACTTAGTAAACTGTTATTAATTAACAATTGTAATAACCATATAGGTTTATTATAATGAGAAGACTGAGACATCCTACTGGTCTATTAATGCAGTAGATATGCTAGCCATATGGAGGTTTATGGGCTACATGCCCCACACCTTGGCCATATGCAGTAGTTGATTGTTGTTGTCATGCTAATAACTCAATTGTCTAGAATTTAGGAGAGGGATTGACCTCCCTTTGCATAGTTTGTTGGTTCTCCATTACACCAAATAAAGTGTTTACCATGGTGATGAGGATTTGGGTCATTAGGGATGGCCCCACAACCATCCTCTTATGACTTAAACTTTGTATTATGCTTTTCTTATCCCCCTGCATGGAGACATTAGTTAACATAAACGTTAAGGAGGGAAGGCATGACTAGGTTTTCATGATAACTAACCCTTTCAATATGCATACACACAAATCAAATTGTAAAGTCTAGCCACAAGTTGTGGTCATTGGGATTATGGTAATCCATGTTATGATTATAATATTTTATTATAATCATGTTATTATATTCTTATTTCACTATATATATTAAGGTTCAAATTAATCAAATTAGTAGATTATGTAGTAATAAAATTACGTAGATTAAGACTGTGAAAAGTATTAACATGTTTATAGAATTTAAACATAGGACCAACTTGACCCTGAATTTATTAATTGGCTACTGAATACAAAAGAGAAGATTAAGAAGTAATCTAAGTATCGTGACGATGGTAGCATTGTCATAAATGAAAATATATGATGATGTAAACTTAAATATTCATTCTATGAAATCAACAAACAACAGAACTATCCATTGTTGTAGGAAGGATTGCTTGATAAACAATTAATGATAAACACCGTTTAAGAATTTTTTTTTCTTTTGTATGTTTTGGAGTCATTACAAAATCATAGGTTGTTCAGGAGTAGAAGATTCTTGAGACACATACCACACTCTTTGTACCTCTGGAATAGTAGGGCACAAGTGATCTCCATTGCAAAGTTTACAAGAGAACTTAGGCTTGCATCCTATTCGCTTAGATTTATAAATAGTGTCAATATGTCTAGCATGACTTGCATTGGATGGTTGTTTTCCCCCAACATAAATTACAACAACCAGTTGCTTTCCCCCAACATGGCTTGTATCCATTGGTTTTTTTCCTCCAGTATGACTTGCAGTGACTGGTCACTTGTCATTTATACGAAGTTTGCAATGATAATTGACATGTCCTCAACATGACTAGATATGGTTGATGACATATTTTTAGCATGACTTACAATGACTGAAAGTTTTGCCTTCAACATAAATTGCACTTTCTGGTCAAGTTTCTAGTACAACTTGCAATGACTGGATGAGTGCCCCTAGCAAGCATTCTAGAGGCCAGGGAATATTCCCAGCATGACCTCTATGTTAGTTTTTCATCACATTAAGCTAGCATTATGATCTTAGGATCTTTTCACTAAGAGAATAACAAGCACATCAATAAAACATAAGCACATCACAAGAGACAAGAGACACAAAGAGATTTTCCTCGGGGAAACCATAAAGGAGAAAACCCCGCAACTTCCTCTAAGATAGAATCAGCACCAAAACAGTAAGAGATCTCCCAAAACAACAGTAGTATTCTGTCTTCTGTCTAGTCCCAAAATTTCCTTCTTCAGTAGTGCGCCACACTTGGGAGAGAAAGTGATGTATTTCACACGTGATAAATAGAGAGACTCTCACTCTCTATTTATATTCATCCGTTCACTTGAATTGCATTTTCACACGTAGGCTCAACCTAACAATTACTACTCGAGCCTACACCTTAATTAGTGTATAATAACTCGAGTGCCCCGAAACTGTGGGGACTTACCTAATGACTTGACATGACTTGTTTACATTATTAATCCTCCCGATCGGAACATCGGGGCATGACCACATGACTCAAATACATAATAGAAACATCCTGGAATAAACATCGGGTTACAATACATAAGATACATAGAAGAATACATTCCGAAGTTACATATACATCAACACTCTACAGGTTGGAGAATTTCTCCCTTGTCTTCACATCTTCTTCCTATTCTTCCTCCTTCTATTTCTTTTAGATTGTTGGTTATAAAAAATTTCACCTCATGAGGTATAAGGAGGAGGAGAAGATGTTACTAATGAAGAGGGTAAATGATTTAAAGTGTTTGCTTGAAAATAATTGAGAGCATTTATGACATTCAGAGTGGAAAATGACCAAATTGACAACCCAAAGGTGAACCCAGGAAGATTCAAGGTGGCCATCAAGGGAGAACCAACGTTCCCAACAAATGAAAAATCACAAGAATCCTTTTTCATAGGGGTCCCTTGGTTGGTGTCAGCAGGAACCTTATCCATCAATTTTGATTCAACAAGTGATATATCTTTAAGTCCAATCAAGAACAAGCAACACACCACTAGGAAAACCCTATAGATACAAGTATGGGTTGATTAAGTCTTGCAACCAAACAACAAAAGTGAAATAGGTAGTTACCAAGACCTCCCCTAACAACCCTTCTTGGTGCAAGTATCCTAGAAAGGTATGAGACACCCTCCAAGGGTATTGATAGTTTGGTTCAACGCATGCTTCAGGTACCATAGGAATCCCCCTGTAGTCACCTAGGTTTCCCCTGGGAAAAGTAATGAAGGATTCGAACTCACACTTGGCGTTAGTGGGAACAATCAATGGTCATGATCATATATATGGGAAGGGTAGTTAACCTCTAAGATTCAAGAGTACTAACACCACAAAGGGTTGAAGGTGGTACAAATGAAACCCCTTTACATGCAAAATCCAATAAATGCTCAATCAAGAATAAGAGAGATAATATCCTCAACTTAACCTCACACTACTTTGTGCTTAACTCTTGTTTGAGAGGAGCTTCACGTCCACACCTATAGGAAATTAGATTTTTGGCTATCCTATGTCAAACACTTAAGTTTCAAAGTTCAAAACTCCTTAGAGTGTTTTCTATCACTATAATCTAAGGTTGTAGCCTAGACTAGTATATGGACCCTATAAATCCAAAGAGTCTAGTAAATTTAGATTAAGATTTAATTTTAATGATCGTTGTTACTCAGAAGGATGTTAATTTTAAAGTACTAGTGAAGACTTATGCTCTTAATTTCATGCAATGAATTTTATACCAAGCAACTTGAACCTCATTTGTATGTAGTTCAAAATCCACATTTATATAACTTGACAAGCTCTTTGATTATTAAATCTCATTTTAACAACTTTAAGGGACCATTAAAAGGGTTCTCACCCTTGATTTTTTTCTAGGAAAAAAGTCGTAATTTTTTTTAATCTCAAGAAGAAATTAATAATGAAATTAAATCTAACACATTGTATATGGACAACCAAAGGAAAAAACAAGGCTATTATTCTCAATTCTCTAAATTAAAATCAAGTATAATAAATAAAAGATATTCAACCTCTACAATTTCATATATCAAATTGAAGCCAGATAGTTCTAAATATATACTTATCTATTTTTTTTTTTTTAAACCAAAGGTTAAAGTGTTATTGTCATGTCCCCATCCCAATAATACTACTAGTTAACAATGCTTCACCAACCTACTAGTTCCTTAGGTTGAGGTGGAGGACTTAAATTTTGCAATAAGGGAGACCCTAGAGGACCTTAGTTTACCATACATGTTATCAACCCAAATGGTACTTCTCCATATGAGTGCCGACATTCCTTATGTTGGTACACAAAAGGACATATTAGGATTGAAGTTTTCCAAAACACTATAGATGGGCATGACTTGGGATGCATTTACCCTTGAACAAGCTTGCTATATAATTTTTCTAAGTTTTGAGTTGCGTACGCGACTATCTCCATTGCAACTCATGTACGTATGTGACTATCTCCATAGCAACTCACGTACTGTACGTGACTATCTATATTGCAACCTGCGTACATCAGTGTACATGGTTTTACTTTAAGCAACTCATGTGTCATACGCGAGTTGCCTATATCAATAGTTGTGTACATCTTGACTCGACCTTAAAAAATATAAAACATGATTAATGGAGATTAGTTGGGCCCTAATCATTAACTATCCCAACTGTTTCAACCACCCCAACCTTCGAAACCACTCTATTTCCCCAAATTATAAATAGAGGCCTTGGGGAGGGCATTAAACAATAAAGATTGGAGAGCAAAGTTATGCTGGTGGTATATCTTCAGAAGTCTTGGAGCAGCAAAACTCAGAGTCCTTTGGTTGCAGAGGAGTTCTTATCTTAGAAGCTGGGTTGTACTCTTATCTCATTCACTGATTGTTAATAAAGAGAATTCTTCTTCCAACATTGTGTTGAGTCTCCTTCACGTGTCATGGTTAATAAATGTAATTGATTATATATTCAATATATTGTTTATCTAACTTCTTATATACACATGTATGAGATATTATTTGGAGAATTTGCTCTTTGCAGGTGAAAGAGGTGCATCCCTGGAAACTTTGGAGAGAAGAGGAGCGGGAGAAGATCAAGCTTGGATCAACCGTCGGTAATCGGGTAAGTCAAGACTTTCTTCCTATTTCCCTTTTTATTCTCTGGTAAAGCCGATTGTCTGCAAGGTTAGTAGTAAGTTGATAACCCCAAACCCTAGGTTAAAAGGGTGCTTAATCATAAACAACAATATACACATTAAATTGGGTCATATAAATAAAAAATATGGAGAAAATAAAGTGGCATTGCTTCATGGAGACACTTGAAGGTTCAAGGAGACCTTGGGTGGCTAGATTACTCCATACACTTGTTATGACATACCCCTAAATTAGAAATTATGAGGAATGGAATGTTATTTGGATATGAAGTGGTGTCAAGTAACATATCATGAGCCAAATTATTCGAATTGATGAAGAGGAATAACTCCCCATGGAAGAGGAAGAGACTAGGAAGAAAATATGTGCCACTTGGAGAGAGATTCCCTACACTCTGTGACAACAATGATGGAAGATTTTATGAAAAAATAAGACCTAATTGCAGACCTGATTGCATACCTATGAAAATCTAAAATTTCAGGGCTAAAAATATCCACCAAGATGGCGCATTTGTGTCATGTCCCCGGTTTCGACCCCGTTTGCATGATGTATATATTGTAATTAATCGTGGTGAGGAGCTCAAGGCAAAAGCCCCACCATTGATTTTGTTGTGTATGTTTCGGCAATGGGGATAATTGCCGGTGGCATCTTGTGCTATAAGGCACATTATAATTCAGCATCATGTAAACCCGCACATCAATTAAAATAAACCACAACCAGCTACGGTAGTGCAACGTTGAATGAAAAGGGCATGGTTCCAAAGGATAAGGGGTGGGCAATGTCAAACCTTGGTTAAGGGGAAAAACCCATGTTTTATTACCTTCTTGTTTCTCTACCTTTGTTGTTTGTCACCCTTTTGTTTCATCCAACCTTGTCAACCTCTTTAATGCTCAGCTGGTGGTTAAGGAGTTATGGCTGAGGGCATTTATTGCTGAAGTGGTGGTGGTTGTGGGAGGCTGTCAGCCTTATCCAATTGCTCACTCCACCCACGTTGGCCATTCTTCTCCCTCACGCACTCTTCCCTGGCTAGTTGACTCTCACCACGATTTTTGGTCGGTTGGTTCACCCTCACGCACAGGTTTCTCTCACGGCTGGTCTGTTCATCCTCACGCAGAGGTTGATGGTTTGTTCATCCTCCCGATGGCTTGTTGATTCGCGTGCATAGAGGAGGCCATTTTCCCTCACGCCCAGGCTGGTATTTGCACGCAGAGGTCGGGTATGTTTTCCTTGTGTTTTGTTGTTCAGTGCAAGTTTTCCTCACGCACAGGCTGTTTGGGTCGTTCTATCCATGTGAGAGCCGTGATCACTGTTTTATTGGGGCTGTTGTTTCCCCACGTTTTGCTGACCGTGGTTTTAACCCACGTATTGGGTTGCTGTTGTTTCCACCCACGTTTTGTGGGCTGGGGAGTTCAAATTCGTTTTGGGTCACCGTTGATTCCCAATGTGCTGGCTGGGTCTCCTTGTTCTGGGACTGTGCATAGTTGCCATTGTTTTTACTTTGAAATTGGGCTGTCCCTGTTGTTTCCCTGGTTTGGGATGTTGTGGTTGAGTTGTTTTTGCCACGTTAGGGCCAAAACCAACTCTGGGTTGTCCATTGGACTTGAGCTGTGCTCCTCCATTGTTTGGGGCTGTCCCCTGTTGTTTATGACTTCTTCATAGAGCTGTGAAGGGATTGTTTGGCTGCTGGTATGCAGTGGTTGAACCTTGGACTGTGCTGGCTTGGCTTGTCTGTTGAAAGCCTGTGAAACCCAGCAGTGTTGGTTTGGCTGTTATGTGTCCCCTTGGCTATGTGTAAGCCTGCAATTGACCCTTATTCCGGAGGAATCATGCCCAGCTTGGGGGTGGCAGCGTTGCTGAGAGATTGATGAGCACGCCGGCCTATGGTTGGGTGGAATGTTGCAGCGACGTAGCTGGTTGCGGGCAAGTTCTTCATTGATAGATGAGTGCTGCTAGTCTATCTCTGCAATTATATCAATTGTATATGGAATTATGATGAATATGTAATTGCTGGAATGTGTGTTTGCTTCCGCTGTATGAATGAAGATAAATGCATCTGTGTATGCTTAATTCCAGCCTTGGTTTTAGCATTTGATTTCTGTCAATGTTCATGGGGCATTTTTCCCGGCTTTGTTTGTTGTGTTGGTCGCATCCTCTTCGCCGGTTGAGGGACGGGGACGTGACAATTTGGATGCTAGTGGCAACCATTCGAATTTGGAAGAGGATTGAGGCATGAGGAAGGGGAGAAGTGTCATAGGGGTTACTAAACATATAGGATGAGTTGGAGGAGGGATATGGAGGGGAATTAGAAATTATAGGACGTTATTAGTATTATAAAAATATGTCATGAGGAAGGAGAATGGATTTTTATCATTTGAGAATTTTCCTTTGGAATTTTGGAAAGTACTAGCTTGTCCATTGCATGGTGAGTGCCCACTCTCCCTGCTAGTGAAGCAATTTCGGGGGAGTTGGATTCTCATCCAAATTGGATGTTGGAGAGGCCAAACTAAAATATAATTTGGAGCTGAATGGAGTGTTTTTATTTCATATATAAGGGTGATACACTTCATGATTCATCTCTTTCACCATTCTTTCATCCCCCATCTCATTATTCCCATGTTTTCGTATCATGGCGTACTAGTGCGAATGGTGCTTGCACTTTTTTGAGATAAGTTGATGCCCAAGAATGGGTGAATGATGTTTGGAATTTTAATATGTTCCCCTTACTCTCATTAAGTCTAATTATCATAAATACATACGCAAAATACCCACATTTCCAAGCTATGGTTTGACTAGTTTCTATGTATTGGTTTCAATTTCAAAGGAGTTGTGTATCTAATTTGTATTGAGGACTTTCTTTGATGTTAAATTATGTTGAGTAGGATATTTGTATGTTTTATATGGTATAAATTCCTCATGCTCTGTTCTGAACCATTTCATGTACATTTTATGAGTCAAAGTAAAGCTATCCATGCCATTTCCCTTAAGCAATATCATTGGAAATTAGCATTCAAATGTGGAGCTCTATAAATAGTTTGAAGAAATTATAAACACACATAATAAAATCCAATGAGGTATATTATCAGTCCACATACCATGTTTATCAAGTTTGGAGGGTCACATATGAGTTGGGAAGCCTTTTTGCTCACACCCTAGGGGGAATTTCACCACAATTTACTAGTAATTTTCCCTTTTGCTAGTAACCCAAATATGAAGTTGCAGAGGTTCAAAACCAGTACTAAATTGTCCATAGAGTATTTTGAGAGGTATTAAGACTCAACATATCATTCCCTACCAAATTCGAGACCCTTTTGTTCCATTTGGATCTCCTAGATTCAAGACTAGCCAAGCCAAATTTGCCCCAAATTGTGCCTTTGTTAGGAAATTTCATATTGGGTCATTACAGTTATGCAACAAGTACTTAATATAACACAATAAATTGGAGTACACACCATTTACAACAAATATAAACATGGAGCACAATTCCAAGATAGAGAAAAGGGATGAGGTACATAATAACTCATTAAAGGATAGGGGAACCTCCTCCAAATACACCAATACATTCATATATCCAAATCATTTATTCTCTCAATAATGACTATATGACCTCTATATATACCCTTTCACTCTTTTCACACATGGTACTTTCATTAAATTGACCACTATTACATAAACACTTAACCCCATATATGCTTCCCTTGGATCATAACATATAACCCTCCTTAAAAAATATATGTCCTAAAATATTGTAGTTAAGGTCTTTACATGGGATGAAACCAAGTAATATGATTTCCTTATATTCATTCTTTCTTGTTGCCTCTGATGATGATCCATCCATCCAAATTCAGTTCTTTTAGTTCTTAATCCTTGATAGATGGTTGTCACATGTTTTTCTTTCCTTTCATTCCATGTTGTTGTTGCGGCTTCTTAAATTTGTTGTAGTTTTGGGTCTTTGATAATAGCTTTATTGAATAATGGTTTTGTGATGCACCTTTCTATGAATATTTTTTATTATCCTATCTTCTTTCTTGTAGTGTCTATGTAGATCTTCTTGTCTTTCTTGAAAAAATTCTTGGTAATGAGGTTGTTGATATGGTTTCACCTTTGATGGTTTCCCTTAATTTTGCACACCTTATCACCAATCTTGTTTTAAAATAAAAACAATGGCATTATTTATTCTATGTGATTGTTTTTTTATTACTCCAACCTTTGAGATAATGACCTCATATTTTACATATACATCCTCAATTTGGAGGCCACTTCAAATATTTTTGGGTGACCTTCTAGAACATTGTATTCCTTATCTTTGTAAAGCTATAATATGGTTCCATGTATCCAATATATTGACCTCATCAAGTAGATTTTTATTAGAATTTCACAATAATCTACACATTTCTTCATTCTTCTTGCATTATCTCATCTTTTCTTTCTTTAAGTTTTTAATATCCTTAATGAGTGATTCTTTAAGGGATTGTATCTTAGACAATTGATCACCCTTCTTATTAGGATATTATTTTAATTCCTTATTATGTTCCTATAATTTGGAAAGTTCTTCTTTAGCTTCCTTGAAATTATCTTCAATTGTATGCATCTCTTCTATTTTTGAGTCCTTGATCCATTTTTTTGGGATCAATTCTTCACATACATCCCATGTGGCGTTTAGTCTAGTCTCTTTAGAAAGACTCATCTTACCAATTAGAATATTCACCACAACGACTAATACTTTCCCGAGAAGAATTTTTTTATATTTTTCTTCGCCATCCTCAACCATTCTATATGACCATTTTCATTTCTCTCTTCCTCTCCACTAAACACATGTATTCCCATTTTTTTTATTGAGGTCTAACCAAAATCCTCAATTTGCAACCTCAATATATTGAAAATAATGTTAAAAATGGATATTATTATTTTCCTGACATGATTATCCCATGTTTATTCTTTCCAACATCTTTTGTATCACCTAAATTGGACTTTCCTCTCAAAATATATGCTAATTTTAAAAAAACATACGTTTTAAAACCCTGATTTGGAGACTATCTTGCTTACCAAGCTTCCATCAAAGGTAACTATGAAATTTCAACTTTTTTGAGTATAAAATTTTGGTTTGTAGTAGTCTAATATGTCTTTTATGCAATTCCATAGGTTTGAAAAAATTATGATGTGACAAGAGAATGTTATGGTAACTTTCCCACAACTTGTTGTTTTTTTCCCTTTAAAGAAAGTGAAGTTGTATGTCATCCTACTTATCCAAATTTTCATATATGTTTTTAATTTTTTAATAAATGCGCTATTCTGTATATTCTTTCCAATGCAACTAGTGGCACTCAATTCATATCTTTCAAGCTTCATATATAATTTTTTTTTATAGAACACATATTTGTGACTAGTTTTTAAACTAATAAAAAAGCCCTAAATTCCATAGATTGTACCCTCAAAATTATTGTGAACCATAATCTTTTTGTTTAAGTTTTTATAATGAGTACTTCTCTACATCTCCTCCATTCCCTAAGAATTTGTCTATCTAAAAATTCCTAGAAAAAAAGTTATAATTAAAATGGCAAGATGACTCATTAACAATTTTATGGAAACAACCTTAATATTATTCATTATATATACATTTAATCCCATATATTCCTCCCTTGGTTCATAACATAAATTCAAACCCATTTCTAGCCACTTGAACCACATCATGTAGAAAATACGCAAATATGAACAATCCACATAGTTGGATTGCATAAAACAAATTTGTCTACTGGTCATACCATATAGATTTCACTCCCTATATTGTCTAATTTCTAATAGACCTACTGAAGCATTCACAATCCTCTTAGATAATACATATGTAGTAACATTTATTTCTCAAAATAGATGACAATAAGAGAAATACCCCTTTATTCTCAATATATATTTGATCCTCCTAATAAGATGATCTAAGGCAAAATTTGAATGCTTTCTCTACCCTAAAATTCAATTGATCACAAATTAAGAATCACCGGAAAAGTGCAAGTCATGGTTGTATTTCCGTACAACCACACTCTTGCCTGGATTTCCTTTACAATCGCCATTGAAGAACCTCTAGGGATTGAAAAAATCTATTTGAAGATAACTAATATACCTTGGGATATTAACTTTAATTGCCTTCCTATATCCTTTGAAAACAAATTTGATCTTATAGAAAATTTGTAAGGGAGGTATTGACACATCCTCAAATAGCATCCCATTTTTAGCTCTCCAAATAACCCACCATAATAGAAAAAGAAATGATTCAATTTCATCTAATATTTTTTTCTAATTCCACTAGGGTTAACCTATCCAAGAACCAATATATCATGTTAGTGTGATTTTTTCACCCCACACTTCCAACAAGAAATGACAACCGACCAACATGTCGAAAACTATCGTAGAAGAACCTCTATACAATGTATACCAACCAGGGCACTCAAATGAGGATTTATTAAAGTTGTCCCATGTAAGGAATTTGTTGGAAAGAGCAATTAATTGAAAGATCTTGAATTTTTATGGATCCCTAATCTTCCAAACCTTATTCAACCAATAAAGAGTGATATGATCCTAATCTAAGGAAAACAATGCTTTATACCCTAGTTTGACTATGTAGGAACCAATAACAAAATTCCCAACTAAAACTAATTTGTCCTCATATTCCTTGAGGAAAATGTTACTAGATATCAATTATTGAATGCAAATATCCCACTTGATAGCTTTTATATTCACTAATCAATGTGCTTTAGAAATAATCCAACCTCCACCCCAAAATAATCGATCCTCCCCATCATTTACATATGTTAATGATGTTGTGTTGAGGGATCTTATATAATATTGCATCTCCATATTTTAATTGAAATTTGCCCACCAATCCAATGGTCCACCCTCGATTTGATGCTATTTCCATCATCATAACCTTTCAAGCATGCCACTTCTCAAAAATAGGAAATCTTGGACCAATTCGAAATTCCAAATAATGGAGTCATTGGAATGAGATTTAATAGGAGAACTAATCCAATCTATACTAATAATGGTTGGATATATTTTTTGACTATGAAATCCCTCTATATACTAGGATTTGCAATTACCTTGAATAAAATTTTGGCATCAAGATCCTTGGAGAAGTGAAATTTTTTATTGAGGCTTGATCCTTCTTCCTTCTTTGGCCTTGATAACCTCTTCCATCTAACCAAATCCATGTTCTCCTTTTAATTCCTTCTATCCCACAATAATATGAAAATATTTTTCCTAATCTTATGCGAAATTCCTTTGGGATTATAAGCAAGATATTTCCAATAGATAGGGTTGGATTCTAAACATATTTCATGAATGTTAACCCTCCCCCTAAAAATATCCACTTGGTATTCGATGAATTGACCCTAGCATCAATACTACTATAAATACAAATACAATTCCAAAATCCATATTCATTTGTCTTTAATTGAAACCCAAGGTACTTGAACTCACTTTGAAAATTTCCTTCTTGAAAGGGGAGTGGGTCTTTAATAAATATTTTTTTACCTTCTTCAACACTATGAAAAATGAAAGATTTATGTTGGTTCACTTCCATCACTATAGCCATATAATAAAAATCTAAGGAATTATGGATAAATTTTGCATTCCTTATAGACCCATCTACAAAAACTAAGACATCATCACCACACAATAGGTTGGTTAGGAAGATATGATCCCCAAGCTGGATACCTTTAAGTCTTCTAGACCTTCTCTCATAGAGAAGACATCTTGTTAAATTTTCAACTATTAAAATAAAGAGGAGGGTTGAAATTGGACAACCATGGATTCATACCTCTTGAAGGCTGGAAAACATGAGAAACAAACCAATTAACAACCCTCCACCTAGTTCACAAAATCACTAGCAAATCCTACATGTATCATCATCGATTTAAGTTAAGACCAACTAACCTTATCACGAGACTTTGATAAGTCAAGTTTGATTATGAAGAATGATTCATTCTTAACCTTTATGGAGCATAGGATTTATTGAGCTATGTTAGTAGCCTTGTGAATTTTCCTACTATCTAAAAATTCAAATGGTTTAACTAAGAGAGAAATAGATAGTGTTGACTCGATTTTCTTGGTGACAATCTTAAATATATTCTTGTACAAAACATTACAAAGAAAAATAAGCCAAAAATATTCAAAATATTCAGGAACATATTTCTTAGGGATCATAGCTAAGAACATGGAGTTAAAATCCCCTGGAACCTTATAAGATCTCTTGGATTCCTCCACAACAAATAAGAAGTCACTAAAAAATCAATAAACCATTCAAAAAACTCAAAAGACCAATTCTTTCGATTAAGAGTAATTTTTACGTCCCCACCCTTCTACCCGAGAGAGGACACGACTATGCTGCTATCTAATTTGGGGAATCTAGCCCCATGAACGTAAAATAAATGCATTGAAGAAAAAACTTACACAAGTGCATAAACCATTAACATACAACGGAAGCAAAATCATTTCCATTCAAGCATTTATCCTGTTCATTTAATTTATAAACACACACAGATGCAGAGATTAACATGTAGATACTTATATTATGAAGAAGATTGTCCCGCAACCAGCTAGGTCACTGCAACATTCCACCCAATCATAGGCCAGTGTACTCATCAATCTCTCAGTAGCACTACCACCCCGAGCTGGGAATTATTCCCACAAGGAATAAGGAACTCTAGAAGGCTCAAACATAGCCAAGGATACAACAAAACTCAGCCAATCCAGCATAGTTGGGTTTATCAGGCTACAAAGGAGATCGAAATGCTGACTGCTAAGCTAGCAAGCTCAACCCTAGAGCTATGGAAACCTGCACCAGATCTAGCCTGGCTTCTAGAACATCTACAAACCCAACACAAGGAATCACCCCCTTCTCTACTACACAGTCCCTCGGGCTATACCTTCCCTTCCAACACTATTCAGGGTGTGCAAAGAAGAAAACCAACCCCCTAGATATGTCTATGAGGTTCCTTCACACACTAGGTTTATCAAGCTGGTTAGACCCCATTTCCACTCCCAAATCAGTTCAGACCAAAGCACATATGCATACACAACAAGATACACATTTCTTGTTTGAGGAAAACAATTTTTGCAGGAAAATAGTTTTTGCAACAAAAAGAATTGCCGAGATGGGTGAAAAAAACCCCCTTACAACAATTTGATTCCAAGGGATGTTTTGGCCCTAACGTGGCCAAAATGGACTCAACAATACCCAAGAAATCATGGGTCTCTTATCCCACTCGTTGGGCAATCAATACAATAGATTTTCCCCAACTGGGTGATGAGAAACAACAACAAAAAAGTCAAGAAAGAATCCCAACCACTGATCCTTGCCCAATCAAATATGCAAAAAACGTGAATGGGAAGAATGGATTGCTCCCTCGGAATGGAATTCCTACGTGAGGAAAACTAGTTGCGTGCGTGCATGAGACAAAAATGACTACACATGAGTGGAATGTGGCTTCCTCCTTCCTCGTGAGGGTAATGGATGAATTGGTTCCCCCTTAGGAAAGCATGTGGTCAAGGCTGACAGCCTTGCCAGAAATGGCGATTTCCCATACTCTCCTTTCCCCAAGGCAATAAATGCCCAACTAAATTTTTGGATAATTTAATTGGTTGAGGAATAAGACAAGAAAAGGTGGTTGGATGTTGATGGGTTCTCCTATTGAAACTTGGCTTCTTCTGATTGGCTCAAAGGTTAAATATCCCCCCCACCCTTATCCTTAGAAAATCATGCGCTCGTCTCATTATTTGTTGCATTGACATAGATGGTTGTGGGTTTTTAATTAAATTGCATATTTACATGATGTCCAAAATTATAATGTGTCGGCTCCCACGAAATACCATCGGCAATGATTTTAATCGCCAAAACATAAAAACGCTAAAATCGATGGTGTGGATTTTGCCTTTAACTCCACACTACGATTAAATACAATATAAACATCACATACATTTTTAATGCAAACGGGGTCAAAACCAGGGTGTTACAGTAGTATTTTTTAGAAAGAATCAATAACAACTTGTAATTCCTCCAAAGAGACCTCTTTCATAAGATCATTGTATTAATGAAGCATCGAAAAATTTGGGAACAACGCTTCCATCTAAACTATCTTAGCTATATTGTCCCTAGGTGTTTCCTTAAAGAGGTCAATGAAATGATCGATTCCCATTACTGCATATCCTTGAAACTATGAAGTTGATAACCCCTCTCATCCTTTATACTCCACATATTGTTTATATTTCCCCTCATTTTAGCATAGTTGTGAAATATTCTAATGTGTTCACCACCTTAAGCTATGTAGATTTTCTCTTCTAGCTCCATTTTTCTTCTTCCCTATGTAAAAATTATTTTTATTAACTTTTGGAAAATTTAGAGCCTTTATCTTTGCTTCAATAAAGATGTCATTCATATTGGATTTGGAGATATTTTCTATTTCCTCTTCCAAGATCTGAATTTGTTCTTGAGAACCCTTGAATTTGACCTTTGATCATTTAATAGTTATATTTTTTATTCTCTTTAATTTTTCATTAAATTGGAACATTTTTTAATCCTCTAGTTGATTACCCACATGCCTTCATTCATTTTGAACCAATTCTCTAAACTTGGGGTCATTTAATTAGCTTGAGTTGAACTTGAGAGTATCTAGGGATTGGAATGGTATCCCCCACTTGAAGGAATATAGGAACATGATTGGAAGGTCCTCCTTATATTATTCATGATTTGATATTCCTAAAATATCCACTAATTGTTCAAAAACTTCAAATGTATCAAGTCTCTTGGAGTAGCCCCATAACCCACACTATTATTCCTCCAAGTTTTCTTCAACACCAATGGATCTATCATAGAGACCCCCATCCTAAATATTTTGAAATTTTGAACTTGAAAAAATATACAACAAGAAACATTATTCTATATTTCCCCCACACTTCTCCTTCCCATGATACAAAACTCATATAATCACTCATAATCACATTATCCCTCCTTAGTTCCAGCTTCCTAAAAAACTTCCCTAGCTAATAGGGGACCATAGACATTGGAAATATTGATAAACGAAACTATATATGGGGAAAAAAATCTATACATATGGAATTATGAGTAAAGGATACACTTCTGAATAGAAGGGTTTTATACTAACCTACCACTATATACCCACATTTCCCCTTAGCGCTAATGTAATACCATCTAGTTTATCCCATGGATATGTTATTATTATTTTGATGTTGTGACATTATGGCATGAGGTTCTAGGACTATGGTTTGCACATTATTATTATTATGTTATTTTTATTAATTAATAATATAAAACAACTAATATCAACCAATGCCACATAAAAGAGTATGAGGAACCATGATTTTATGAGCAAGGGGAAGTGGGATGGTATTATCCTTGGTGTTTCTATCCATGTTGGTGTACCCTCTTGACTAATGCACCCTCTTATATTGTGTTTCTCCTTGATTTTATTATTCTGGGATGGTTTTTAAACATTTGAGTCACTCTCTCTCCTAGTGCACCCCCTTGAGTGCCACTTGGTGTTGCCCCTTATGAAAGTTGTAACTCCTACTTAGTGGTTTTCTATTCTGGGAAAGACGTAACTCCTGTTTTGACTCTCTCTCCCCCAACTTGATTTCTCCTTGAGGAATTTGAATTGGTGGGTGCGTGCTTCAATTTTTTCTCTCGATTAATGTTTCATTTTTCTTGTTTAGAGTTTTGGGTTTCATTTTCTTGGTTCTTGGTTCACTCATTCATGCGAATTTCTCTTTGGCACCTAGGAATTTGATTTCCTGCCCTTGGTATGTGTGGAAGATCGTGATCCAGTGGTATTTTTGGATGGATGGTATGCCCTTGCTGAGCCCATGCTTAAGCATAGAGACTTGTTTTTTATAGTATATATGTCCTGGAGATGCTTGTCCTGGATTGGAAGTGATGCGGAATCCACTTGCCATCAAATGCAGTTGGAACGATGGTATATTAGTGTTTTATTCATTCTATTTGTCTTGGATTTGTATGTTCTGGATTGAGAATATTTGGATCTATCTTCCATTAGAATACAATTGGACCAATGGCAAACTTGTGGCTATTAGGCCTAGAGTTACTATCTTGGATTGGAAGTCTTGTGGAATTTACTTTCCATTGAATTTGTGGTTGGATCGTTGAAAGTTGGGTTTTATTGTTGAGTGCACTCTTGCTTGTGGAATTATGGTTCTAGATCATGGGTGACCTTTGCAAATAAATATTTCTCTTATACAATGTCTACATCTGGGTGGAACATGGCACAATCGATTTCAATTACGGGAATTGCAAGATAACTGGTTGTATTTTATTTTTATGGGTTATTTGTTTAAGATCTATTATATATATATATATATATATATGTATCTATGAATTTTGATGGAATGTGTGAATCAAATTTTTGCTTGTCCTGGATTGGAAATAGTGGGATCTATTTTCCATTGAAATACAGTTGGATTGATGGTATACTTGTGACTATCTGTCCTAGAGCTACTATCCTGGATTGGAAGTGATGTGAAATCCACTTGCCATTGGATTTGTGGTTGGACTGATGATAGTTTCATTTTATGGTTGAGTGCACTCTTACTTGTGGAATCATAGTTCCATCTCACGGGTGACCTGTGCAAATAAATCTTTGTATTGTACAATGTCTACAACTAGGTGGAACGTGGCACGATCGATTTTGGTTGCGGGAATTTCATGATAAGTGGCTGTCTTTTATTTATATGAATTCTTTGTTTTGTGTGTGTGTGTGTGTCTGTTTTTATTTGATGGAATGTGTGAATCAAATGTAAAAATTCCCTTTTTATGATTTCGATAGTTTTTCCATTACTAATTCTTTTGGAAAAATTGTGAAAGCTAGTTTTGGGACTTTGCAAAATAAATTATTGTTAAAATGTATATAAGACACTTATGCTACAGATATGATTTTTTATGTCTCTCATAATATTGGTATAATTTTTTATTTGAATTTGGAAGAGTTTTATAAAGGTCCATGTATTCCATTTTCAATAAATCCAGTTGTTTTTCAATTACTAGTTTTTCGGAAAATTAGTTGTAGCTAGATTTGATACTTTGTAAGAGAAGTGTTTGTTAAAATATATATATTATTTTATTTGATTCATATCTAATTTTTTCACCTTATATTTTTTACTAAATGTGTGAAATATGTTCCAAGATAGTATACAAATTTTGTTACCGCGATCCTAGTTCATTTCTAGAACTGCTAGTCTTTTCATAGAGGTTACCATAGCTAGATTTGAGATTTTAAATGTGGAATGTATATGAGTATGAAGATACATACATATGAATGTATATAAACTCTAATATAATTTTCCTAACCTCCGATCATCAGTTCCTTCTCGTTGTATTGATTTTGAAAACTAGAATTGGAAACTAACTTCAAAATAGTGAAATTGGTAACTAGTTTTTGGATTTGAATCTTTGTTTTTGGTACCCTACATTATGTATTGTTATGGGTGTATAATTATGTTAGAAAATGTTGAATAATATTTTCCATCCTTGGTTCAATTGCTTGCTCATATGTAAATTTTATTTTAATTAATTTTTGAAAATTGAAATTAAGTATTTATTCTATTTCTCCATTGTGCTTAAACTTTATAATTACCCTCTTAGAGATAATCATATGTCCCTAAGTCCATTTTATAACCCACGGGTGTTGTACAGGAATAAACACCCTTGTAACCTAGGGTCTAGGGTTACCAACTTACTTCTAAAACTTACAGACAATCAGCTTTAAAGTACAGAAAGGAAATAGGAAGAAATGTTGGACTCACCCGATTACCGACGGTTGATCCAAGCTTTATCTTCTCCCGCTCTGCTTCTCTCCAAAGATTTCAGGGATGCACCTCCTTCACCTGCAAAGACAAAATTCTCCAAGTACAATCGTATACATGTATATATGACATGTTAGATAAACAATATATAGAGTGCTTAATCAAATATATTCATCAGCCATGATACATGAAAGAGACTTAACACAAAGTTGGAAGACGAATTCTCTTTATTAACAATTAGTGAATGAGATAAGTGTACAACCCAATGCCTGAGACAAGGAATCCTCTGCAACCAAAGGACTCTGATTTCTGCTGCTCCAAATACTTCTGAAGATATACCACCAGCATAACTTTGCTCTCCAAATATGATTGATTTATGCCCTCCCCAAGGCCTCTATTTATACTTTGGGAAATAGAGTAGTTTCGAAGGCTGAGGAGGTTGAGACAGTTGAGATAGTTAATTATTAGGGCTCAACTAATCTCCATTAATTGTGTTTTATTATTTTTAATGTCAAATGGATGTGTACGCGACTATTGATATTGGCAACCTGCGTATGACACGTGAGTTGCTTTAAGGGAAACCCGCATACAGATATGTATGCGGGTTGCAATGAGAATAGTTGCGTATAGTACGTGGGTTGTCAACAAACATAGTCGCGTATTTATGTGAGTTTCAATGAACATAGTCGCGTATGGAAATCCACACATAGAAAAATAAAATGGCAAGCTGGGTTGAAGGGTAAATGCATCTCAGGTCATGCCCATCTATAGTGTTTAGGAAAACTTCAATCCAAAAGTGTCCTTTTGTGTACCAACATATGGGATGTCGGTACTCAGATGGAGAAGTGCCATTTGGGTTGATAATAGATTCCCCCTAATGCGTGAGGTCAGAGGGAAGCAATGGCCGAAATACATTATAATCATTATCTTTGGAGAACTCAGAAATCCAATGGAGCAGAGGTAGTACCTGAAACAAATACATAATAATGTCATATACAAATTCATATCTGAGGATGCTATGTTCAATATACTGGAACACTATCCCCTTTACAATATTCGAGTACATCATATAGTATGGGTACAATACCACATATATTACAAAGGTGGATCAAAGCCACAATATACAATAATGATAAGTCTTCAAAGATCTGGAAATTATGTAAATAGGTAGAACATAATCTTGCGCAACTTAGTCCATAGATATGAAACTAAGGTCTTCATAAACAATCCCAAAGAACTAGTACAATCCAAGCCATGTGAATAAATGTAAGTTGAAGTTGAACATTGAGTGGATTCAACATATTGTCAATCAATAGGTGATAATTGACAACTGAAGCAAAGGAATTCACCAATAATGAAAGTGAATCCTGAGGTACAATCGTTAAAACTTCAGGTCTTCATCATCAAGAAGTGCTGATGTGGAACCATACTGTGATAGGGAAGGAAATAGATCCTCCAATGGATCACAAGAGTGACTAGGAACTGGGTAAAGGAAGGGAGAAACAAGTGATAACAGATATGACAATGATGGAATTAGGATATAGATTAGACACTGGGTTAAGTACTTGAACAGTGAGCACGACACAGAGATGACCCAAGGCAGCTTTTAACTTTATATATAGAACAACTATACTTATCTGTCATGTAGGAGACATGATTAGATTCCCCAGGTAGAACTAACAAGAGGAGGAGTAAGAAACTAAAAGTAATAGCTGAACTAAAAGTGAACATTAAGACATGAGTATCGGAAAAGACAGGGACTGCTATGTTAAAGGATGACATGCTGCCACTAAATGAAAACCAAAAGAAAAATTCTTCCTTACCTTCCTTGTTAAATTTTAACGAGTCCAGGAAAGTCAACTCGAGTCTCTCTTCATTTTTTAACAAGCTTGAAGAGAAGAGGGAATAATGCTTGATAGTGTCGCTGATTCGTGGATTTTATGAGCCCGAACTAGTACATGCTTAGCTGGTGTTTTCACATTTAGAGAGTCTGAAAACTCCAAAGAAGACTCCAGGGGGGTCCTTTTTCATCCAATTTAGTCTCCTGAGGCCGAAAAAGTATAAAACATACCACAGAAAAACTCTCTTAACTTCCGTAGAAGAAAAGGTGAACCTTTTTCATACTTAGTCGGGGAGGTCCGAAAAAGGTTAAATTACCACCTACCCAATGCTCCTTCGAGAGAAGCATATAGATTGAGTTTTACGAGTGTGAAGGAAAGCAAGATCACTCGGAAAGATCCATTTGAGTACAAGAAATGGGGCTTACAACAATAAAATCGATGCTTTGTTCTTAGTGTTTAATGAGCATGACAAAGACATAAAGTACACTCAGAATATTTTTCATGTTTAGGTCCAGAGCACGAAAAATAGAAAACTAAGCTCATACCGGGTGTTCCTTTTCCATAAATTTGGTCCCTCAGGTATGGAAAAGTGATAAACCTATACCTGAGGATACTCTTCTCAATTCCGTAGAAAAGAAAGTAATCCTTTCTCACATTATTCCACATGGTCCAAGAAAGAGATAACCTACCACCAATGCGGATGCCCATTCACGTATTCTTAACAAGCTTGAACAGACAAGTTAACTCGACAGTCAAGTCTATTTTAAGGAGTCAGACCTGGGCCTAAAGAAACTCCATAAAGTTGGGGAGTCCTAAAAAAGGAATAGCTTGTAAAAAGAGACCAAAATGAGGCTCAATTTGGCATGAAAAATAGCTAAAAAGATTCCCCTGTACCTAAGATAGTTGCAGCATGAGTATCGAAAGACAACATAGGTTCTAAATGAGGATACTCATGAGAGGAAAGCCCTATCCACGGAAGAACGATGGTAAAGACAAGGAGCTAATGGTAAAAAATACCATAGTTCATGGTTAAAATGTTAATTGCTAGGTTTAAGATGGAATAGG
Source organism: Pseudotsuga menziesii (assembly GCA_001517045.1). NCBI lineage: Eukaryota > Viridiplantae > Streptophyta > Pinopsida > Pinales > Pinaceae > Pseudotsuga > Pseudotsuga menziesii. The sequence continues at coordinate 474,275 of LPNX010853081.1, read as the reverse complement.
TATAGATGCAGAATGCATGTGACACGACAAAAAACCATCCTATATGAGCAAAAAACACCTTAAAATGATGATAAACCTATTACAAGGCAAAAATATATGGTATTAGTTTTATGAATGATGAACTATAGGAAAAAACCCACTTGAGAAATAAAATTTCTATAAATTGTTCAAAACAAAAATAAAAACTCACCATTTGGATTTTTAGCCATAAAAGACAAGTTTTCACCTCTACCTTCAATTGCTCGGTGTGGACAATCTAGTGGACTAATTCCAAATCCGCAAGCGTCAGGTAATACTACACTCCATGCTCTTTGATTTGATCCTAGCAATTTTCAAAATTAGGCCCTAATTTTATGTTTTTAAGCGCCCTCAACAAACGAACGTTGTGTATGCGGGTTTTCTATATTGATAGTCACATACACACATTCTGTACACATGTTTCTCAAAGGACAGTCGCATACAGTATGCTACATGCCTTAATAGACAGTCGCGTACGGTATGTGCGGTGGAAAAGAAGCATATAGGGTCAAAATTTTGAAAATTTATATGAAAATAAAGGTTTACAAATACTTGTCCACTAGGTTTGAAGATGGTGCTTGAGTGGAGGGAGCGCGAACATGAAGATATGGACCAAGAAGCACTCCATGATGCCCCCACTGTGAATGTTTTATGTTCAAGTGGGTTGTTAAAGTTTTTCTATACGTCACCTATGCGGGCCAATGTCCGCCTCTTAGAGTTCCTAATAAATTATTGGGATCATGACTTGGGCATGTTTGACCTTCAAGGTGAGTCCTTGGAGATTACTTTAGAGGATATTTATTTCATTTCCAGTCTATCATGACGGGGGGCTCTAGTAAACTTGGAAGGTACCGGTAGAGGCAGCGACCCTCTAAGCGTCTAGAACTACATTGACATATACTACGCACCAGGCACACAAAAGAGGGGTAGTTTCATCCTTATTGTACATCTACGTGATCTTCCTCTACAAGTATTGACAAGTACCATAGTGAGAGTTGCAGGGTCATCTTCGCTTCACCTTGGAACATGGAACCAGATGAGACTAGCAGTGGATTGTATGTAGGGGGCCCTATATGACTGGTGCTCGGGAGTGATCCCGATTATGAGAAAACAACTCTCTGACTGCAAGAGAGGAAGGAGGAAGAATTTTGGATATTCTAGCATACTAGTAGCCTTCTTCTTTGAGAGAGTGTCAGGATTGAGTCCTGTAGTACCCTTACCAGTTCGTTCTCCTTGTCAGCCTAGGCTAAGTAGATGGGGAGATATCTTCCTTCGCCAGGGAGGTGGTGGCTCAATGCAGAGTGTTTATGATGACGACTTCTAATTTTGGTGGGAGTGACAGTTTCCATATGCTGGGATGGACTTCCGTGGTGATCTAGACCTCATCCCCCCTCCGGGAGGATCATGGGGAGAGTTAGGTAATTTTGTATTTTCAAATTTTAAAATTTTTATGAATTTTAAATATAGAGATATATACATATGTATAAGAGTTCTAATCCTGTAAACATGTCAAAATGTAGATATTGGACCAGTCTTCCCTGAAGGACATCCACGCATGTATGTGTGTCCTGTCTTGGGAGAAGACCCGGGGCTGATTAGGGTTCTTGAGGGGAAGCTGGTCAGGCTTACCTATAGAGTACCCACCTTATGGATTGAGCACATCCCAGCCATCATACAAGAGTTCGTGGTTGGTGTACCACCTGTCTAGATATGCCTTTTGAGGTGGGTAGCCAGAGCAGTATTAGTATACATAGATGCTGTTGAGGCTGCTGAAGCCAAGGAGGTTGAAGAAGCTAGAGTACAGGGAGACCAGGGGGACCAGGCTGGTCCAAGTGACCTAGGTGGTCCAGCTTAGATCTAGGGCATTTGATGGACTTTGATCCATATTTTGTATATTTTTTGTATATTATACAGTTATGAATGGATCTAAGGATCAGAGACTCTACCTATCTACAGACAGATATTGACACACACACACACACACACACATATATATATATTTCTGGTTTATTTACAAATGTTTTTTATGTGTATGCTGTATATTTTTATGAAAGATGTGTTAAATGCCAATCCAAGATGTAATTAGCGTATGCATCAGTTAATGAATTTTGATCCCTTGGAATATGATTGAATGTAATGAACTCAAAATTTCTTTCCAATAACCTAACTTGCATAAACTGACATAATAGAATAGGGTTCCGCACCTAATAAGCTTGATTGAGCTGGGAAACCACTAGTTGAGAGTCCAGTTGGACTTCCAGCTAAGTGATACCACGTGACAAAGCATCCCATAGAAGCTCAATTATAGCCCTATATTCAATGACATTATTAGAAGCAGGACCTAAGCAAGCACCTCCTGAGGCAACTAACTGTCCCGAGGGAGAATAAATGACCCATGCAGCTGAAGCTAGATTACAAGTGTGGCGACTGGCGCCATCAACGAAACCTATGAACCTCTCGGAAGACATCTGAAACAACCAGTAGATGGTATAAAAAACACAAACCGACGAACTAGTGTACATAAAAATACATACAATAAAATACAAGAAAAAGTGCTAAGCCTAAGCATAGTCCTTTTTCAGGTAGAGCCCATTTCTAGGCTCAGGCAACTTATTCCTATCAAAATCAATTAATTCATATGTGCCCTTTTTTAACACCTTTGACATGACATAAGGTCCCAACCACATAGACCTAAAATTTCTTGCCCCTAGGGGTTCTTTGTCTTGGTCCCAGAGCAAAACAAGTTCCGCCTCAGAGAAAATTCAAGGCTTGACCGACTTATCATATTGGATTTTGACCCTATTTTTGTGAGCTTGGTTTACTGTCAGCGCATCTCTACACTGTTCATCAAGATGTTCTAAATGTAATAAACGTTCTTCAAGCTTTGTCATATCAGGTAACAGATGAATAGATATTCCTAAAGACAGGATTTCACATTCAACCGGGGTAACGAATTCCACTCCATGAACGAGTTGGAAGGGGGAGAAACCCGTAGCAGTTTTTACATTAGTTCGATACGCCCAAAGTGCGAGGTATAGAATGATATGCCAGTTAGAATGGGCTGCATCAATAGTACGTTTGAGGATAGTTTTCAAAGTTTTATTAACAGCCTCACCCTGACCATTTGCTTGAGGATAGTACGAAGATGAATGTTCTTGTCTAAATCCAAGCATAGTGGTCAGTTCCGTCATCATGCTATTTTGAAAATGACTGCCATGGTCAGTGACAATCACTTTGGGTATACCAAATCGTGCTATAATTTGATTGAACACGAAAAAAGATGCGGTTTCCCTGTCAGCTCTAAAGGTGGGCATTGCCTCTGCCCATTTCGTAAAATAGTCCACAGCGACAATGATATATTTGTGCCCCTCAGCCGAGGCTGGGTTACACATCGCGTAACTAATCCCCCACTTCATGAAGGGTCCCACTTAGATAATGGGAAATAACAAAGCGGGATGTGACCACATCTTTCTGGTGTAAAGTTGACAAGGATGGCAACGCTTCACGGCTTCCACACAATCCTTAAAGATCGTGGGCCAGAAATAACCGGCACGTAGTATGTTCTAGGCCATTTCTAACCTAGATAAATGACCCCCACATGCCCCACTATGGGCATCATTTAGGACAATCTCTGCTTCCTCGTGGGTAAGACATCGATGCAAAATGGAATCTACCCCCCTACGATATAAAGTATCTCCTATGATGAGGTAGTTCTTGGCATGAAGGCATAGTTTACGTCGTTCCTCCCATGAGAAAGCTGCAGGATACTTCAAAGTCTGGAGATAGATAAGCATATCTCCATACTAGGGGTCAGAGGTGGATATCAAGAAGATATGCTTATCTGGGAATGAGTCTTCTTCAATAACTACATCTTCTTCTGTTGGAAATTATGCTATAAGCTCAACAAAAACTAAAGTTTTTTTAGATTTAGCAGACTGGAAATCCAAGTCAAAATCTTGGAGAATGACTATCCATTTGTTGAATTTGCCTCCAAAAATCTGTTTGGACAAAACATATTGAAAAGGATTAACATCCGCCACTACTATTGTAGTTCTCAGTAAAATGTAGTGACGTAACTTCTGAACAACATACACAGCTGCTAAGGCCAACTTCTCAACATGGGAGTACCTGAGTTTAGGTCCAGCTAAAGCAGGGCTAAGATAGTAAATGACATGCTCTTGGAGCTTATCATCCTCCTGGACTAGGACTACCCCTATGGTCAACTCAGATGCTACCAGATACAATATAAAATCCCTAGAGTAATATGGCGTATGTAGTAATGGTGCCGAGAACAAAGCTTTTTTCAATGCCTCGAATGCGAGTTGTGTAGTTTAATCCCATACAAATGGGGTGTCTTGTTTTAACAGGAGCATGAAACCCTTGGTAATCTTGGCATAGTTTACAATGAAATGTCGAAGAAAATTGGACTTCCCCTGTAGGTTCTGAAGTTTCCTGATAGAACGAGGAGGAGGTAGATTTACAATGGCCTCTACTTTTAAAGGATCCACCTGAATTCCTTTGTTAGAGACAAAGAATCTAAGTAGTCTCCTTGACTCGACACGGAACACACACTTGTGGGGATTCAAGCGGATCTTATAGTATCTGCATCGTTCAAAAATTAGACGCAAGTGATCTGGATGATTGATTCTTTTATGAAAATGTGCAGGCAGATCATCAAGGTAAGGTTCAACAATGGCTTTAATATCATGAAAGGCAAATTTCATTGCCCGCTGAAAGTTTGCCCCAACTTTTTTCAATCCAAAGGGAATTTTTTTGTAGGCGAAGGTACCCCAAGGACAAATAAAATCTGTTTTATGTTGATCTTCCGGTTTAATTTCAATTTGATTATATCCATAGAAACCATCCATAAACGAGAAGACTTCACTTCCCGTGGATGTATCAATAATTTGATCTATAAATGGCATGGGATAGTTGTCCTTAGGACAGGCTTTGTTCAAATCTCGAAAGTCAGTACAAACGCGTATGGTCCCTTGCTTCTTATCAACAGGAACAGGGTTGGATACCCATTCCGTCAGGGCTATGGGATAAATAAAACCAGCTTTCAACAGTTTTTCAACTTCAGGCTTCATAGCCGCTGCTTTACGGGGGTTGACAGGTCTTAACTTTTGCCGAACAGGTTTAGCATCAAGGTATGTTCAGATCTCGTGCTCGACTATCGATGGATCAACGCCTGGTGTTAGGTCATGATTTTGTATTCCTTAGTTTTATGCTTTTGTTTATGTTTTTGATACTTGCTAATATTTTTGCTTCTAGGATATTTTGGTTTATAAAGGTTAAATTTGAGTTCAAGCCTTTTAATTTTCATCATTTTGATTTTTCTTATTTTTAAGCCTGATTTTATAAATTTTGCTTAGAGTTCATTCTTGAAGGGTTCTACAAGGTATATATTGATTAAATGGTTTGATAAATGACACTAAGGTCGAGATTAAGCATATAAACCAAGTCTTAAACCTGATTAGTGATTTAATGAGGTGAAATTATGTGTTAGGACTTTCTTGTAGCGCAAGAACGAAATTAATACACTAGAGCGCTACAAGAAAGTCGCGAGTGCCAAAATCGTTATTTTTCAGTCCGATTTTTTTGGGTGTCTTGTCCCTTAGGTGTTAACCACATAATTTATCACATTTGATACGTGTCTTGCCAATTTTATCATTGAAACAGGTGGATAGTCATTCTATGAGACGAATCATGGTGACTGCATGCAACATAGGGTGAATGATGACAACGAGTTGAACGAGGTAGAGTTTTCGGGAATATGTTCTTAATCTGAAGTATACGAAGGTATTGAAAGTCATTGTGGGAACATGCTACTAAGAAATCAAAGTTTTTACAACTAAATGAAGTTTTAGGGCTTTCCAGCAGCGACAGTTTGAAGTGATATGGATAGTTAAAGACAGTTGGAACGAGAAATTCGACACCTAACCCTTGAAGAGATCGCATTCCAACGCTTGTATTGAGCTTCTGAGTAGGTACCCCACGTGGTATTTGATAGGGTTTGTTTAATTGGGGGTTTTCTGATAAAATCCATAATGAAAAATTTGAAGAAAGGATATGAATTTGCTCACCTAATAGACTATGAATGATGAAATATTAACCAATATATTCAAGTATTCATCGTTTGAAATAGTAAACTTTAGAGAAGAACTATTGGAGGTCCTTGAATTTTGTGATTAGGTCAAATTGTTGCAATTTGGTATAGAATATTTCCTGAACTGTGTGATAGGGTAGACTGTGATGATTTTAAGATAAATAGACTGTGAGATAATTGAAAAGTGCTGTAAATAATAGTGAAAATGAAGAAAAGTGGAAAAACTAATAGAGCGGAGCCCACTGATCTCAGTTGGATAGATAAATTTCCAGAATGTGCAGAGCTATTTGCAAATGCAGGATGGTTGATATTTTTTAAGAAAATTTATGGATACCATGCAAAGGTTTCCCATAAGTTTGCTCAGTGCTATGACAAAGACACTGTATATTTTGATACTTTGCAATTCAAATTGACCAAGGAGTTGGTAGCTGAGGCAACATGAATTAAGAATGAGGGAGAATTATGGTTTAAGAAGGTGCCCTTCACCTTCAATGCACAAAAGTACTTACTGCATGGTGTAATTACAGATTGGGGTAAGGGTGTACCCATTTATAACTTCAGGCCTGAATGGATAGAACCTATTAAGGTTTTACAGAGTTATATTACATGTGAAGGAAGATATGCCTTCATTTTTAAATACCACTTCAGATTTCTTCAACACATCAGTAATGAGTCCAAGATGAACCTGCCCTTCTTCTTTCTAAAGAGCCTATAGAAGATGTCTTGTAGAATCAAGGAACACCAAAATCATACTAGACAACCAATTTTTCACCATGGACTTATCAAACTCATTATAAACACTGTTTTGCAGAGTAGGGGAAATACCTGGGAATATTTCCTTTTCTAGTCAGGGTTTCAAATTGGTTAAGAAGGACAGTCTCACAGAAAACAAGCTGATAAAGGATAGACCTTGATCAGAAAGCTCAAATAGAAGATAAAGGTTAAAGATGAAGACATGATTAAATTGGAGGAAGTTTTAGATCCTACAAATGAAGATTTTGAGTCTAAACAACATCTTAATGACATTGAGAGCAAATATTTGCAGTCTGATAATAAGGAGATCGAGCCTGTTCAGAATGATGCACTAGCAGAGACATTTGTTGCTGAAAAGATTGAACATACAGAAAAAATTTCAGGTGATGAAGAGGATACTGAAGTTCAAAAACAAAGTCCAATCACAGTCCTGTCAGAAGATGAGAAATTCCTGTTTGAGGATGATAGAGTCCCTATTAGTGATGCAACTAGGGTTTGTATTAAAAAGGAATTCCACAGCTAGGGTGATGAGGTAGCTTTAACAAAGAGAAAGAAATTAAAAGTTGTTGAATTTTCCTCAGTCACCCATTAGGGTAAAAATTTCAAAATGTTGGGTGAAATTGCTCCTGTGTGGAGACCAAAAACTAGGCCTAGGAACAAGCTCAGACTGAATATGAAGAAATTGCTGAACCCTAAATTGAACAAAGAAAGAGTAACAATGATAGATGATTCCTCATCTGATGAAAAAATGAATGAGGATAAGGGTGACAGTAAAGGTAAAAGGCCAATGGAATCAGAAAGAGAGTCTGTCTTTACTGAGACTAAATTGTATAATATATTTCTAGAGGTATGCAGTCAAATGTTGCAGGAACAACAAGAAGGTGAGATAAAGGCTTCTCACGTAGAAAAGAAGGTGATGGTGGAGGAAGATGTTCCCTGTGATGCTGAGACTGAAGAAAACCTAAGTTTTCCTGAAACTCCTACAGAATTATTGCCAGAAGATGAAGAAATTTATAAGAGATTAAACATTCCATGGCTTCCAAATGAGATGCAAGCCACAGCAGGAAATAAAGCCTTTGATTCAGAAAAAGAGAATTTACAGAGAACTGTAAAACAATATAAGTATCAAGTGGAATATATGCAGGAGACAAATGATGATTTGGTCATGGCAAATAGAAGACTCAAACAGGATCTGGATGAGGTGAATAGCCACTATCAGGAGCTGATTGTAGTCTCAAGAGAGGCATTAAAAAGGAAGAAGAATACAGAGGGTCAATTTACAATGTTGAAACAAACCATAAATATCTACAGCAGCAAAATGAAGAACTCACTAGAAAGATGGCAGACATGGAAGTAGATCAACTAAAGGCCAGAAAGAAAGCCCAAGCCCTAGAAGGGATATCCTTGTTAGCTGAAGCAGCTAAAGATCTGTAAAACTTGTTAACACAATCAGTTATTAGTTATGTTTTGAAGGTTATTTCATTTTTGTAATTATTATTTGGATAAAACTAGTTCGATGAGAAGGCTGAAAAGCAGTTAGGGTTTTAGTCCTTAACCAATTTTGAAGGATAGTATTAATGTATGTCACAAAGGGGACTAAGGGTTCGATTTTTTGGCTGGAAAGAGGAGGTCTTCAAACTGGTTCATAAGCTAAGTAGATGACTCTTATGTGTATTTGAAAGATTGATTATGAAATATATGCTCTATTTACCCTTCAGTTTGTTCTCTAGCGTCATTTATAGCTTGTTTTAGCTACTTAGTTGGTAATTTCATTGCTGGTTTAAAGTTTTTATACTTTTAGTGCTTGCCATTTGTGGATGAACCTTAGTGTTATTTTTCTGTTGGATTATTGTTATTATGTTATGCATCTTAGTTTTTTCTATGCTTATGATTTAGTGTTTATTCGAATTTATGAATGCATTCCCTCTTGTTATCAAACTTCACAACCAAAAACCCTTGAAAACCCTAAAAAATCTATTTTGTTTCATTGAGATATTTGAGATTGTGTTGGCTTGTTTTCTTGTAGTCTGGGAATGATTTATGGCATAAACATCTTTGGTGTCGTTGCTGGGGAACGAAGTTGAAAACATATATTTCGCTAGGATACTTATCATTTCATTGGTGTTAAGAGGTGAACTTAAACCAGCAAATCTTAAAAGACTACTTTTCACCAGTTTGTCACAGTGGCTAATAGGGGAATTGGAACTAGAAACAGACCTATTTCACCTTTGCAGTTGGGGGTTGTAGACCTAGAACAGATATTGAAAATAGCAAAGAATATTAGAAGGTCTCAGTCATTACTAGCCCTATGTGACCATGATCAGTTAGATGGTTCATCACCTTTATCTATTTTGAGAAAAGAAGAAGAAACTTCACCTTGGTTAAAGCCTATAATTCATGTCAATAACTTTCAAGTTTTCACTGATCCTCAATCCTTCAAAAAGGCAAAAAAATATCTCCTGGTAAGATTCCTCTATTTCATTTGAAAGTTGGTAAAACCCCTTTTCAGCCAAGTTCCAGCCAAATCTCTCCATCACCAAAGTCAGTCAGCCTTAAAATGGCAGCCCAAAATCAGCCTATAGATATGATGGACCGAATGGTTGCAGCTAGATATGCACCATTAGTTTTGCCTCACCCTTTGAATGCACTTCCTAGAGGTGACTATTAGAAATACCCGCCTAGGTTTAATGGACAGGGTGAAACTTCAGCTGAAGAGCACTGGGAAGCCTTTCTCAATTATGTTGATAACCAGAATATTGAAGTTGAGGACGCATGGATGAGGATGTTTGTGCAGAGCCTTGATGGAGATGTCAGAAAATGGTTTAGGGAGCTGCCTGCAAATTCTATCACCATCATAGAAGAGCTTCAGGACCTCTTCATGAGACAATGGGGTGACACCAAAGATCATACTTATTATATAACTGAATTTGGAGCCCTTAGGAGAAAAAAAGACGAAACCATTGTAGACTTTTCAAAAAGATTTAATAAAATGTACATCAGAATTCCTGCAGAAATAAAACCTTCAGAAACATCTGGAAAACTCACATATGCAAATGCTTTCGATCATGAATTTTCCTTACTACTAAGAGAAAGAAGACCCATTTCTTTACTGAATATGCAGGATGCAACATTAGAGGTGGAGTCTAACATATTGGCTTCCAATAGATTGAAGAAGGAAATAGCTCAGCAGATGTATGACAGGAAAGGTAAGAAGGAAGCAGCTCCAGGGGTTTCAACATCTCATTCTTCAGAAGGAAAAATTGATGAGATGGCCAAGTTAGTGAAGATTTTGACTGCAAAATTAAACAAGTTAGAACTAGAAAGAAATTCAAGCAAGCCTGTTCAAGAAGGTGAAAGAAACCCTAACAATCAGAACCAATTCAGAAGACAATTTGCTCCTCGTTTCATACCTAGAGAATGAAGAAATAATGATATTCAGCGAGAAAGGAGAGAGACTGAGGGTCAAAGGGTACCACCACCTCTTCAGAACAATGTTGTTCAGTGAAGAAGAGGTCGATGAAGAAGTGTTATTTGAAGACACAGATCAGGATATGAACTATTTTGGAGAAAAGTTGACTGAGGGTTTTGTCACTGAAGAAGAATTTTTAAATGTAGAATATTATGATGCTAATATGTTCGAAACAGAGGATGATTTGAATCTGAAAATGACTGTTGTAACTGCTGATGTATATCAGAATGAACGGAAGAAGACTTTGAATTTGATTTCAGGCCCAAAACAAGTAGTACAGAACCCAAAGAAGAAGGTAGTTGTACCTACTAAACAACAATCTGATCTCGTGTCAGAGGAAAAACAAATTCAAGATAAGCAAAAGAAGAACATGGAGGTTGAAGAGGTAAATAAAATTGTGCAGAATTTTAATCTAGAAAATGAATTAGGCAAAATAAAGATTCTTATGCCTTTTACTGAACTAACGAAAAATCCTTCTTTCAAAGAATCAGTTCTTAAAATGATTAGTTCAGCAAACAATCAGCCTCTTTTTGATACAGTGAATCTGCAAGAATAAAATCCTAAGATCTTTATTGGATCAACTTTGGTAGAAAAACTAAGAATGAAGCAGGTGCTTCACCTCCATTTTGCATTACTCTGACAGTCCATGAACAAATGATACATAACTGTGTGTTAGATTCAGGAGCATTACACAACTTAATGCCAAAGGCTGCCATGGAGGCTTTAGGTCTGAGTATAACCAAACCCTGTCATGATCTGTATGCATTTGATTCATGAGCTGTAAAGTGTTTGCGTGTGATTAAAGACATGGTTGTCAGTTTGGCTCAGCTACCAATGAAAAGTGTAATCATGGATGTGGTGGTAGTAGATATTATGCCTAAATTTGGGTTACTTCTCTCTAGGTCTTTGGAAAAGAAAGTTTGTGGAACTTTACAAATGGATTTATCATATGCTACTATTCCTGTGTTTGGAGGAGAAAACAGAAGGCTATACATAGAGCTTCAATTTGCCTATATTGTGACAGATGACAAGAACCCTACAAACCATCCTCTATATGCTATTGATAAAGATTTGGGTACTTGCATGTTACATTTTAGTGATGATGACAATACTGTTGGTTTGTTACAGGTTGAAAAGGAAAAGCTAGTTAAATGCAGTAAGGAACAAGAAGATGAGCTTTGGCAATTATACTTTGATGGATCATCTTGCAAAGAAGGTGCTGGAGCAGAGGTTCTTCTCATATCCCTTGGTGGTGAAACAATAAAGCTGATGTATAAATTAGAATTCATTACTACAAACAATACTGCTGAGTATGAAGCTTTGTTGTTAGGATTGAAGGCTGCTAAAGATTTGGGCATTCAGTATATTTCTGCATATGGCGACTCTGAATTAGTTGTTCAGCAGGTGAGGAACAACTATCAAGTGAAACAGGATTTGCTGAAAGTCTATCGAAATGAGGTATGGGACATGATCAATAATTATTTTGTAGCTTTTAACATTACCTATCTTCCAAGGGACCATAATCAGACTGCTGATTCATTGGCCTTAGCTGCTACACATTTTAGAATTCCCAAAAACACACAGTTGAGGTATCCCATTGAGGTTAGGTACAGACCATTTGTACTTGATAATGTAAAGCAGTGGAGAGTGTTTGAAGATGACATTGAAATTAAAATATTTTTGGAGCTTATACATGAGTTTTCTAATTCCCTAATTGATCAAGAGGAAGATGATGAGGATGGAAATGTTGAAGAGATTGCTGAAAATGAAATTGTTGGCCACAAGATTATTGAACTAAAAGGTAATTTGATCCCAAAAGGTTTGGTACCTTTAGAAAGGACATTTTGGAAAGATAATACACCCCTAAAACTTGTTGTACAGTCTTTAGAAGAGAATGTAGTGGATTGTAACATTGACACTACAGAACATTGTAGAATGGTGAAAATTTCAAAAGCACTCATAGCTGAGCAGAGAAACAGCTACATAAAATTGTTAAAGAAACATGTTGATGTCTTTGCATGGTCTTATAAAGAATTGAGAACATATGATACTAGGATTATACAACATAAAGTCCCTTTAAAACCGAATGTTAAACCTTTTCGTCAGAAATTAAGGAGGATTAATCCAACCTTGTTTCCTGTTATTGAAAAAGAAGTGAAGAAGTTATTAGATGCTAAGATCATTGTTCCTCTTAGGTACTCTTCATGGGTGGCTAATCTAGTTCCCGTTAGGAAAAAGAACGGAGAAATCAGACTATGTGTTGAATTTAGAAACTTGAATAGATATTCACTAAAGGATAATTATCCTCTGCCTAAAATTGAGCAAATATTGCAGAAGGTTGTTGGGGCACAGAGGATTTCTATGGTTGATGGTTTCTCAGGATACAATCAGATTTCTATGCATCCTGATGATAAAGAGAAAACAACTTTTACTACTCCCTGGGGAACTTTCATGTATGATAAGATGCCTTTTGGTTTAATGAACATTGGAGCAACTTTTCAGAGGGCTATGGATATAGATTTTATTGGGGAAAAGGACAAGTTTGTGGTAATTTACTTAGATGATATTACTGTATTTTCATAATCAGATGATGGACATCTAAAACATTTGAAACATACTTTCCTAAAATGCAGAAAATTTGGTTTGTCCTTGAATCCAAAGAAGTCACACTTTGCTTTACAGGAAGTCAAATTACTGGGTCATTTAGTTTCTGCTGATGGTATAAGGATTGACCTAGAAAGGGTAAAATCAATATTGAAGATAAGTCTGCCCAGGAGTAAAAAAGATGTCCAATCTTTCATTGGTAAAATCAAATTTCTGTGTCGGTTTATACGAAACTTTGCTGAGACTATCAAGCAGATTACAGCCATGCTAAAGAAGGATCAAGAAGTCAAGTGGACCACTGAAGCAAAGAATTCATTTGAAAAAATCAAGATGGCTCTTATTGAAGCCCCTATATTAGTAAGTTTAGATTTTACCAGAGAATTTCTAACCTTTTCCTTTGCATCTGAAGATACACTAGTAGTTGTTCTGTTGCAAAAGAATAAGGATGGTCTTGAGCAACCTATTGCATTCTTCAGCAAAACTCTCAGAGATTCTGAATTAAAATACATCATCTTGGAAAAACAGGCTTATTCTTTGATAAAAGTTTTGAAATTTTTCAGAATCTATGTTTTGCATTCCAAAGTTATTTCATATGTGCCTAATGCTGTTGTAAAAGATGTTTTGACACAGCCTGACAGCGAGGGGAAAAGAGGCAAGTGGATTGCTAAAATCATAGAGTATGATGTAGATATCAGACCTACCAAACTAGTCAAGGGACAAGGTTTAGCCAAGTTGTTGGTTGAATCAAATTGCCAAGCTTTTGGATTGCATGTAATGGCAGAAGATCCATCTCAAGAAGAAAATCAAGTGGAACTGGAGAAAGAAAAGATTATGGATTTCTATTCAGCATCCACATGGTATGCAAACATTGTGTATTTTCTGTTGTATTTGCAATGTCCTAAACATTTAGATAGAAAAGCTGCTAGATCTTTGAAGATAATAACTACTAAGTACTGTTTGGTAGAACAACAATTATTTTGGAAGGATCCAGGGGGTATTTTACTCAGATGCTTAGATAAACCTGAAATTGAAGGAGTGATTTCTGAATCTCATGAGGGTGCTTGTGGAGGTCACAAGTACTTGAAGGCAACAACATACAAGATCTTAAGAGCTGGGTACTATTGGATCTCTTTATTTGCAGATGTATATCAGCAGGTAAGAGCTTGCATCCCTTGTCAGAAGTTTGTTGGTAAACAAAAATTGTTGTCATTGCCTTTAAAACCAATTGCAGTAAATCCCCCTTTCCAGCAGTGGGGTCTGGACTTTATAGGAGAGATAAGTCCATCTTCTTTAGGACAACACAGGTGGATTTTGACTGCAACATACTTCTTTACTAAATGGGTGGAAGCTATCCCTACCAGGAATGCCATAGATAGGGTGATTATGGAATTTACTGAAGAAAATATCCTCAATAGGTTTGGGTGTCCTCAGAGAATAGTAACAGATAATGCAAAAGATTTTAAGTCTAAGGGAATGGGAGCATTTTGTGAAAATAATGGCATCTTGTTGAAACATTCAACTCCTTACTATCCCCAAGGTAATGGTTTAGCTGAGTCCTCCAATAAAAATATCATTCAGAGTATCAAGAAACTGCTGAAGCAAAATAAGAGATCATGGGATTCTATGCTGAAATATGCATTATGGGCTGATAGAATAACAATCAAGCAAGAAATTGGAACTTCTCCTTTCCAAGTAGTGTATGGTACAGATGCAGTTTTTCCTATTCGGTTGGGCATTCCATTGATGAAGTTTTTTCAGGATTGTCAAGAAGAACCTAATGATATGTAGAGAAGGATTTATGCAATGATAGAGTTGCAACATAACAGAGAAAAAGTGGAAGAAAAAGAACAGCTATACAGACTGAAGATAAAAGACATATTTGACAGGAAAATAAAAGATAACACTTTCTCAATTGGTGACATGGTTCTAAGGTGGGATGCTAGGAAAGAGCAAAAAGGGAAACATGGCAATTTTGATAGCCTCTAGTTTGGCCCTTTCCTAGTAGCCTCTAGTTTGGCCCTTTCCTAGTATCTAAGTTTTTGGAAAATAACACTTTTGTCCTACATACTTTGGAGGGTGAGGAATTGTCAAGTCCAGTTAATGGACGATTCCTCAAGCATTTTTACAGTTTTTGAGGGGAATTTTAGTTTTTCATTGTATATACCGATGTGAGTAAAACACAATAAGGACTCCATAACCCAATGGAAATTTTGCAAATTAGCAGGTAGTAGTAAAGAAGGCACTGGTCTATAGGTTCTTGAAGCCTCTCAAGGAGGACTTCATCCCACAGCAGGAGCCGGATGTTAGGTCATGATTTTGTCTTCCTTAGTTTTATGCTTTTGTTTATGTTTTTTATACTTGCTAATATTTTTGCTTCTAGGAAATTTTGGTTTAAAAGGTTAATTTTGAGTTCAAGCCTTTTAATTTTCATCATTTTGATTTTTCTTATTTTTAAGCCTGCTTTTACAAATTTTGCTTAGAGTTCATTCTTGAAGGGTTCTACAAGGTATATATTGATTAAATGGTTTCATAAATGACACTAAGGTCGAGATTAAGCATATAAACCAAGTCTTAAACTTGATTAGTGATTTAATGAGGTGAAATTATGTGTTAGGACTTTCTTGTAGTGCAAGAGCGAAATTAATACACTAGAGCGCTACAAGAAAGTCGCAAGTGCCAAAATCGTTATTTTTCAGTTCAATTTTTTCGGGTGTCTTGTCTCTGAGGTGTTAACCACATAATTTATCACATTTGATACGTGTCTTGCCAAGTTTATCATTGAAACAGGTGGATAGTCATTCTATGAGACGAATCATGCCAACTGCTTGCAACACAGGGTGAATGATGACAGTGAGTTGAACGAGGCAGAGTTTTCAGGAATATGTTCTTAATCTGAAGTATGCGAAGGTATTGAAAGTCGTTATGAGAACTGCTACTGAGAAATTGGAGCTTTTACAACTGAATGAAGATTTAGGGATTTCCAGCAGTGACAGTTTGAAGTGATCTGGACAGAAAAAGATAGATGGAACGAGAAATTCAACACCTAACCCTTGAAGAGATCGCATTCCAGCACTTGTATTGAGCTTCTGAGTAGGTACCCTGCGTGGCATTTGATAGGGTTTGTTTAATTGGGGGTTTTCTGATAAAATCCATAATGAAAAATTCAAAGGAAGGATATGAGTTTTCTCACCTAATAGACTATGAATGATGAAATATTAACCAATATATTCAAGTATTCATTGTTTGAAATAGTAAACTTCAGAGCAGAACTATTGGAGGTCCTTGAATTTTGTGATTAGGTCAAATTGTTGCAATTTAGTACAGAAGATTTCCTGAACTATGTGATAGGGCAGACTGTGATGATTTTAAGATAAATAGACTGTGAGATAATTGACAGGTGCTGTAAACCATAGTGAAAATGAAGAAAAGTGGAAAAACTAATAAAGCTGAGCCCACTGATCTCAATTGGATAGATAAATTTCTAGAATGTGCAGAGCTATTTGCAAATGCAGGATGGTTGATATTTTTTAAGAAAATTGATGGATACCATGCAGGGGTTTCCCATAAGTTTGCTCAATGCTATGACAAAGACACTGTATCTTTTGATACTTTACAATTCAAATTGACCAAGTAGTTGGTAGCTGAGGCAATAGGAATTAAGAATGAGGGAGAATTATGGTTTAAGAAGGTTCCATTCACCTTTAATGCACAAAAGTACTTACTGCCTGGTGTAATTGCATATTGGGGTAAGGGTGTACCCATTCATAACTTCAGGCCTGAATGGATAGAACCTATTAAGGTTTTACAGAGTTATATTACATGTGAAGGAAGATATGCCTTCATTTTTAAATACTACTTCATATTTCTTCAACACATCAGTAATGAGTCCAAGATGAACTCGCCCTTCTTCTTTCTAAAGAGCCTACAGAAGATGTCTTGCAGATTCAAGGAACACCAAAATCATACTAGACAGTCCATTTTTCACCATGGACTTATCAAACTCATTATAAACACCGTTTTGCAGAGTAGGGGAAAGACCTAGGAATATTTCCTTTTCTAGTCAAGGTTTCAAAATGGTCAAGAAGGACAGTCTCACAGAAAACAAGCTATAAAGGACAGACCTTGATCAAAAAGCTCAAACAGAAGATAAAAGTTAAAGATGAAGACATGATTAAATTGGATGAAGTTTCAGATCCTGCAAATGAATATTTTGAGTCTAAACAACATCTTAATGACATTGTGAGCAAATATTTACAGTCTGATAATAAGGAGACCGAGCCTGCTCAGAATGATGCACCAACATAGACATTTGTTGCTGAAAAGATTTTACCTGCAGAGAAAATTTTAGGTGATGAAGAGGATACTGAAGTTCAAAAACAAAGTCCAATCACAGTCCTGTCAGAAGATGAGAAATGTCTGTTTGAGGATGATAGAGTCCCTGTTAGTGATGCAACTAGGGTTTGTATTAAAAAGGAATTCCACAGCTAGGGTGATGAGGTAGCTTTGCCTAAGAGAAAGAAATGAAAAGTTGTTGAATTTGCCTCATCCACCCATCAGGGTAAAACTTTCAAAATGTTGGGTGAAATTTCTCCTGTGTGGAGACCAAAAACTAGGCCTAGGAACAAGCTTAGACTGAATATGAAGAAATTGTTGAACCCTAAATTGAACAAAGAAAGAGTAACAATGATAGATGATTACTCATTTGATGAAAAAATGAATGAGGATAAGAGTGACAGTAAAGGTAAAAGGCCAATGGAATCATAAAGAGAGTCTGTCCTTACTGAGACTAAGCTGTCTGATATATTTCTAGAGGTACACAGTCAAATGTTGCAGGAACAACAAGAAGGTGAGATAAAGGCTTCTCACACAGAAAAGAAGGTGATGGTGGAGGAATATGTTCCATGTGATGCTGAGACTGAAGAAAAGCTAATTTCTCCTGAAACGCCTACAGAATTGTTGCCAGAAGATGAAGAAATTTATAAGAGATTGAACATTCCATGGATTCCAAATGAGATGCAAGCCACAACAGGAAATAAAGCCTTTGATTCAGAAAAAGAGAATTTACAGAGAACTATAAACAATATAAGTATCCAGTGGAATATATGTAGGAGACAAATGATGGTTTGGTCATGGCAAATAGAAGACTCAGAGAGGATCTGGATGAGGTGAATAGCCACTATTAGGAGCTGATTGCAGTCTCAAGAGTGGCATTAAAAAGGAAGAAGAATATAGAGGGTCAATTTACAATGTTGAAATAAACCATCAAATATCTATAGCAGAAAAATGAAGAACTCACTAGAAAGATGGCAGACATGGAAGCATATCAATTGAAGGCTAGAAAGAAATCCCAAGCCCTAGAAGGGATAGCCTTATTAGCTGAAGCAGCTAAAGATGTATAAAACTTATTAACACAATCAGTTATTATTTATGTTTTGAAGGTTATTTCATTTTTGTAATTATTATTTGGATAAAAATAGTTCGATGAGTAGGCTGAAAAGCAGTTAGGGTTTTAGTCCTTGACCAATTTTGAAGGATAGTATTAATGTATGTCACAAAGGGGACTAAGGGTTCGATTTTTTGGCTGGCAAGAGGAGGTCTTCAGACTGGTTCATAAGCTAAGTAGATGAATCTTATGTGTATTTGAAATACTGATTATGAAATATATGCTCTGTTTACCCTTCAGTTTGTTCTCTGGCTTCATTTATAGCTTGTTTTAGCTACTCAGTTGGTAATTTCATTGATGGTTTAAAGTTTTTATACTTGTAGTGCTTGCCATTTGTGGATGAACCTCAGTGTTATTTTTTTGTTGGATTATGGTTATTATGTTATGCATCTCAGTTTTTTCTATGCTTATGATTTAGTGTTTATTTGGCTTTATGAATGCATTCCCTCTTGTTATCAAACTTCACAACCAAAAAAACTTGAAAACCCTAAAAACTCTATTTTGTTTCATTGAGATATTTGAGATTGTGTTGGCTTGTTCTCTTGTAGTCTGGGAATGATTTCTAGCATAAACACCTGGCATCTCCTCATATGACCAGGCAAAAACATCGCGGAATTCCTTGAACAAGGACGTATAGATTGCAATCTCCTCAGGAGAGTAGTTTGCACTGATATGTATATTTTCCACAATGTCAGGATTTACAGAGATGTTGATAGGGATAGTACCAAAAATATTTTCCATGTTCCCCTCAGCAAACATTCCTTCCCTTGGTAAGGAATTGATGGGTGTATCAACATTGTCTGCCAGTCTCATATGAAACTCTTGATTCTCTATCTTGCTTAGCTCTATAAGAAAATAGGATCGATGGTGAAGATCTTCGCAGATATTATCACGTCCACACATGGCTTCCAGAATGGCTTCATCAGAAGGTAAAACCATATCTAAACAATATGTAGAATGCAAAGAGTTTTCTGCCCAAGCAGGCAAATAGACTTCTTCCAGTTCCTCTTAGACTATGAGAGGGACCGGAACAGGATCAACAGTGGTTTTGATGATAGCTTGGTAAGCCACTTCCACTGCCGATAAGGGCACTTCAGGTTCATGGTGGGAAGGGAGAACCCAAGGATTAGTCCTATCAACAACCATGGCTATGGCCTTCCCCACACTAGTAGAACCTATATAGTTAATCAGAGCTGGAAGATCAAATGTTCCCATCAATGATGCGTACATTCCAGCCCCTAATCTCTCAGTAGCAGGTTTAACCTAATCAACCAATGGTATAGTGGACTCATTAGACTCCACGTGGCCTTTCTGAGTAAATCTGAGTTGCTCAATAGTAACCAACCTCCCTTTGTGTGGAAACACTACCACCCGAAAGACAGCCGATGCAATAGCAGATAAGGCATAAGTCCAACTTCTTCCCAAGAGCAGGTTATAATCCAAAGGTGCATCAATCACCTCTAAATCAACAAACACCGCTTTCCCTGCTAGCTTAATTTCAAAAGTTGGTAGGATACCATGCAGATGGAATGACCTCCCGTCGAAAGTAGTAAGTAGGGTGTTTGACGGAACCAGCTCTGGGGATCCAAGAGCTTTCCAACAAGACAAGGACATAACACATGTAGAAGCACCCCCATCGACAACTACCCTTCCAATGGTATTTCCACCATGGATGACATCTATCGATAAGGCTACATGGTAAGGTAGGAAAATTTTAACATCAGACAAGTGAAATTTCGCCATGAGACTCGATGAGTCCATACTGCCTAAGGATGCTAAGAGTGCATCCTGCTGGGTGGGACAACTCTGTAACACCTCTAAAGCCGACATTGCACAAGGGGTTTGGGCTAAGTATTCAACCACGGAGTAGTTTGAAGAAGCCCTAGAATTAGGGTTATGCAAGGTCTTCTTAAAGACACCTTTCAGTATCTTGGGCATAGATTCAGCAGGTTTCTTGATCATGAGAGGGTTAGAATTTTCACCTATAGACTTACCCTTCTCATAGGTCTCTTTTTCATAGTTCTTATTCCTAGTCTGTAGCAAAGTCAAAGATCGAACCATGTTGATATAATTGTGTTCAGGGGCATTTGGAGTGCCCCTTGCTACATTAGAAGCTGAATCAAAATTCTGCCCTTGGGGAAAAGGATCCTTCAGGACAGCCGGTTGTTGAGCTTTTAGTAGCTTCTGGGCTTGTTCCATAAGGGGACAAAGATGGGTGAGGTGATCCTCATGGAACAACTTACATGGGAATTTCACCTTTTTCTTTTCTTTCTTGCCCCCATCAACATTGTTTATGGGTTTCTGCTTGTTTTCATTTCCCTCCCCTTTCTTTCCTCTCTTCTTTTTCCCACCGGGCTATTGATTTCCCTTCTGAGAGGTCTGTGCAAAAACATTTGCATTTTGGGGTGAGGGGCAGCCTTTGTTACCTCCACCATAGAATGTTGGACGGACAGCTGATGAAGCTATTTGGCCAAAGATTCTATAGTGGGAGAGTTTACGGACCCAACCACACCATTGGCATGGGATCCAGGATTAGGTTTCTTTGCATCGTGGGTTGGCCTCGGTTCCTCAAGTATAATCTCATACAAGATCCGAGATTGAGAGTAAATCAAATCCAATTGCTGGGCGCTGAGGATAGCTTCTTTCTCATTCGTCACTCCTGAAGTAGATACATCCTTAGATATATAATGCAATAGGGATTTAAGGAACCACTCTAATAAGAACTCAGGAGGAATAGTGGCATTAATAAGGCTCTTCCGCCTCCTCCACTCTTGGATGTGATCATAGATGTGGGTGGCCTTGTTCTACCTGAAGGTAGATAACAAGTCCGTTTCGAAATCATATCGGACCAGAAGCTGAAAGTGGCTAAGGAACGCATTAACCAAGTCCCAAAATCTACTTAACGCAGCAGAAGGAAACTCAATGTACCATTTTGTTGTAGTAATCGTAAAGGTTCTTTGGAACAACCTCAACCTAACTAAATCTTCATTCAATGAATTGGAAGAACACCATAAATGAAAAGTGGTGGCATGAGCCCCATGATCTTCACCAACTTTTCCTTCAAATTTTGGGATGTTCGATGGCAATTCGGTGGGGATAGGTGGCCAGGAGGGATCATGCCTCACCGGGTCATTCATCAATTTAGACAAATTTGGAAAGTTTAAAGTTTCCAGGAAAGGAAGCTTAGGTCTAACCGTACCACTAAAAGTACCAAAATGGGAATTAGAGGGACTTGCCCCCAAATTCCCATATGTAAAGGTGGGGTTTCCCCTTGCTGCCGGTTGTGAAGTGGATGGGTTACTTTGGAAGATATTCCATCCGTAAGCCACAGGATTGTTGGTGGGAGGTGCAGTATAAGAGGTTTTGGTTGTCCCATTCGAAACTGGGGTTTGAAATACATGAGCAGGTATCCCTCCACTGAACAACGAAAAGGGAGAGCTCGTGAACGACGCCGAAACCAGAGTTTGAAAACCTTGACTGTAAGGGTTAGTGTTTCCAAATTTCATCCCTACATAAGAGGGTGACGGGCCTACGTTCAGAGTGGATAGGGGAATGTGCCCCCCATTCCAAGGAAATCCTTGGACAAAAGTCGAGGATCCTACCGGACAACTCTGGGAAGTGTGTGTGAACGAGGAAGGAACTGTAGGTATACTAGGAATCCCAGTAACCATACCACCAGAAGCACCTGCTAGGCTGGTGGGAACTGACAGTTGAACCACTCGGCCTGCTAGAGTTAGGGGTGTAGTAGGTATACTAAGTCTAGGGGCACTTACTGGGGGAGGTAGTACCCCTTCAGCCAAAGTGGCTGAGGTGGAAACAAAAGAGATTTCTCATGTAGTATACATTATCTTGCCCACAGGGACACCAATCACGGGTGGATCAAAAGGACGAACCTGGATGATCACAAGATCGTTTAAGTCGGTTAAGGGTGTATTAAAATTCCTTGCAGACTCGTCAGCCTGCAAGTGTTCTATCTCAACTATATTAAAATAAAAAAGGTTTTCCCTAAGTTCTGGTTCACCCAAAACTTCACTGACTCCTGTCGGTTCAAAAGAACCATCTGTGTCCAATCTCCACCTTTGAGGTGGAGGTGGAGGTTCCAATGTGATGAGAGGAGGAAGGTTTTGCAACCTTCATGACCTTCTAATAGGTTGGTCCTCCATGATTGTAAATTTAAAAATTCAAACCCTAAGGTTAGCTAAACATAGACAAACCATAGAGAAATCACTACGAAAATTCCTAAAGTCTCAACAATCAGCAAGGGTAAAAGATATACTTTCCTGAATAAATCCGAAAGACAGTTTCTTGGCGTCCTTGAAGAGGTTCTTAGGCACAAGAGAAGGAATCACTCACTGCCCTCCTACACTTTCAACAAGGGTTACCTTCCAAGCCCATCCAAGGTGAACTAGAAATATCCTTCCGGTTTACCTATGTATGAACCCAAGATGTCAAGAGACTAGAGGCTACCTTAACTATACCAATAGTCTCGGGAGTCAGTCGTAAGCCTGATTCGTACACATGGGAAGGGTAGCTGAGCTCGAAACTCTGTCTAGGATAGAATCCCCAGATGCCTAAAAACCTGGTTTATGTTTCGACAAGGAATTAGAGGGTTATCTCCTCAGTCCAATGCCTCCACACGGCCTCATGCTTGACTCCCGTTTGAGAGGAGCTTCCCAGATACTATTGATAAAGAGAAGGATTTACCTATTAATTGGCCCACTATGTCTGAATTTAAATACTTATGGGGAGTTTACACTTCCTATCCCACAAGTCTAGCCTAATCTAGTAGGTGTATGGCCCTAAAAAATAAAATTTACTAATAAATTTTAATTATTGCGTTCATTTTAAGGGCTATTTTTTACTCAGAAGGCAAGTGGAGTGAAAGACTATAATGTTTTTGACTCGATAAGAAATGTAAAAAACAATAGGTGTATACTTCCAAAGCAAATTATCACTACTTTAAAATTAACTTCTTTTTCTTTTTTTTGTAAATGTAAATTGATGAAAATGCAACGATAAAGAGAATACTAGGACTATATTTTTGTAATTTTTGAGATTATATTTAAAAACTGAAAACAAAACTATTGTATGCAAATCAAATGCAAAAGCTTCTAAATGTTTTCTTTTCACTTTTCAAATTGCTCAAAGACTACTATGCACCTAAATGCACAATACTTGAGTATGCTTAAATAGACTAACTGTATAAAATAAGCAAAATGAATTAAAGTAGATTCATAAAACCAAAGTTCGACCACCTAAGGAAGACTTGGAACCCTAGCTTGGGCGGACACAATGAATGGAAATCACTGAGATCAAACAAAGGAAAGTTGCAAACCAATACTATTCAGAAATAGAATGGGATATACAGCGTCTAGAACCCTGATCACTGATTCAAACAACTAGCACTTGAACCTATAACCCAACAGGAAAATCCACTTCAAGTTGCTAATAGAAAGATAATCCAAACAATAATAACTCAAGGGCTTTACAAGAAAGCACAAGGTGTGGCTAACAAGGTCATCAAACTTACAATGCAATGCTCATAAAGAAGGCCAATCAACAAACAAAATTTATAGAAGGACGGGGACAAGCAAAGCCTAACCCAAAATTTTTAATGCTCGGGCTTGTACGCGACTATGTACAAGGGCAACCTGCGTACTATACGCGACTGTGCTATAGAGAAAACCGCGTACGTAGACCTCTGTAAGCGACTGTGTGCAAGAGAAACCCACATACAGGTATAAAATTTTCTAATAAAAAGAAAAAATTTAAAGGTCTTCAAACACCACTCTAAGCATGAACCAAGACAGGACACCACACACTGAATCAAGGCAAAGATTGGGAAACGGTCAACAGAAATAACCCATAGCAGTCTAGGCTCCCCAGCAGAGTCGCCAGTTCTATTGTACAGGAATAAACACCCTTGTAACCTAGGGTCTGGGGTTACCAACTTACTTCTAAAACTTGCAGACAATCAGCTTTAAAGTACAAAAAGGAAATAGGAAGAAATGTTGGACTTACCCGATTACCAACAATTTATCCAAGCTTTATCTTCTCCCGCTCTGCTTCTCTCCAAAGCTTTTAGGGATGCACCTCCTTCACCTGCAAAGAGCAAATTCTCCAAGTACAATCTTATACATGTATATATGACAGGTTAGATAAACAATATATAGAGTGCTTAATCAAATATATTCATCAACCATGATAAATGAAAGAGACTCAACACAAATTTGGAAGAATAATTCTCTTTATTAACAATCAGTGAATGAGATAAGTGTACAACCCAACGCCTGAGACAAGGACTCCTCTGCAACCAAAGGACTCTAAGTTCTGCTACTCCAAATACTTCTGAATATATACCACCAGCATAACTTTTCTCTCCAAATATGATTGATTAATGCCCTCCCCAAGGCCTCTATTTATACTTTGGGAAATAGAGCAGTTTCGAAGGTTGAGGAGGTTGAGACAGTTGAGATAGTTAATGATTAGGGCTCAAATAATCTCCATTAATTATGTTTTATTATTTTTAATGTGAAATGGATGTGTACGTGACTATTGATACTGGAAACCCGCGTATGACACGCAAGTTTATTTATGGGAAACTCGCGTACAAATATGTACGTAGGTTGCAATGAGAATAGTCGCGTACAGTACATAAGTTGTCAACAAACACAGTCACGTATCTACGTGAGTTTCAATGGACATAGTCAGGTATGGCAATCCACACATAGAAAAATAAAATGGCAAGCTGGTTGAAGGGTAAATGCATCTCAGGTCATGCCCATCTATAGTGTTTAGTCAAACTTCAATCCAAAAGTGTCCTTTTGTGTACCAACATATGGGATGCCGGTACTCGGATGGAGAAGTGCCATTTGGGTTGATAACAATGGGTACATTACAACTAATATATACAAAACTCCATCCATGAAGGGTATCTATTAACATATGTTTTACCTTATTGGTCTCCATGATTGTTTCCTGAGTCAACATCAACTCCATCTTGTTTGTTACAACTACTCTCCTCAGGGAGTTTATTTTGAATCCATTCCCTACCCCACTAATAGTATAATAGAGAACAATCATTTTGATCCCTTATACTAGGCTTTGTTTTCCCTAAGGATCCCTTCGATAGTTAATTTTTTGCTAGATAAAACTTCTCTATATACTTGTTTTTTTTTGTTGGGAGAGATAAGATTTCATTCCAGGACCAATATGGGCTTCATTTAATCCATGCTTATACCTCCTTATACTCCCTCATCTTCCATCACTATACCATCTTTCTCAGATGTTCTCAAATGATATTTTTATACTTCCATTAGGAATAAAACCTTCATATGATAAGTACATAGTACTAAAGCTATATGTAGATTCAAATTCTTCTTTGGAATGTTCTTCTTCCCCTTCGTGAAAGAAATTCCAATTCCTTGGGATGGAAATCCTTCTTGATATTTTGTTACCTTTACCCAATTTCCAAATTCCAAACTTTTAAGAGGTATATTTTTCCATGAAAGAAAATATTCCACCTCTTTTGAGTCCTCTTGATAGGTACAAATCTACCAGTGGAGGGGACTCTTGAGTGTGTAATTTATTTCTCTTGTTTGAATCATTTATGTTAATCACATCCATAAATTTTAAGGACTTCATTTGGGTAGTGGGAGTGTGACCATTGGAAAATATCCAATTTTATAATTATGCTATGGTTGATGCTCTAGCTATTTTGTGGGACTGGTAGCTAGAACTTGGCTCTAGTTATGTCTTTTAATATTTTTTCAACAATAACTGAAGTAGGTTCCTCATATATAAAATTCCATTTCGACAAAGAGGGATTATATCACTTACCATAGTCCTCCTTTGGCTAGATGGTTTTGCACCCTCCATTCTTTTTCTTTAACATCTTAATCCTCATCAAGAAAATCCCTTTTAAGGCATGTTTACCTAAGGTGAAAATACTTATGACATATATAGCACCTAAAACGGATATTTACAAAATCCATCTCTTATTGATATAAACGATTCCTCAGATATGAAAACATTTAGACATACCATTTCCCATGTTCATTTCCACTAAAATCTTGTCGATAGATGTCTTTTCAAGGGGACATGTTTTTCATTTATGTCTAACATCATACCCAATTTATTTCCAACCAAAATTAAGGATCTCTTAAACCATAAGTCTAGAGGAAGAGAATTGAACTTTACCGACAATGACTAAATATCAAGCCTCTCTCTCATTGGATCAAATAGTGGAGTCCAATTTTTGAGATACAAACTAGAATTATCTTGTTACTATTTCCCCTCCATGATGCTTTCTTTATTATTATCCAACTAAATGATTAAATTTATCCAGCCCCTAGAAAATAAGTGGAAAACATGAGCATAATGTAGTTATTGATTCCAAACCTTTATCACTCACATGCTCATTTTTATTAGATGAGTTCACCATGAAAATTTCCTACCAACACTGTCACCTAATATATATTCACCTTACCCGTCACCGCATCTTGAGTCAGTATCAACTTCATGACTTGGAATATTTTATTTACACACTTATAATTTATTCTTCTTATCCATCACACCTACCTCCTTTCCATGTGAACCCTCAACCTTGTCTCCCACCTTAGGGATAGTTTCCAAGGAATACTCAACAACTTTCTTAAATGATATCGATATGTGCGTGTACACTACCTTCAAATACATATGGACACCTATGAACTCATTCCTAGATTGGAGAGGAGGTGACCACCCTATCATTGTCCACCAACTTGACCCTCACCAAAAGGATCTTATGACCAATGCTATCATCAATCTCTGAGGTAAGGCATGATCCATTAGAAGATCTGACCCCCTTAGGTTTATATATGAGAACCCTAAAAACTCATACCTCCATACCTCTCACCCTTTGGGAAAAAGAGTACTCGATGTATGAAGATCAATTTATGAGGCACCGTTTTCTTCTATAGCTTCTAGGACATTCACCATGATTTCTCCCTAAGAAAAAAATGTCTTTAGGAAATATAGGCAAGGAAATCCTAAGAATCCATAGCTCTATTGTGAATTAATTCCCTTAACTCCTTCTAATTTCCAAAAAAAGAGATAACCCCTGATACAATAGGATTAATGCCAATATCATGGGCTAGTTAACCTATCACCTTCATTGATGAATCAATTCAGAAACTCTGGTCTCCATCACTCCAAAAATTGTATCCTTGATTTTTATATATATTGTGATCATTTTTTTTGAGTGGATATAATTTTGGGTATTGAGATCCACCTAAGAAATACAAATTTCCCCACACTTCAGACCATAAGTGAGATTGAGTTTTTTGGTTCCTTGCTAACCCCACACAAACATCCATGAGAAACATATTTCTTAAACATGTACATAT
Organism: Pseudotsuga menziesii; assembly: GCA_001517045.1. NCBI lineage: Eukaryota > Viridiplantae > Streptophyta > Pinopsida > Pinales > Pinaceae > Pseudotsuga > Pseudotsuga menziesii. Next base: position 446,493 of record LPNX010853081.1, on the reverse strand, counting down.
CATACCCCTTCTGGAATTTAACTTGTGACCTGCAAGGAGATAATACATGTTCTTAACTACCATGCTCACTCAAGTTGTACAATTGATTCATTTATTCATACTAATATATATATATATATATATATCAAAACACATTCTCCAAATATGGTGTGCTCCTTATGACAAACATAGGACTCTAGGTACAAATGTTTGAGAAGAAAAGACCAAACAAGCAGACATAGCCCTATATTACATGATATTATTATGGACATCTCTTGCATGCTAAGTTGATCCCTTCACCATGAATTTGTCCTTTATTTTGGTCATACTAATAGTCCCAACAAAACAAAACACTTTTTGAAAATAATCCATTTATATTTTTTGCACTAAGATATTACACATTTATTTTCTAAACATATATGCATATTTGGTATTGGCAAGAAACCCTTGGTTACAACCTAGAGTTGTCAAAGTCATTTTAGTTGCTATACAACCAACTAACAATGAAACCCTTCTCCTTTTTGGGTATATTTTCATATTTTGTATGCAATCATTCATTGTTTTACAACTTGAAATAAGAAATAATGGTTGTGGTATGTTTTCCATGTTGGCACTTCAATTTTGTGTGATATGTGAAATGCACGTGAATATTTTGGTGAACAATTCATCACCACAGGTCTTACATGTTAATGCAAAATATTGTAAGGCTAATCTTTGTTCTGCAATGTTTACTTATGATTAAGGATGTAATATTATAAGCATGGCACTAAAGATACTAAAATACACCAAGAATATGAAAGAGAAGTTGTAACAACGACATAAACACATTATTAATGCAATGAACACAAGATTTACTTGGGAAACCAAATATGGGAAAACCTAGCAAGAATGTGAGCACTATTCCATTCTCTTTTCTTATTAGATATCAAATTCTAAATACAAGGAAAAATGGATTCACTATGGGATTAAAATGAAAATTGTGGCTTGAATGAGTGCTACACGGTCTTCTACTTCCTCTCTTTTATTGAAAAAAATCCAGCCCGTTGCTTTGGCGATCTATGTAATAGTAAATAAATGAAATAGAAAAATGATCCCTTCCATTCCTTCTGGATTAATATTTAACATGCCTTGATATCCTTTTAGGGATAGGGTTAGGGTTTTTGATGCCCTGACACCTTATTAGATTTAGGGTTTTGGAAACTTTAGAATATTCCTGAAATTTCAAACATGACTAGCTCCACATGTGTAAGTAATGAAATTTGGCATGCAATCCACTTGTTGTTGTGATGATCAACTATCATTGAATTTGTGGGAGGCATACATTCATAATACATAATCCAATTGATGTGCTCTTTGGACCTTTGGAAATATATTGATGAGTAGAACAACATCAAAGGAATGGGAACTTTGTTCACAAATTTTTGACCATAAAAATATCCATTTAATACATGAAAATAGATCTAGAAGTTTTAGGCCCCATATCACCAAAATCGGATTTGCCTCTAAATTTCCCTACAAGTCCATGGCTCTATTTTTTCACTCCATAAAGTGCTAAAACATATGAAAAATTATATAGTGATCCATTAAATCAAATCATATCTCACCATTTTGGGAGGATTTTGATCCCAAAAATAATTTACTAAAGGAGATGAGGAAATATTTCCTCAACTTTCTCCAAGAATTTGCCTATACTTGTCCTTTTAACACAAACCATCAAAGTCATCAATGTCCTTAGCTAGTTGTTGTAGAATTATTTTGTAAAATGGTATCCTATGGTATCTCTTTATGAGATTCTAGTTCTAAGCCCTCTATGGTAGGTAGGAATTGTCCCTCATTTTCATGAACTAGCATGGATGGATCCTAGACTTTCAAAAATTTTACACTCACTATTGAGTAAATGTGCACGTATGGAGGTAAAATAAGTTTGTAGGAATTATCACCTACCTATGTAAATACTTTATCTTCTTTCTAGGGCCTTACAACCTCTCCAGTGCAATCATAATCAATGTCCTACTTTAAATGTCTTCCCAATTATGTGTTGATCATGCTTTGCCTTGTACTTTCACCATTACTAATTTAGTGTATCATGCACATTCAAAATAATATGTTTAATCTTGTTAATGAATATTTTAGTGTTTAATTATTTTCCTTTAGTGTCTTCGTTATCTCGACATGTTTTCTAGATACAACATTTAGAGGCAAAGGTGAAAATATCCAAAGAAAATTATAAAAGGGGACATCTTGGTGAATGCATGCATACATTTGTTTTTTTTTGTTCTAATGAAATGTAGATCCTGGGAAATCCTTTAGGTTGTTGAGAATGTAACTTCAGAAGATATTCTTCATTGTATTATTTGTATTTTTATTATTGTATTTTGTTGTACTTTTATTGTACCTTCTTTCGGGGGATGTTTTCCCTTTTATCTGACATGTTATTAATATAATTGGTCATCTAAGAGTTGAGGTAAAACCTCCATTGCAATTCAGGTAAATAGTCCTCAAGAGAATAGGTATGAAATGCATTTTTGAGTCTCCCTATGAGAAGTCGTCCCATTAAGGTCCATAAGTCGACCCTATTGGACCAAAAGGTCACCCAACTAAAGAATATAAATAGGGAGGTTCCATCCCTCATTTGGACACATTGCAAGCTCAAGCAAGTTCACTCCAAGGAAGAGAAATATGATTTCTCTGAGGTAGAGAAGAAAAATAAGTTTCGAAGGATATTTGATATCTTGGTTATATATATTTGTGTAACATTGTACTTAGTGACAAATCTATACTGAAGAAGTTGTTGGTTTTTATTTTTTGTGGTTTCCCAGGATAAAATATTTGTGTTCTTTTATATTGTTGTGTTTTTCTTTCTTTCAGTGATCCTAATGTTATGGTTTTGATGAAACGAAGCTAAACGATTAAAGATATTATATAACCATTAAAAATCCAACATGGTATCAGAGCTACCCTGAAGGAAGTCTCTGTGTAGCCAAAATACTACTATAACTATATGTTTTAGAGATTAGGGCTTCATACTTGAAAACCCTAGAAGAAAAAAATTATTTGTCTTGGATTTTTTGCCATAAGTCGATTTTGGTGAAGGACTAGGAGCTGAAACTTGGACATGATGAAGATGAAATCTTGATGTACCTTATATGTAAGTTTCAACATAATATTTGATCTAATTTAGGATATAGGATCTTTCCAATATAGGTTTATAGCATATTCCATAATTCATTCTTAATGTAATAACCCTACTTGAAAATTTTGGAGAAAAGTGCAATTTGGGCGAATTCGGGCTTAACTAGTCATGACTATAGTGGGTTCCAATTGAAACCAAATGGTCCTGAATTTGAAATTAAATGGCATGGCGAGTCTTATTTCATCCCAATATGAACTCTAAACACTTTGGGTCTTAATTTAATTCTCTACAAATTGGTTTGGGGCTAATGAGAGAAGGTGCAACTTTCCTAGGAAAATGAGGTCAAATTCCCCCCAGGGGTGGAGGCCAAATTGGCTTCCCAAATCAACTACAACCCTCAAAAATTTAGAAAATAGCATGGGGATGAATATAAGACCTAAAGGGCTGTAATTGATATTTTTTATTAACTCTACAAGCTAATTATAATGTGCAACATTCATATGACAACTTTGAGGGAAATTACTTAAGGGAAAATGACATTACTAGCTCAATTTTGACACATGAAAAGTAGATTGAATAGTTCAGATAATGACATGAAATATAGATACCATATAAAGTATACAAATTGATTCCCCAACAACATTAAACACTAGATAAATTCCTTCATATAGATTTGATATACAACTCTTTCAAAATGGAAGCCAAATACATGAAAACTAGTGGTTTAATAGCATGGAAATGCAAGTTTTTCACATATGGATTACTTATATTCTGAGTTAAAGAGGATATTAAAATAATACTACAGATCCATACATCATATACCCAATATTGGGCATCAAATAGGCTCATCCAAGCACAATCACCACTCCAACAAGTGCACCATCACATGCGAGTATTGGGAATGGTGAAATAGGAATGAGAGAAGGGGGAGAAAGATGATAATTCGAATTGGATAGAAATTCAACCTGCAAATAAAAATACTTCATTAATATACAATGATAGGTATTAAAGGAATCTCCATCAACCAACTTGGAAAGGAATCCAACTCCCTTGAAATTGGTTCATAAGCAGGGAGTGTGAACACTCATCGTGCAATGGACAAGCAAAAGCTCTCCAAAATGCCAAAGACCAATTAAAACATGATAAAAATATGTTCTCCTTCCTCAATAAATCATTTTATTAACTTCATGAGGCCTCATAAGGTCTAATTTCCCTTCATAGGATTCCTCCAACTCATCTTAGTGATTTAGTAACTCCCGTGACACTTGGCTTCTCCTTCATGCTCCAATTCTTTCCCCAATTTGAATGGTTTCCTATAACTCCCAAATGAGCCCTCTTGGTGGCTATTTTTATCCATGTCATGTCATATTTTTCCTAGGTATGCAATCAATTTTTAATTTCTCATATCTTGCATAGAACCTTCCATCATTTGTTGTCATAGAGTGCATGGAATATCCTTCCAAGTAGAACACATTGTCTTATTAGTATATTCCTCTTCCATGGGAGTTACTCTCCTCTACTAATTCAAATTCCTTGGCTCATTATATTCTATATGACACCACATCACCATACAAGAACAATACATTCCCCATGGATTCTAATTTGGATGAAGGCCATGCCAAGTGTGTGGGGGAATCTATCCACCCAAGGACTGCATAAGCCTCCAATTGTGTTCATGAACAAATGAAACCTTATTTTATTAACATTTATTATTTATGTGACCCAATTTAATGTGAATATGGTAGAATAAGTTCCTTTTGGGTCTCATAGCTCCCTTATTACAAAATGTATGCTTCCACCTCGACCTAAGGAACTAGTAGGTTGGTGAAACATTATTTTCAAGTAGTCATATTTGGATGGGGACATGCGAGTCCTCTCCACTCAAGATTGATTTTCCTCAAGCAATGCCAATTTTGGATGCTGAAAAATTTGTTCATCTTCCCAAGTGGCTTCCTCACTAGGAAAATCCTTCCATTGTACCAAGTATTCCTTTATAGTTCTGCTCCTTATCTTTATTTCCCTTGTCTTCACTATTCTTTCTGGAATGAGAATTAATACATGAAACATGAAATATGTTATGGATTTTACTTCGTTCTGGAATTTCCAATTCATATGCCACTTCTCCAACTTTTCTAACCACTTTGTAGGGACTATAAAACATTAGTTTAATATTTTCTGAACCTTTTCCTTTTAGGGAGGTTTTTTAATAGGGATGCAACCTCAAATACACCAATTCATTCACTTGGAAATGTCTCTCCACTCTATGTTGGTCTACATATTGTTTTTGTTTTTTGTTTTTGGCAACCTACAAGTTATCTTTCAAAACCTTCAAAATCTCTTGAATTTCTTAAATCCAATCCTTAGCATTTGTGTTGATGTATATGTAACTTCGGAATGTATTCTTATATGTATTTTATATATTGTAACCCGATGTTTATTCCGGGATGTTTCTATTATGTATTTGAGTCATATTGTCTTAACCTGATGTTCCAATTGGGAGGATTATTAATGTAAACAAGTCTTGTCAAGTCATTAGGTAAGTCCCCACAGTTTCGAGGCACTTGGGTTATTATACACTAATTAAGGTGTAGGCTCGAGTAAGTAATTGTAAGTTAAGCCTACATGGTTGAGTGCACTTCAAGTCAACGGAAGAATATAAATAGAGACTGAGAGTCTCTCTATTTATCACTTGTGAATTACATCACTTGCTCTCTTAAGTGTGGCGCACCTTTGGAGAAGGAAATACTTTGGCTTGACAGAAGACAGAAGGCTATTGCTGTGTGGAGAGTGCATCTTACTATTTTTGGTTTCACATCTTGTGGTGATACTATCTTAGAGGAAGTTACGTGGTTTTTTCCATTTATGGTTTCCCCGATCAAAAATCTTTGTGTCTCTTGTCTCATGTGATGTGATTATGTTATTGCTGTGCTTGTTATTCTCTCAGTGAAAAGATCCTAACATAATGCTAGCTTAAATGTTGAAAAACTAACATGGTATCAGAGCTAACCTGAGAAGAAGACATTGTGCAGCTACAGGAACTAGGGCTTCCTATTTTGTGGATCTTCCTCCACATATTTTCAGCAAAATTATGCTAAGATGACTCTCCATTGAAGGGTGCATCTTTCTGTCGATGCGGAATTCAATTTCAAGCATTTTCAGTTTCGATGTGGAAATTAGGGCTTTCTACAGAAGAGGAATTTTTGAGTGAGACCAGCATAGGATTTTTCTCCTCATCAAAACCGAAGTTTAGATACCTGGATCAAGAAATTTGGTTGGGTAAATCTTTGGAAAAGTCAAACCCTAGTTTGACCCCGATCTAGGAGAAACCCTAAATACTAAAACTGCTACGTTTTGGTATAGTCGCTATATTCCAAGTTTGGAGAAGTCTCAGAAGCTGAAAATTGTAGGGGCCAAAGATGAAATCCTGATGAACACTGTGTCCAAAAATAAGCCTCAGATTGGCTATATTTTGGGAGATATGATCTCTCCAAGTTAGGGTTCCAGCCTCTTCCAGAATTCATCCCTAAACAGGACATCTGGAGAGATCTGCAATATCTTGAGCTACAGAGGTCCAAATGGAATTCCTGAAACTTTTACAGAAAGGGAATGGACTTTAATTTCTGTGGTCTGAAGATCAGACTCAGAAGATGAACCAGTGAGACGTGGAAGGCTGTACAATTTCGTTGTTTTGAACAGTCCTGTAACAGGTCACCTTGGGAAAATGATCATAAATCCCAAATGGTGAAACCAATTCTGATGAAAACTATGGTGTTGGATCAAGAACATGTGAGGTTACCTCAGTGAGAAATTTCATACATAGAATATTAGTAATTTCATAGATATCATAGAAACAGTAATAGGCATTTCTGCAGAAGAAATCAGAAAATTAGGGCTTCCTGTTTCAGGAACTTCCCTCCACTGTTTTCAGAAAAGGAGTATGTTGGACAAATCCATTTGAAGAGATCTATCTGTTCATACAATCAGATCTGAAATATTCCAAGTTTTGGAAATTAGGGTTTTTGTGACAAACCCTAGATCAGCGAACTCCGGGACAGGGACGAACACCTCAAATCGGTAAGATCTAGTCCTTTGCTATTTCCATTTGAGGTTCTCATTTCAAAGTGATCTATCACATCAGCTTGATGATAAGCTTGGTGAAGTTGACAACTTCCAAGCATAGAATTATTTTATCTGGATTGGACACCTACATGAGTATATAGGTTCTAGTTTCAGAGGGAGATGAGGCCAAAGAAGACATCATGCTCATGCTGCAGAGGATGATGAACCATCCAGAAAGAGATCCAGATATGAAAGTAAAGATTCTTCAAGCAAGGATGAATATGTTCTAATATCAGCTCTCATAGGTAACATTACTCATGGAAGTGATTATTGGCTTATAGACAGTGGGGCTTACAAACATATGACGGGATTCAAGGAATCCTTTGTAAGACTGTCAGAACATGAATCACCTCACAAGGTGAGACTAGGAGATGACTACCAATGTCCAATAAAAGATAGTGGGGAATCTTCATACAAGCTATACTTTGATGGTCAAGTCATCATGTGGCCAAAAGGAAAGACTATCGATGATGCGGTAGTGATTGGAGAACAAGAAGGAGGCTTGTACAAATTGAAGGGCCATATAGAACAAGCCTTGATCCATGACATAGTAGAGCCAAATGAGCTTTGGCATAGAAGGCTTGCACGTGTGCATTACAGAGCACTACCTATTGCAAGCAAAGCTGTTGAAGGTCTTCATGAATTTCAAGCTATTTGAAGGGAAGAACAAAATCAAAATATGACCTAAAGAAACCAGTTGAAGAATGTGAAGATCTAGAATGCAGAAACCATGCAGTCATAAGAGTCTCTCAAATCAAAGAACAAAAGAAAAAGTGAAGAATACAGAAGTGATGATAGCCACCTTGAATGGCCTCCTAGGATCGTGAAATTCATTCATTCAAGGAATGTGTTCCAGAAGGAAATGATTACTTTCAGCAGACTCCGTAATGAAGAAGACGATAAAGCTGAAGGCTCAAGAAGGAGTATACCCACAGAACAAATAAAGATAAGTATTCAATTGTCATTTCATGATATTGTTTTGTTATGCACTTATTTATATTCAGTTATTGTATTATGCATGATAGGATGTTTGCATTAACGATAGTATACTACTAATATGCATGTGATGCGTAAGTAGCTCATGGTGCTATACAAATTCTCCATTGCTACTTATCTAGAATGAAACCTCTTTGCTGACATATTGGATTAGTGCACAATCTCAATGTTGTCCTGGTAGAGATGGAAGGCATCTAGAAAGTTTCAGTGAGATATGGATGAATGTTGTATTGGCTAAAGTAGTTGCATGATTATGTATTTATGCATAAGTGTTTGCCAGTATAAATATTCCTTGTGAAATGTTTCTAACCATATAATTGCATTTGAATTGTAGGAAATATCGCATACATAATCGCCTACAAGCAAAGAAGAATGAAGACTTGTTCCGAAGAACAAGTGACGACATTTCAAAATGAAGAATAATATGACGAGTACAGTGACATCATTGATGCAGAACCTTCCAGCCACCAAGAAGAAAGGGAAGACCAGTTCAAGAAGAATGATGTCAGGGTGCAGTATCGAGACCTGAAGAGAAGTTCAAAGTTCCATCATGC
>LPNX010853081.1:425236-436644 GCA_001517045.1 Pseudotsuga menziesii | reverse complement strand
ACTGTGATAGGATGTGTTCTTGTCTGGATGGATGTGCCTTTCTAACGAGTAGGTCAGATGTAAGTGCTGAAATCTCTCATCACTGTGATAGGATGTGTTCCTGTCTGGATGGGAGTCTTCCATCATTGTGATAGGATGTGTTCTTGTCTGGATGGATGTGCCTTTCTGAAGAGTAGGTCAGATGTAAGTGCTGAAATCTCTCATCATTGTGATAGGATGTGTTCTTGTCTAGATGGGAGTCTTCCATCACTGTGATAGGATGTGTTCCTGTCTGGATGGATGTGCCTTTCTGACGAGTAGGTCAGATGTAAGTGTTGAGCCTTTTCACAGATGTTAGAGATGTGATGTCCTATCATGCTAGTGAATGTGAGTGCTGGGCCTTTCTGATGTGATTTTAGTTTACTACATGATCAGATGTGAGTGCTGGGTGTGCCTTTTTGACGAGCAGGTCAGATGTAAGTGCTGGGCGAAGACCTACATGAGGGTAGGCCTACAACCAGCATGAAAAAGGGTTGGCTCTGTAGAACTTCCTATGACGAGATAGTACACACATGATGATGACCAGTGGAGATCCAGATCGAGCTATGATCCAGATCCAGTTATGATGACTCCAAGAGATCTAGATTGAGTGATGATCCAGATCCAGCAGTAGTGATCCAGATCGAGTGATGATCCAGATCCAGTCTAGTGATGATGATCCAGATCGAGTGATGATCTAGATTCAGTGATGATGATCCAGATCGAGTGATGATCTAGATTCAGTGATGATGATCCAAATCGAGTGATGATCTAGATCCTGTGATGATGTCCTATGATGATCCAGATCAAGAGATGATCCAGATCCAGATGACTTGAAGATGAAGATGACTTGAAGACGAAGAAGACTTGATGATAGAGATGACATGAAGATGAACATGATCCAGTGATACAGAGAAGAAGACCAGTGTTGAAAATTGTGTCGAAAGAATACCTTCCTATTTAAGAGGGAGTGTTGATGTATATGTAACTTCAGAATGTATTCTTATATGTATTTTATACATTGTAACCCGATGTTTATTCTGGGATGTTTCTATTATGTATTTGAGTCATATTGTCTTACCCCGATGTTCCGATCGGGAGGATTATTAATGTAAACAAGTCTTGTCAAGTTATTAGGTAAGTCCCCACAGTTTCGGGGCACTTGGGTTATTATACACTAATTAAGGTGTAGGCTCGAGTAAGTAATTGTAAGTTAAGCCTACATGGTTGAGTGCACTTCAAGTCAACGGAAGAATATAAATAGAGACTGAGAGTCTCTCTATTTATCACTTGTGAATTACATCACTTGCTCTCTTAAGTGTGGCTCACCTTTGGAGAAGGAAATACTTTGGCTTGACAGAAGACAGTAGGCTATTGCTGTGTGGAGAGTGCATCTTACTGTTTTGGGTTTCACATCTTGTGGTGATACTATCTTAGAGGAAGTTGCGGGGTTTTCTCCATTTATGGTTTCCCCGATCAAAACTCTTTGTGTCTCTTGTCTCATGTGATGTGATTATGTTATTGTTGTGCTTGTTATTCTCTCAGTGAAAAGATCCTAACATAATGCTAGATTAAATGTTGAAAAACTAACAATTTGGAGATCTACTATAAAAGTGGATACATCATAACAGTAAAGTGATTTGAAAGGAGACATGACAATGGACATATCAAAAGTAGTATTATAACAAAGCTCACCCAAATACAACCGTTTGATACATGCTTTTTGTTGCCCACTAACATAGTTCCTCAAGTAACCTTCCAACAATTGATTCAACCTCTTTATTTTCATTAGTTTGTCGATGATATATTTTTATAGGATTCAAGTTTGTTCTTGCCATTTTGAAGAGTTCTTTCCAAAATGCACTAAAAAATATGCTATCTTTGTCACTAAAATGCTCTTAGTAATCCCATGCAATCTGAAAAAATATCCAAATAATAGATTAGCCACTTGTGCAGAATTGAAGGATGTAGTAATAGCAAAGAAACGGGAAAATTTAGTGAGTCTATACACCACTACAAATATGCAATCCTTACCAAGCACCTTGGGTACACCAGCGATGAAATCCATGGAAATGTTCTCCCATTTTTGTTTTGGTATAGGAAAGGGACACAAGAGACCAACTGGATGAATTTTATCTACTTTGTTTTGTTGACATGTTGGGAATTCATTCACATATTTCAGAACATCATTCTTCAACCCCTTCCAAGAGAATATTTCTCTCAACATCCTATATTTTTTTAAGAAACGACGGTGGCCTTCTAAAGGAGAATCATGAGAACTCTTCAAAACTTTTAGCTTCAAACTCGAACCAGGGACCAAATATATTCTATTGTTTTAGTATATTATTCACTCTAACACCTTATACCTACCATCCATGCTACCATCACGGTCATTCCCATGAAAAATTTAACAAGCAAACTTATCCTTAGCATATTCTACTTCTAATATAGCTTTCTAATCTTCTGCAACATCCATTAGAGAAATAGAGGGTCTTCTAGATAATGTATATGCTACCACATTATTCTTTCCCTTTACATATTCAACATAAAATTCAAATGCTTAAACCTTACTCACCCACTTTTGTTTCCTTTCATTTAGATATTTTTGAGTGAGGAAGTATCTTAGGCTATTATGGTCAGTTTTTACTACAAACATGTTTCCCACCAAGTATTGTTTGAACTTGATCAAAGCATGCATGATGTATGACATTTATTTTTCATAAATAGAGTAAATATTCTCATGTGGTTGTAGCTTCCTAATCTCTAAATCTATTGGGTGCTATCCTTGCTTTAGGACTATTCCAATTCCCTCCAATGATGCATCACACTCCAAGACAAATGGTTTAGAAAAATCAGGTAATGCAAGAATATGACAATTACCCATTACCTATTTCACTCTTTGGGAAGCCTTTTCATCCTCTTCATGTCATTGGAAAGCATCTTTCTTTGTCAAATCAGTGAGAGGTGAAGTGAGTTGGGAGAACCCCCTCACAAATTTCCTATATTAGGTACAAAGCCTAATGAATCCCCTCAGTTCAGTGAGATTTTTTGGACATGGTGTAACAAACTTAAATAATAACAACAAACAATAATAAAATAATAATACTAATAATAATAATAATAATAATAAACTTCAACATATATATATACATATATATGTATATATATATGTGTGTGTGTGTGTGTGTGTGTGTATAATTAATAATTTCTTTACAAAAAGACACGACTCTTAATGAAATGGTATTCCGCCAAAATATAAATAGCGAACTCTCAATTGTAACTTATCACATATCATATCATTTTATCAATATCTTATTTACCATCGAAACTTGGACCTCGAATTATTTGTGGGAATTTTAGAGTAATTATTGCGGTTAAAGAAGCTTTTACGTAACATTGGTATCAGAGCTATATGGCCCTTGGAAAAGTTTAAAAAGAAAAGATAAAAGTAAAGCAAAAAAAAGGGTAAAAGTGAAACCACACGTGGTTCATTAAAGTGGGTTTGGGTTTGAATATAAAGTGCATAGTAATAACTACTAAGAAGCAAGTGAGATTTGAACTTAGGTGGGGAAGGTAACACTCATTCCTCCCAACCACCCAATCTACTAGAATTTTACAAAACTTACGGGAAAAAATCTAAAAGTACATAATAATTTCTACTAAGGAGCAAGTGAGATTTGAACTTAGGTGGGGAAGGTAACAATCATTCCTCCCAACCACCCAATCTAGAAGAAGTATTTATCAACCTTCAAAAAGAAAAAAAAAGTATTATTATTATTATTATTACTTAATAATTGTATTAAGGACAATTATTAAATTACAAGAGTAAAGAAAAACAAGAAAAAAAATGAAGAAGAAAAGAAGTCACTCAAAAGGAAAACCAACTATTGTCAAAGAACACCAGAAGTCAGGAATTATGGCAAAGTCTAAATGAGAATTTCAGTCCCAATTACAAGTAGCAATTCACAAAGTATTTGACATGACGAAGCTGGATATTTCTAAGGAATTAATGAGTAAAAAATATACCCATTAGAATCTACAAAACCAAAACATCATGAAAGATGTAGTCAAGAATAATGAAGAAATAAAATGATTAAACAAAATCATCAAGGACAAAAATGACAAAATCACGCAAATTCAAACAAAAGTAAAATGCCAAGAAGCAGAGAATTGTTGCTTTCAGCAACAGATTGAGGAGCTCCAACAAAAAGAGAAAGACTCAAAAAAAGCACACAAGTTGGAAATTACAAAATTCGATAACACATTAACAAGTAATATTGAAGAAATATATCTATTAAGAAATCATAATAAATTATTAATTACGAAGATCAAGAAGTTAAAGAGTACCAAGAAGGCAGACAACTCGAATGAATACATTGAAGGAAAAGTCCTAGAAAAACAAGAAGAAAATCAATGCCTTCTAAATCTTAATCAAGAACTAGAGAAAGAAATCAAGAAGTTAAAAGAGGACAAAAAGTCACAATATGAAAGGTTCGAGAAGATTCATAATAAAAACAATCTACTGGAGAACAAAATAGCTCAAATCTAGAGAGAAGCATCCAGACTCTCCAAAAAACAAAGTCAAGTTGAGGAAGTGAAGGAAGTCCTCACTGCAGTTAAAAAGGAAGAAAAAAAACCAACACATACGCCTAACAGACATCCAAATTATAATCGTCAATTTGACCAACGACAGGGTCAAAATGAGCATTCACAAAAGTGTTATGTTGAAAAGAAAATAGTTTGACATACTAAGCAACAATTGAGACAACCCGTTTCCCAAAACAATCTAAGAGGTCCAATCAAAATAGATATGGGATGGACCACAGAAGATACGATGCGACAATTCTCTTTGGGAATCCGTAACTTGTATCGTCTTATCTCATCAAGTGTTGCAAAGGATCCAGAGATGACAGCTCAATCAAATCAGACGTTGCTGTCAATGAAGCTTTGAGGACAAAGCTTCCCTTAAGGGGAAGGCAATGTAACAAACTTAAATAATAACAACAAACAACTATAAAATAATAATAAACATCAACATATAATAATTAATATTGTCTTTACAAAAATACATGACTCTTAATGAAATGGTATTCTACCAAAATATAAATAGCGGACTCTAAATTGTAACTTATCACATATCATATCATTTTATCAATATCTTATTTACCATCGAAATGTGGACCTCGAATTATTTGTGGGAATTTCAGAGTAATTACTGTGGTTAAAGAAGATTTTACGCAACACATGGTCATTCAATAATGGATTTTATTTTCTCCAAGTCCACCTTCACACCATATTGACTAATTATGTGTCCAAGATACAAAAGTTTCAGCAAATCAAACTCACATTTTGATAGTTTAGCAAAAAAAGATTGATCATGCAAAATTTTCAATACAACTTCTAGATGATACAAGTTTCCCTTCCATGTCTTACTATAAATAAGAATATCATCAAAGAATATTAGTACAAAATTACGAATTTGCTTGTGGAATATATTGTTCATGGATGATTGAAATGTGGTAGGAGCATTTGTCAACCCAAAAGATATGGAAAGGAACTCAAAGTGACCATAGTGGCATCTGAAAGCAGTCATTAGTATGTCATCCTCCCTCATTCGAATTTGATGATAACTGTTAACACCTTTATTTAACCAGGGAGAAATAATGCCATGGTGGAGATAAGAAAATGGTTGTGTAGATACTTTGGCTAAAATATATAGTGTAAAAGTGGAATGATAGTCAAAAAATCGACTAAGTTACTAAAGATCCTAGGCCGTGATAAAAGAGGAGAGAAAATCAATGGCTGGTATTCCCTCCGCTCTTCGAAACATGCGAGGAAGATAAGACAGGTTCAGGCTTTTAACCAGCTGCACAGATCAAAGGTTATAAAGTTTCCCTGGGCAGATCCACAGTTCACATTAAATCTGCCTTGTGAAAGCATGAGTTGGTTAAGGAAATGGAGTCTGGCGGAATCGTGTATACTCCTCTCGATCCGACGGCGGAGGGGCGAAATCGGATCACATCGATGGATGAGATTGATTCCGTAACCGGAACCTGCACGGTGGATAAGCCCAAAGCGTCCAGCAGAATGGGTGTGGGGTGATTAATCTGACGGTTGAGGATTAGAGGCGAAATAGATCAACGGCCGAGATTAATTCCGGAACCAGAACATGCACGACCGATAAATCTGAAGCGCTCAGTGAAATTTGTTATCCGATGATCGATCTGACGGTTGAAGATCAGCGTGAATCAAATCAACGGCTATTATAAGTTCCGGGGAGTGAAATTGCACGGAGGATAAGTCCCAGACTCCCAGCGGAGTTGGGTAGATGCCGACAGATCTGACGGCTGACAAATGCTGGGCAATCACACCAACGGCTGAAAAGGATTCCGGAGGATGAACGTGCACGGCGGATAATCCCGAATTGCCCGGCAGAATTGGGTACGTGGCTGATGATTCGACGGTGCGTGGGTAAAGGCATATTGCATTGACGGATGGGAAAAATTCTGGGGATCAAAGCTGCTCGATGGTTAAAGTGAAGGAGCCCAACGGAATTTGGTAGGCGTCATGTGATCCAACGGCTCATCGCTAAAGGTATATTAGATCGAGGGTTGTGGACGATTCCGGAGCTCAAAGTTGCACGATGGTTAAAGTCAGAGGGCTCAATGGAATGTGGGACGTGGCGTTTGATCCAACGGTGAAGGGTGGAAGGTACGTCACATCTACGGTCATGAGCGATTCCGAGACGTGAAACTGCACGAAGGTTAAGGTTGGGAGGCTCAACGGAATGGAATATCTCCACCTCGATCTAACGGTGGAGCGACGAGAATCGATTGCATCGACGGTTGGAGATGTTTCTGGGATGGAGACTTGCACGGTGTTTATCTCCAAGATGCTCAGTGGAAAGAGATACGTGGCATGCGATCCGAGGGCTAGAAATTTGCAAAGAATCAGATCGACGGTTTGAAATGGAGCCGGAGAAGAAAGGTACACGGCAGATAGGAACGGGTGGTAGTTGCGGAAAATAAATGATCGTCCACGTGGCGAATGGTGATAGGCTCTGGTAATAAAAAAGGCTTATAAAAGCGAAGGGTTGACCTCTATCATTGTTATTTCATTCGCTCGGGACCAGTGAAAAGGATTGGCCTATCTGGCGGCTTCCATTTGTCAGTTTTCAGGTTCCATTCATCAAGTGCGGACACGCTCCTGGAACACACCTCTACAGTCGACCAAGTAAGCTTAAAACCCTGTAATTCCTCTGCCTCCAATTACCATTGAAATTTAAGCCATGGACCAGAGGAAAGAAATACCAGTGTTTGGTCAGGTCGTAGACGATAGAGAAGAGTTTTTCGTAGACCGAGATAGGGGTGTGTGCGACCATTACCTATCTATAGGGAGTGTGTCTGTGAGTAAGGAGAAATTGTGGCATTTTAATTTACAGGGGAATGATGTGTTAAATGTGTGCAAGTCTTTCCTGTACTACTTCGCCATTGAACAAACCCTCCATTTCCTAGAGTTCGCAGAGTGGTGTCCTATAAATTATTCTCTGTCTCAGAGAATTATTGTCAGTCGATCTGCGTCCAAAATACTGTGTAGAGTCGATGCTGCGGTCATCCGAGAAAACCTTAGTTTGCCTGAAAATTACCCAGATAGTCGTGAAGTAGTAAATGAGTCAATCCTGGTCGAATTGTACAAGAAGTGTGAAGCCGAAACCCGCTGTAAATTCTTGTCGAGCGTTTTAAAGGATGGTCAGTCTTTAGATAGTATATTCATGCCCTACCCTATACATATTTTCAAGAGTGAAGTTCAATTAGTCATTTCTTTAGTGTGTCAAGTACTAGGTCTAGATGAGGATTGTCATGTGGGCGAGGTCATTCTCGGATTTTTGTTGAGAATAAGTTCCTCTGTTTCTGAGTCCCAGTCAACCCCAGTTTTTAGTCTAGACGAATACCTGGCTGAAGCAATCCATATTCAGCTAAGCGAGTTCCCAAAGGTCCGGTTTTTTAGGTTCCAGACTTACTTGCTTAATATACTACTGTGTTCCAATATCTCTGAGTTGAAGTTTCTGAGTACTCTGTGCTCTTCTGATTTATCTAAACAAATCAGCATGTTCGAATTTGCCAATTCGATCATGTCTGAGATGTACAAAATGTTGTTTGATGAAGAATTACCCCGGGTCCTGGATGAAATGAGAAGCTTAATGCAGTCTTCACCAGAGGATAGGGTTGGAGATTGGTTTTTGTACAAAGATTATACTGTGTTGAGAATATATGGTTTTACCGGTCAGCCTTATAGGCTACCCTCCTTTTTAACCCCGAGAATCTTCGCATTGGAATTCATGAGACAGAGATTGCTGTCTGAGGAGGAACATTTTTGTGCTTTCAAGAAGTCTTCGAACATCAAGTTTTCGTTTAAGGTTGGCACCTTCATTTTTAAAAGCAAGGGTGCCTTGGTTTTTATAGAAAAGTTGCTGGAAAATATGGATTTCATAAAAGAGTCAAATGTGAATTACGACCCCCACCATGTGATCTCATTGAGAAAACAAGCCAACAAGAATAAACCATTTGAGCATCAAGCTGTTGAGGGGTTAGCTGAAATGGCTAATTTATTGCAGTTTACTGACAGATCAAAGTCTGATGAAGAGACACATCCTGCACCTTGCACAACCATCCAAATCACAGAAGGTGTTAGCATTGCGGTTAAGAGGATTTTGTCAGATACTGAAAGTATGGAGGTGGACGAAGATGCGTCCCATAAAAAAGCAAAGCTGCTTGAAGGTGGCGAGATCGTAGATGATGAAATTTCTGGTGTCTTCAAAAAAGTTGCCCTAGTCCCCATGAAAACCGTGCAAGTAAACCAATTCTCTTTTAAAGGTTTAGAAGGTGATGTAGACAGCTCAGACTCCATCCCCTTATTTAAGTCGAAGGAAGAGCTTAAAACCAGCTACATGGAAAAGAGGAAGCAGTCCCTGGAGGAAACGCGAAATTTTCTCCCGAGGGTGAGAAACTTGTACAGTTCAAAAACATCTCTAGTTTCGGCTAGGGATGCTGAGAAAAATACCTTTAAGATGGCCATAGTGAATGACAAGAGGATGTCTGAGATAGAAATCAGGCTGGACAAAATCAGCACCCCAGACAAGATTCAGCTGCATAAAAAAACCATCGACATCATCTACTCAGAATTACTGCAGGCCATGGTGAGGATAAGCAAATTGAAGGTATTGATAGACAAATTGGAAGTTCAGTTAAAGCATGAGAAAGTGGAAAATAAGGCAAATGTTATTTAGATCAGAAAACTGCAAGCAGAAATTGCTAGTTCAGACAGCACCCAGGCGGTCAAAAGGATGCTAGAGGAGAAGGATAATGCACTCCAGGTCCTGAAGAAGAAACTGAAAATCCCAGGTGCTGAACATGTCCAGTCTTCTGAGTTGCTAGCTCTCTAGGAAGAGAAAGATAAAATCCATCAAGAGATGATGGAATACAAAGGAAGAGCTGGAGAGCTACAAGAGGAAAAAGATAGGTGGGAGGCCGAAAGGGAGGAGCTGCTATCCCAAATATCCATGATGAAGAAAGATCAGACTGAGGAAAAGGAGATTATGGAAGAATTAATGAGCCAAACCCCTACCGGTGATGACTTATCTATTGTAAATATCCAGAAGCCTTTAGATGATTTCTCGGCAGATGTTACTAGTGCCTATGTTGCAGGTGAGTTTAAAGGATGAGGCAATCAAAGAGTTGAAAGCCGAGAATGAAAAAGTAAAGGCCGAATTAACCAAAATAAGTGAAAGCAAAAAATAGATCTTGCAGGACAGGAATCAATTACAGAAAAAGCTCGATGAGCTAAAAGAAAAATGCATTGGGAAAGGCCCTCTTCAGGGGGCGAAACATATCATTTGGGATACCCTGACTATAGAGATTACCAAGTTCCGGCACTACCTGAATTTTATTGATGATTTGAGTATACTGACAGATTTGGCTCAACAAAGACTGAAACTGGTAAATGAACACATGGAAAAAAGACCCCTCACTACAGCTCAGAACACATTAAATTTTCTGAATTCACTGACGTACCAGAAGTTGCACGACATGGGCATAAAGGACAGAATCTCAATAGTGCTGTGGGCGAAGAAGATCATCCACAAACACCATTTAATGAAGACTGTCCGAGACAAGTCAGAATAATTGCTTATGTGGGTCAATAAGTTCAAACAAGAGTTTAAAGAACTGTTCGAAGAAGGATTGCCGTCCTTCTGGGACGAAGAAGATCGGATGCTCTCGCCGGAACATTATCATCACCTGCTTGTCCAGGCTCGCATGGACCACTCAAAATTTAATAACTTGGAGAAGAGCCTGACAGGACAAACCATTGTGGACATGTTAACAAAAGATTTCGAAATTCTGCAGAAGTTCGCAATTATCAGAGCCAGATTGCCCAAGAAATATTATGAAGCATATAGGGAGCTCGAGGTAGCTATTCGGGAGATGATGGAGTGTGACACCCCAAGTTCGGAGAAATGGAAAGCTATAGAGCGGTTTGGGAAAACAAAGTATATTCTTCCCCCCTAGGAACAGGTGTCAGGTACTGAAGAGCTGATGGGGCAAAGACATGGAGCTGATGGGGCAAAGACGTGGAACTATTGGGCGAAAGTTTGTTATCCAACTGATTTGTACTTTGTGATCTATTAGGAATGGCATTGTAACAACTTCCTAGTGGTGTAGGAATTCAGTTACAAACTCTAATTTACACTGATCATTCTGTTATTGATCTGCTGGGGGCAGACTTATTGTTTTATCTATAAATTTGTATCTTTTTATGAGATGGGGGTTGGAACCCATTGAATGAAGTGATTTGTGGAGAACATATCTGTTTTGTTTGGAATACCAAAATGGATGCATGAGAGTTTTGTCATAGATTCATGTATCATTGATGTTGCAGTCTGTGCTTTCTTTCTTTATGTGATTGTATTTCCCCTGTGTAACACTCCATTCTATTTCTTCTTCATATCTGGAACATAGTGTTTGATGATTAGAATTCATATGCTTATGCTCTATTCATCGTTTCAGGTATTATATGATTTTTTCTACTAAAGTTGATATGGAATTCGTCTTAGACGCTCTGTATTGATGGGCTGTTCCCTCGTCTTTTTTGTTTCACCTTGATAAATGGAATGACTGTAATGATGTGATTACCTTGCCTTTGATAAATCTCATGTATACATATTTGTGATCTTTTATATGTATATGACTCCATGCCCAATGGTTATGTGATTGTTTCTGCCAAACTTATAATCTTTAAATATTGTTCATTATCTTGTGAAATTTTTATCGAGAGATCCCTCTCTGGAAGAAGATACCAATTTCTTCCTAAAGTGGTTTTGCTGTTACCTCGGG
>LPNX010853081.1:341365-421711 GCA_001517045.1 Pseudotsuga menziesii | reverse complement strand
TCCCTGAGGTTATCCTGAAAAGTCCCCTACTTCGCAGAACATTCTCCATACGAGATTTCCATGAGAAATAGTTAGAACTTGTAAGTATGATATCACAAGGGGCGGCCATACTGTAAAATAATGGATGAAAAAATAGAAACTAACTGTCTGTATGCAAAGAGCTCGAAAAAATATGCGGTTTTAAAAAAAACGGCACTTAAAACTGATTTCGGATGATGAAGTTATGCTTGATCAAAGGAAATGTTGAAGATGTCCCCAATAGTGACGTGGCAGATATTAACTTGACCAGTTAAAAAAAGAACCCCCCTCTTCCAAAGATCTACCTTTGACAATCACTTTACAATAAAGTTGCTTTGAAGTGAATCACTTTTGTAGAATAAGTGAGATTCAATTTTACAATAATGTACTTTTAAATAGTGCAGTAATAATTTAAAAGACTTAAGTGACTCACTTTTATTTTATTTTATTAATGTGAGATGCACTATTACAATAAAGTAACTTGAAAATAGAAATTGCATGCACTAAAAAGTAACTTGATGAGACTTGAACTCAAGACTTATCAAGATATAAAGCAACTTTGGACCAAGTGAGCTAAGTTTAAAAGGTACGTAAAAGTATGGAAAGAGGAAGGGGGCTTTTTTTTTTAACTCTTCTCTCTCGTTTTCCATGCTTGCTTTCTTTTCCTGCAAATCACAAAAAAAACGAAAAACAAAAACAAAAAACTTTTTCCACACAATGGGGTTAGATCTTGGTTAGCTTACCCGGAAAGTCTAAGTTTTCAAGTTTTCTTGTTGTTTCTGATTTGCCGTGATCGCACAAGGTGCACGGCAAAGAGCATACGTAGCCGAGAAGACAAGAAAAAAAACTTTCCCTCATTGTTTCTGATTCGCCGCGATCACGCAAGGTGCACGGCAAAGAGCATATGCAGCCAGGGAAAACAACAGTCCGAGACTAAAAAAAAGATCTAGTAATAAAATGATAAAATATGAGAGATTTAAAAAAAACAAAACCGTCACTTTAACATTATACCTTCAGATTTGCCGAAATGGGTGTTTCTGGAACAAACGGAAACGGTTTTCAGTGAAACGAAAACTATTTCCAAATGGAAACGACGCTCCGGATGCAATGAAATAGCTCCCACATGCCATAAATGCACATAAAAACCAGAACCAGAAACCCTTTTAAAGTTTCGGCAACACCGGTTCCAGATCTTGATCAAAACCGAAAGCGGCTCTTCATAAAAGCTCTGATACCATGTTAGGGTACACAGGGTACTCCCAAAGGACCGAACACCAAGAACAACTGCTTCACACAAACAGATCACAGATCAATACACCAATGTTTGTCACGTGGTTAAAACCCTCGAGAGGGAAACAGTCCACGGCCCCGGCCAAATAGCTACTTCGGAGCAATTTATTATGCAAAAGAAAGAAAGTTACATGAGCTTCTCATAATCGATCAACTAGCCAAGGACCCTCTATGCTCTTTAAATAGAGGTCATAGACCAATCGGGTGTTAAGCCACGAATCAATGGTAGGTATGATCTAAGAGAAGTTGAACCGTCGGATC
This sequence comes from Pseudotsuga menziesii, assembly GCA_001517045.1. Lineage (NCBI taxonomy): Eukaryota > Viridiplantae > Streptophyta > Pinopsida > Pinales > Pinaceae > Pseudotsuga > Pseudotsuga menziesii. The sequence goes on along the minus strand of LPNX010853081.1, from coordinate 420,142 downwards.
ACTCTATGTCTAGAACATATCGTGACCGTCGGATTAGAATATTTACAAATGCATACTAATGCATACTAAAGAAACACACTTTTACCTAACGGATATATTACACAAGTTGATCTTAACTAACTCCTAAGTGTCTAAATATCCTAACACGGGGTGTATCTTTTACAACCTGGGTACATTCTGAGTGCTAACAAACTGGCGCCATTGCCGGGGAACGAAAGTGCATATCTGCCCTGGGGGAACGACAAAGATTAAGAGAGATTTCTGTGGGCAAACAGGAATTTTGAAAACAAAAGGAGGTTGTATATTTGCTCTGGCGACTTCATTGTGAAATTGTTTCAAAAAAAATCAAGAACGACATTCTGGCTTCGAGAAGACACACACGAGGTAACTCTGATACCGAAATTTTAAAAAGTTTTGAAGATCCAGAAAAGTTGTTTAAAAGGAAAAATAAAGAAAAGCTTGATTCTCCTTTGTTCAGCCCATCATCATCACCATATTCTCATAATAACCTAGAATGGGAGGTTAATACTGCACAAAACCTATTGAGAACCAAGTCTGAATCTGACCTTGGAAATACTGAGTTCAATCCTCATAGGTTAGAGACCTATCTGTTAGATTCCCTCTGGAGGGACGTGCAACAAGCCCCTGAAGCTAAAACACCCACCTCTGATCATACTCAAAGTATCCCGGTTCCTGTGAACCCGCCCAGACCAATGGCCGCTAGGTTTGCTCCCTTGCGTTTGCCTGCTGCATTACATGATCTCCCCCAAAATTATTCTTAGAGAATTTCTTTATTTGATGGGGAAGGGGATATAACCGCAAAACAACATGTTGCCAAGTTTGAAGATTTCATTGACCTGGAAGAAGTGGACTACCCTGATGTCAAAATGCGGTTATTTGCCCAAAGTCTGTCTGGAGAGGCAAAAAAGTGGTTTAAGGACCTTCCACAAGGGTCTATTGTGAATTTTCAGGATTTTCAGAATGCACTTTTGGATAGATGGGATGATAAACTGAATCCTCTGCAGCTTTTATCTCAATATAACGGTCTTAAGAAAGGGGGTTTTGAGTCAGTTCATGAATTCTCAAGTAGATTCATGAGGGCTTACAACTCTATTCTAGAAGATATAAAGCCTTCCCCTGCAGCTGCTAAACTGCATTATGCTGGAGCTTTTGATAATGATTTTGCATTTTCATTACGGGAAAGGAAATCAGCAACTCTTGCTGCCATGTTTACTAATTCCCTAGAAGTGGAAGCTAACATGATGGCTAGTGGAAAGATCAAACATAGAGATATGGATAGGAGGAGAAAAGAAGAAAATATACCCTCTACTTCATCTCCTTCCGCAGATGTTAAATTTGAGATGATGTTGAATACTATGGAGAAGTTGATGGATAAGCTAACCATGGATGTTAGGCCTTTCAATAGAGAATAGGGGGATCCCCAGATCAGGAATCCAAATTTTAGAAGACCAAATCCCCTGTTCCCCCCCAAAATAGACAGAGAGACTAGAGAAATCCAAGAAACCCAGAAGAACAGCCCATCCATCCGCCTTTCCCTGAAAATTATGTTGGTGATGAAGAAGACCCCCGTGAAAATGAGATTCATCTGTTTGGGGAACAGGATTCAGAAATATATCTCACTGAAGAGGAGCATAGCATGTTTGTGCAGGAGGATGCAAATGAAGAGTTCGAGAATGAGCTATATCAAAGGGGTTATTTACATGCAATGGATGATGTGCAAAGGAAAATCAGACTGAGGAATAGGGATATCCCCATAAATAAAGGGAGGGAAAACCCAAATCAGCCTTCATCTAGTTCTTTGAATGGGGAAAAGGGGAAAGAACTACAAAAGGAACCTCCTGCAAATAGGGAGGTAGGAAATGATGTACAAAGGGATAAAGTAATAAAGAAGGTGACTCCAATTGAGGTGGAAAAGATTAGTGCCGGTTTTAACCTACAAAACAAGCTATTAAAGCTAAAGATCTCTGTTCCATCTAATGAGTTATTGAGAAACACTGAATACAGAGATACTATCTCAAAAATGGTCAAAGACCAAGGTGAAGGGCAGTCTGACATTTTAAATTTGAATGATGATAATCCTGCTATTTCATTTGGATCAAAAGCTGAAAATTTAGAAGGTGAAGAGGTGCCTCCTTTCTATTTAAGTCTAAATGTGCTTGACAAAGTGGTCCACAATGCTATGTTGGATTCTAGGGCATCACACAATCTGATGCCCAAAGGGGTGGTAGAAAGTTTGGGATTGGAGGTAACAAGACCTTATAAAGATCTGTACTCTTTTGATTCCAAAAGGGTAAAATGCCTTGGATTGATTAAGGACATGGTGGTAACCCTGAACAAACTGCCTTCTAAGACTATAGTCATGGTGTAGTAGTGGCAGACATCCCACCCAAATTTGGGGTATTGCTGTCAAGATCTTGGACTTCCAAGCTGAAAGGCAGCTTGCAGATGGATATGTCATATGCTACCATTCCAGTTCCAGATGGGAGCAGAAGGTTATATAGTGAAAAGAGAACTCCTTATGTGGTTAGCAGTCAAGATAAGCCTGAGGTTCACCACATATATGCTGTGGATACTGATTTGGGGTCCTCTATTTTCTTTAATGATGCTGCCACACATGATTTAGAAGGAGCATTACAAAGGAACTCTGAGGAGCAGAAGAAGTCTAATGAGGATAAGGAAAAAGAAGTGAGGGAACAGGATGCTTGGGAAGAAAAACAGAAAAAGGAAGGCCAATGGACTATGTATTTTGATGGGTCAGTTGCTAAAGCTGGTGCTGGAGGCGGTGTGTACATAATTTCCCCTATTCATGATTTCAAAGCTTTATCATACAAACTGATGTTTGAATGTACAAACAACGTAGCAGAATATGAAGCTCTATTGTTGGGTCTGCATGCTTTGAAGGAATTGGGAGCTCAGAAGATAAAGGTCTTAGGAGATTAAGAGTTAGTAATAAATCAAGTAAATGACAGTTACCAAACCAGACACCCTCGAATGAGGGCTTACAGAAATGAAGTATGGGATATGTTGGGAAACTTCTTTATAGAGCATACAGTTCAGGTAGTCCCCAGACTTGATAATTTGGTAGCTGACTCTTTGGCCATAGCTGCTGGAAAATTTGATACTCCTATGGCCGGCCAGAAGGAATACCAGATTGAAATGGTAAATAGACCATCCATTCCTGACAATTCCAAATATTGGCAGGTGTTTGAAGATGATATGCAGATCCGAAGATTTTTAGAGTTGTCAGGAGAGTTTGTGAATACTCAGTTTGACAATGAAAATGATAAAGACGAGGCCCATGAAAAGAATGAAGAAACTGAAATAGAAGAAGAAGATGCTAAGAAGTTGAGGAAAACCTTGGGAGGAAAGGATATCATCCAGCTGAAAAATAATTTTATACCAAGAGGCCTGATCCCTTTATAAAGGCTCTTTGATCAGAATGATGTTGCCAAGAATCCCAAAGTGAAACCTGTTGGCGATGCAGTTGAAGATAAAAATATTGGCACTGAAGAAAATCCTAAAATCATAAAACTATCCAAGAAGCTACCTGAAAGGGAGAAAAGGGAGTATGTAGAGTTGATGAAAAGGTACACAGATGTGTTTGCTTGGAGTTATGAAGACCTCAAAGAATATGATACGTCTATCATACAGCACACTATTCCTATAAAACCTGGAGAGAATCCTTTTAAACAGAAGCTCAGGAGGATCAACCCTAAATTGCTCCCTGTCATTGAGAAGGAAATAAAGAAATTATTTGATGCCAAGATCATTGTAACGCTCAGATTTTCTAAGTGGGTTGCTAATTTGGTCCCTGTCAGAAAAAAGAGTGGAGAGATAAGACTGTGCATAGATTTCTGCAATTTGAATAAGGTCTCCATGAAAGACAACTATCCTCTACCCAAGATGGATCACATGCTGCAGCAAGTGGTGGGAGCTGAAAGGATTTCGATGCTGGATGGATTTTCCGGATATAATCAGATCAAAGTGTTACCTGAAGATCAGGAGAAAACTGCTTTTACTACACCATGGGGCACCTTCATGTATGCAAAGATGCCTTTTGGTTTGATGAATGCAGGAGCCACTTTCCAGCAAGCTATGGACATCGCTTTTGCAGGAGAAATTGGAGTTTTTGTGGTGATCTACATGGATGATATCACAGTCTACTCTATGTCTGACAGAGAACATCTGCATCATCTTGAGAAGGTTTTCATGAAGTGTAGGAAATATGGTATATCTCTAAATCCTAAGAAATCTAATTTTGCATTAGAGGAAGGAAAGCTTCTAGGCCATATAATATCCAAAGATGGCATAAAAATTGATCCTGAAAGAGTAAGTGCAATCCTGAAGGTGGGAGAACCCAGAAGCAAAAAGGAGGTACAGTCATTTCTGGGACAGGTAAATTTCTTGAGGAGATTTGTACCAAGCTTCGCTGAGATTTTGATGAATATTACAAATATGTTGAGAAAGGGTCATGAAATAAAGTGGAATGCAGAAGCTAAGGAGTCATTTTGGGAAATCAAGAAAGCAATTTCAGAAGCACCTGTTTTGGTAAGTCCAAATTTTGCCAAAGAATTTTCAGTATTCTCATATGCTTCGGAACATACTTAGCAGCAGTATTATTGCAGAAAAATGATGAGAACCAGGAACAACCTATAGCTTTTTTCAGTAAAATACTTAGGGATGGGGAATTGAAATATGACATCATGGAGAAGCAAGCATATGCTTTAGTTAAAGCATTGAAGGATTTCAGAGTGTATGTTTTGCACTCGCATGTAATTGCACATGTTCCGACCGCTGCAGTAAAAGCAATTTTAACCCAACCAGATCCAGAAGGCAGGATAGCGAAATGGATAGCTACCCTATTGGAATATGACATAGAGATAAAACCCATGAAGCTGGTCAAAGGGAAAGGGTTGGAAAAAATGATGACAAACTCAAATTGCGAATCTTTGCAAATCAATTTCTTGTCTCACCAATCTGATCAGTTGGGCACGAAGATAGAAGTGATGAGTGATTTTGTAACTTCTCCATGGTATTCTGATATTATATTTGTCCTCCAAAATTTGCAAGCACCAGAAGGATTAAGTAAATCAAGAGCAAGGTCTGTGAAATTGAAATCTGCTAAATTTTGTATCATAAATAAATATCTGTATTGGAAAGATCCTGGAGGGGTTCTACTAAATTGTCTTTTGGAAGATGAGGCTCAGCAGATTACCAAAGAATTTCACAAGGGAGACTGCGGAGTACATCATTCCTGGAAGGTCACTGCAAACAAAATCCTGAGAGTTGGTTATTATTGGCCTACATTGTTATCAGATATATATAAAGAAACCAGCAAATGTCATCAATGCCAAATTTTTGACGGTAAGAGAAAAGTATTGCCTCTCCCTTTAAATCCTATAACAGTGGAAGCTCCTTTCCAGCAATGGGGTTTGGATTTTATTGGTGAAATAAACCCTAATTTATCAGGACAGCACAGGTGGATTCTGACAGCTACAGATTATTTTACCAAATGGATAGAAGCAATTCCTACCAGGAGGGCCACTAAAAATGTGATCATGGATTTTCTTGAAGAGAATATACTGGCTCGGTTTGGGTGCCCAAAAAGGATAGTAACAGATAATGTAGCTGTCTTCAAATCCAGGAAAATGATAAACTTTTGTCATAAGTATCACATAAGTCTAAATCATTCGACAGCCTATTATCCTCAAGGGAATGGGTTGGCTGAATCTTCAAACAAAAGTCTAGTAAGAATTATCAAAAAGTTGTTGGAGGATAACAAGAGATCCTGGCACACCAAACTCAAATATGCTCTATGGGCTGACAGGATTAGCACTAAAAGAGCAATCGGCATGTCTCCTTTCCAACTGGTATATGGAGCCGAGGTGATTTTTTCGGCATCATTAGGGGTTCCAGTTATGAGATATTTCCAAGATCAGCAAGAGGAACCAAACCACATACAGCGAAGGATAAATCAGATCATCAAGCTAGAAGAACGAAGATATAAGGCTTATGACAAAGTACAGTCGCATCAAGAGAAAATGAAGAGTACTTTTGACAGAAGAGTCAAAGAAGAACAGTTTCAGATCGATGACCTGGTTCTGAAGTGGGATGCTCCTAATGAAGAAAAGCATGGAAAATTTGATCCTATGTGGGTTGGACCTTATGTTGTTGCTGGGTACAGAGGGCAGAATGCATTTTTGCTGGAATATACAAATGGGGTTCCTCTTGAGAGCAACCCTGTCAATGGGAGGTATCTGAAGCATTACCTATCCTAGGGAAGGAAGGTAAAATTTGTAGTATAGAATGTACATATTTTTCTTTACCAGTAAATATGGGTGGTAAGCCGAGAGTATTTGGAGCTCGCCAATGAAAGCCCCAAAAAATTCAGGAGGCGTACCATTCTTTTCCTCAAAAAATACATAAAAATGATATATTTACAAAAACAAAAGATGGGTTTTTTGGGAGTTATTATGCAAAGTTAAAAAACGGCCACCTGGTCTACGATTTCTTTGATACCTCGCAGGGAGGATATCATCCCCAGATGGAGCCAGCTGTTAACACCTTTATTCAACCAGGGAGAAATAAGACCATGGTGGAGATAAGAAAATGGTTGTGTAGATACTTTGGCTAAAAGATATAGTGTAAAAGTGGAATGATAGTCAAAAAATTGACTAAGTTACTAAAGATCCTAGGCCGTGATAAAAGAGGAGAGAAAATCAATGGCTGGTATTCCCTCTGCTCTTCGAAACATGTGAGGAAGATAAGACAGGTTCGGGCTTTTAACCAGCTGCACAGATCAAAGGTTATAAAGTTTCCCTGGGAAGATCCACGATTCACATCAAATCCGCCTTGTGAAAGCACGAGTTGGTTAAGGAAATGGAGTCTGGTAGAATTGTGTATACTCCTCTCGATTTGATGGCGGAGGGGCGAAATCATATCACATCGATGGATGAGATTGATTTCGTAACCGGAACCTGTACGACGGATAAGCCCAAAGAGTCCATCAGAATGGGTGTGGGGTGATTAATCCGACGGCTGAGGATTAGAGGCAGAATAGATCAACGGTCGAGATTAATTCCGGAACCAGAACATGCACGACCGATAAATCTGAAGCGCTCAATGGAATTTGTTATCCGATGATCGATCTGACGGTTGAAGATCAGCGTGGATCAAATCAACAGCTATTATAAGTTTCGGGGAGTGAAATTGCACGGAGGATAAGTCCCAAACTCCCAGCGGAGTTGGGTAGATGCCGACAGATCTGACGGCTGACAAATGCTAGGCAATCACACCAACGGCTGAAAAGGATTCTGAAGGATGAATGTGCACGGCGGATAATCGTGAATTGCCCGGCGGAATTGGGTACGTGGCTGATGATCCAATGGTGCGTGGTTAAAGGCATATCGCATCGACGGATGGGAATAATTCTAGGGATCAAAGATGCTCAACTGTTAAAGTGAAGGAGCCCAGCGGAATTTGGTAGGCGTCACGTGATCCAACGGCTCATCGCTAAAGGTATATCAGATCGAGGGCTGTGGACGATTCCGGAGCTCGGAGTTGCACAATGGTTAAAGTCAGAGGGCTCAGCAAAATGTGGGACGTGGCGTTTGATCCAACGGTGAAGGGTGGAAGGTACGTCACATCTATGGTCATGAGCAATTTTGGGACGTGAAACTGCACGAAGGTTAAGGTTGGGAGGCTCAGCAGAATGGAATATCTCCACCTCGATCTAACGGCGGAGCGACGAGAATCGATTGCATCGACGGTTGGAGATGTTTCCGGGATGGAGACTTGCACGGTGTTTATAGCCAAGACGCCTGGCGGAAAGAGATACATGGCATGTGATCCGAGGGCTAGAAATTTGCAAAGAATCAGATCGACGGTTTGAAATGGAGTCGGAGAAGAAAGGTGCACGGCAGATAGGAACGGGTGGTAGTTGCGGAAAATAAATGATCGTCCATGTGGCGAATGGTGATAGGCTCCGGCAATAAAAAAGGCTTATAAAAGCGAAGGGTTGACCTCTATCATTGTTATTTCATTCGCTCGGGACCAGTGAAAAGGACTGGCCTATCTGGCGGCTTCCATTTGTCAGCTTTTAGCTTCCATTCATCAAGTGTGGACACGCTCCGGGCACACGCCTCTACAGTCGACCAGGTAAGCTTAAAACCCTGTAATTCCTCTGCCTCCAATTACCATTGAAATTTAAGCCATGGACCAGAGGAAAGAAATACCAGTGTCTGGTCAGGTCGTAGATGATAGAGAAGAGTTTTTCGTATACCGAGACAGGGGTGTGTGCAACCCTTACCTGTCTATAGGGAGTGTGTCTGTGAGTAAGGAGAAATTGTGGCATTTTAATTTACAAGGGAATGATGTGCTAAATGTGTGCAAGTCTTTCCTGTACTACTTCGCCATTGAACAAACCCTCCATTTCCCAGAGTTCGCAGAGTGGTGTGCTATAAATTATTCTCTGTCTTAGAGAATTATTGTCAGTCGGTCTGCGTCCAAAACACTGTGTAGAGTCGATGCTGCGGTCATCCGAGAAAACCTTAGTTTGCCCAAAAATTACCCAGATAGTCGTGAAGTAGTAAATGAGTCAATCCTGGTCGAATTGTACAAGAAGTGTGAAGCTGAAACCCACTGTAAATTCTTGTCGAGCGTTTTAAAGGATGGTCAGTCTTTAGATAGTATATTCATGCCCTACCCTGTACATATTTTCAAGAGTGAAGTTCAATTAGTCATTTCTTTAGTGTGTCAAGTACTAGGTCTAGATGAGGATTGTCGTGTGGGCGAGGTCATTCTTGGATTTTTGTTGAGAATAAGTTCCTCTGTTTCTGAGTCCCATTCAACCCCAGTTTTTAGTCTAGACGAATACCTAGCTGAAGCAATCCATCTTCAGCTAAGTGAGTTCCCAAAGGTTCGAGTTTTTAGGTTCCAGACTTGCTTAATATACTACTGTGTTCCAATATCTCTGAGTTGAAGTTTCTGAGTACTCTGTGCTCTTTTGATTTACCTAAACAAATCAGCATGTTCGAATTTTCCAATTCGATCATGTCTGAGATGTACAAAATGCTGTTTGATGAAGAATTGCCCCGAGTCCTGGATGAAATGAGAAGCTTAATGCAGTCTTCACCAGAGGATAGGGTTGGAGATTGGTTTTTGTACAAAGATTATATTGTGTTGAGAATATATCGTTTTACCGGTCAGCCTTATAGGCTACCCTCCTTTTTAACCCCGAGAATCTTCGCATTGGAATTCATGAGACAGAGATTGTTGTCTGAGGAGGAACATTTTTGTGCTTTCAAGAAGTCTTCGAACATCAAGTTTCCGTTTAAGGTTGGCACCTTCATTTTTAAAAGCAAGGGTGCCTTGGTTTTTATAGAAAAGTTGCTGGAAAATATGGATTTCATAAAAGAGTCAAATGTGAATTATGACCCCCACCATGTGATCTCATTGAGAAAACAAGCCAACAAGAATAAACCATTTGAGCATCAAGCTGTTGAGGGGTTAGCTGAAATGGCTAATTTACTGCAGTTTACTGACAGATCAAAGTCTGATGAAGAGACACATCCTGCACCTTGCACAACCATCCAAATCACAGAAGGTGTTAGAATTGCGGTTAAGAGGAGTTTGTCAAATACTGAAAGTATGGAGGTGGACGAAGATGCGTCCCATAAAAAAGCAAAGCTGCTTGAAGTTGGCGAGATCGTAGATGATGAAGTTTTTGGTGTCTTCAAAAAAGTTTCCCTAGTCCCCATGAAAACCGTGCAAGTAAACCAATTCTCTTTTAAAGGTTTAGAAGGTGATGTAGACAGCTTAGACTCCAGCCCCTTATTTAAGTCGAAGGAAGAGCTTAAAACCAGCTACATGGAAAAGAGGAAACAGTCCCTGGAGGAAACGAGAAATTTGCTCTCGAGGGTGAGAAACTTGTACAGTTCAAAAACATCTCTAGTTTCGGCTAGGGATGCTGAGAAAAATACCTTTAAGATGGCCATAGTGAATGACAAGAGGATGTCTGAGATAGAAATTAGGCTGGACAAAATCAGCACCCCAGACAAGATTCAGCTGCATAAACAAACCAACGACATCATCTACTCAGACTTACTGCAGGCCATGGTGAGGATAAGCAAATTGCAGGTATTGATAGACAAATTGGAAGTTCAGTTAAAGCATGAGAAAGTGGAAAATAAGGCAAATGTTATTCAGATCAGAAAACTGCAAGCAGACATTGCTAGTTCAGACAGCACCCAGGAGGTCAAAAGGATGCTAGAGGAGAAGGATAATGCACTCCAGGTCCTGAAGAAGAAACTGAAAATCCCAGGTGCTGAACATGTCCAGTCTTCTAAGTTGCTAGCTCTCCAGGAAGAGAAAGATAAAATCCATCAAGAGATGATGGAATACAAAGGAAGAGCTGGAGAGCTACAAAAGGAAAAAGATAGGTGGGAGGCCGAAAGGGAGGAGCTGCTATCCCAAATCTCCGTGATGAAGAAAGATCAGAGTGAGGAAAAGGAGATTATGGAAGAATTAATGAGCCAAACCCCTACTGATGATGACTTATCTATTGTAAATATCCAGAAGCCTTTGGATGATTTCTCGGCAGATGATTTACTAGTGCCTATGTCGCAGGTGAGTTTAAAGGATGAGGCAATCAAAGAGTTGAAAGCCGAGAATGAAAAAGTAAAGGAAAAATTAACCAAAATAAGTGAAAGCAAAAAACAGATCTTGTAGGACAGGAATCAATTACAGAAAAAGCTCGATGAGCTAAAAGAAAAATGCATTGGGAAAGGCCCTCTTCAGGGGGCGAAACATATCATTTGGGATACCCTGACTATAGAGATTACCAAGTTCCGGCACTACCTGAATTTTATTGATGATTTGAGTATACTGACAGATTTGGCTCAACAAAGACTGAAACTGGTAAATGAACACATGGCAAAAAGACCCCTCACTACAGCTCAGAACACATTAAATTTTCTGAATTCACTGACGTACCAGAAGTTGCATGACATGGGCATAAAGGACAGAATCTCAATAGTACTGTGGGCGAAGAAGATCATCCACAAACACCATTTAATAAAGACTGTCCGAGACAAGTTAGAAGAATTGCTTATGCAGGTCAATAAGTTCAAACAAGAGTTTAAAGAACTGTTCGAAGAGGGATTGCCGTCCTTCTGGGACGAAGAAGATCGGATGCTCCCGCCGGAACATTATCATCACCTGCTTGTCCGAGCTCGCATGGACCACTCAAAATTTAATAACTTGGAGAAGATCCTGACAGGACAAACCATTGTGGACATGTTAACAGAAGATTTCGAAATTCTGCAGAAGTTCACAATTATCAGAGCCAGATTGCCCAAGAAATCTTATGAAGCATATATGGAGCTCGAGGTAGCTATTCGGGAGATGATGGAGTGTAACACCCCAAGTTCAGATCAATGGAAAGCTGTAGAGCAGTTTGGGAAAACAAAGTATATTCTTCCCCCCTAGGAACAGGTGTCAGGTACTGAAGAGCTGATGGGGCAAAGACATGGAGCTGATGGGGCAAAGACGTGGAACTATTGGGTGAAAGTTTGTTATCCAATTGATTTGTACTTTGTGATATGTTAGGAATGGAGTTGTAACAACTTCCTATTGGTGTAGGAATTCAGTTACAAACTCTAATTTACGCCGATCATTCTGTTATTGATCTGCTGGGGGCAGACTTATTGTTTTATCTATAAATTTGTATCTTTTTATGATATGGGGGTTGGAACCCATCGAATGAAGTGATTTGTGGAGAACATATCTGTTTTGTTTGGAATACCAAAATGGATGCATGAGAGTTTTGTCAGAGATTCATGTATCATTGATGTTGCAGTCTGTGCTTTCTTTCTTTATGTGATTGTATTTCCCCTGTGTAACACTCCATTCTGTTTCTTCTTCATATCTGGAACATTGTGTTTGATGATTAGAATTCATATGCTTATGCTCTATTCATCGTTTCAGGTATTGTATGATTTTTTCTACTAAAGTTGATATGGAATTCGTCTTAGACGCTCTGTATTGATGGGCTGTTCCCTCGTCTTTTCTGTTTCACCTTGATAAATGGAATGACTGTAATGATGTGATTACCTTGCCTTTGATAAATCTCGTGTATACATCTTTGTGATCTTTTATATGTATATGACTCCATGCCCAATGGTTATGTGATTGTTTCAGCCAAACTTATAATCTTTAAATATTGTTCATTATCTTGTGAAATTTTTATCGAGAGATCCCTCTCTGGAAGAAGATACCAATTTCTTCCTAAAGTGGTTTTGCTGTTACCTCGGGGTGTATCTTTTACAACCTGGGTACATTCTGAGTGCTAACAATAACCATATCTAAGGTCAATATTTGAGAAGAAATTTTATCCATGAAGCTCATCTGTGAGTTCATCAATACTTGGGATGGAATATCTATTCTTCACTGTCTTCTTATTCAAGGCTCTAAATTCAATGCACATTCTTAGGGTTGCATCATTTTTCTTCACCGTGACAACTAAAGAAGCACAAAGGCTTGAACTAGGTGTTATGAGACCCAATTCCAAGAGTTCTTTAATGTACTCCTTAATATCATCTCTAATCCTTTTGGGGTGTCTATAGGGATTCATTTTGTTATGTTGGGTGCCTATCTCGTATTCAATGACATGCTCCACCCCTCCGTTAGGTGGCCTTCCTGGAGGAAGGTCTCCAAAAACATTCTCATACTTACTCAACAACTATTTTATGTCCTTTTAATGTTTGGAAACATTCAAGTGAGGCTTGGAAGATGTTATAAAACATTCAACATCCCATTCAATGTCCTAATGCCTCAAGATAAACCTTATATTGTGAGAGGACACCAATTGGTTAGGGTAAGTGTACATTCATCTCAACAATATGGGTTTCCCTTCCGAATATTTGAACCTCATTTTAGGTACTTTATAGTTCATTGTATTATCCCCTATATAATATAACCATTGGAATCTCAAAACCACATTTGTATCAGCTACATTCACTACATAGAAACTATTAGTAACAGTGTAATTTCCTATAACAATTTGAAGCTTTCGAACCCATTTAGCACAATCCATAGAATTTCTACCTGGAATGATGACTGTGAAGACTTCAAAAGTTTCTGTATGTATATTTCTACTCTTCACCAAGGGTGTGTCTACAAATTTATGATTGGATTCTCCATCAACTAGAATTGTAAACCTTTGGCCTTGTATAGTGCCCTTAAGTCTAAATGTGTGAAATCGAGGCACACCTGAAAGTAGTGCAATTTTTCCTTTCTTAGGAGAAGGTTTATTTTATTATATTGTCTCATACCCCTCTTATTGGGCTGCAAGTTGTACTTCTTCCTCCAACTCCTCCTCATTATCTTCGGAGAAGACTTCAATGTAGTGTGCCTTCCCCTTAGTACACTTATGTCTTGTAACCCAAGGTTGTTGGCATGGGAAGCACAATTTATTTCTCTTGATTTCTTCTTTTCTTGGTCCCTCCTTGTTATCCTTAACAAAAGAGTCAATTTTGCATGGTTTCCCCCCTTCTTTGAATTTGGAGGGAAAATTAGGCTTAGGGGGATACCTAGTCCTTGGAAGCACATTCAACATATCTCTTGGAAAGTTTATGGCATTGTTCAATATAGTTGAATTGTGGGATTTCAAAAACCCTTTCGAAGGTTATTACAACCCCTCGGTGTATAGTAGAACCAACCAATCCATATAGATAACAGAAACCATCACTGGGAGCTTTTGAAATTCCAACATATAGGCTTCAGGGGTCCTAGTTTGCTTCAATTGTGCCAATTCCTTGAAAGGAAGTTCAGGGTCTTTCCTATCGAATATATATACTAATGCCTTGGAAAACTCTTTATATGATGAAATATGATCATGTCACAAGGTCTTAAGACCATGGAACCACCAATCATTGGCTTCTCCCTCAAGATGTAGAATGGCCATTTTCAATGCGTCCTTTTCAATCATATCATTCAACTAGAAATACACATCTACTTTTCATATCCAAACACTAGCACACATTTGGGAAAAGCCATAAAATAAAGGAAGAGTTATATTTCCCATGGTATTCTTCAATTCCTGATTTAGAAAAGTTGTCCTATGCCCGTTTCCTCCAAACTTGAGCTTGCTAGATACCTTGAAGAACTTGTTGAAACGTAGACTTTTCCTACATTCTTCACTTAGTTGTCGCCACTCATCTATTGCTTCTTTCTTGCCATAAGGAGTGTCAAGGTTCTCTTTATAATCTAAGAACTTAGGAGTTGTAGGTCTGGTCTGATTCTTGAATTCATGGGTTCGATTGTGAGGTCTAGTCTTCGAGAAAATAATTTATCCATAGGTCTTCTTCTCTTCATGATGTGAACTATTATTACTCCCTGCTACCAACTTACCCCCAAGTTGGCTAGCCATCATTTCGAACCCTTGAATAAGATGCTTGATCATATCATCAAAATATGACTTCATGAGTGTCTTAAATTCATCATTATCATCCATAACTTCTACTCCTAGTTTGTCTGTAATCACCACTAAAGCATAATGGGCTTCTTCACCTTATTCTCTTCCATTAACAGTGTCTTCATTTTCACTCTCTAATGGAGGGAGATAATCATAAGGAAACATAAATAGATAAATTAAATGGGTTCCAATACCATGATTTTATACCATTGTAATAACCCTACTTGAAATTTGTGGAGAAAAGTGCAATTTGGACAAATTCAGGCTTAACTAGTCATGATTATAGGGGGTTCCAACTTACACCAAATAGTCCAAAATTTGAAATTAAATGGTAATGGTGAGTATTAGTATATCCAAATATGACCTATGAACACTTTGGGTCTGACTTTAATCCTATGCAACTTGGTTTGGATCTAATGAGAGAAAGTGCAACTGTACTAGGAAAATGAGGTCAAATTCCCCCCGAGGGTGGAGGCTAAATTGGATTCCGAACTCAAGTACGAACCTACAAAATTTAAAAAAATAGAATGGATATGAATATCATACATCAAGGTATTCCATTAATTATGGTTATTAAGTCTGAAAACTGATTATAATGTGCAACATTCATATGACAACTTTCAAGGAAATTGCTCAAGGGAATATGGCATTACTAGCTCAATTTTGACACATGAAAAGTAGATTGAATAGTTAAGATAATGATATGAAATATAGATACCATATACAACATAAAAATTTATTCCCCAACAAACATTAAACATCATAGAAATTCCTTCATACAAATCTGATATACAACTCTCTCAAAATGGAAGCCAAATACATGAAAACTAGTGGTTTAATAGCATGTAAACGCAAGATTTTCACATATGAATTACTTATATTTAGAGTTAAAAAGGATATGAAAATAATAGTAAATATCCATACATCATATACCCAATATTTTTCATCAAATAGAATCATCCAAGTGCAAGCACCACTCCAACAATTGTGTCATCACATCAGAGTATGGGGAATGTTGAAGTAGGAATGAGACAAGGGGAGATAAATGAGAACTCGAATTGTATGGACCTTCAACATGAAACTAAAAATAATTCATTCATATCCAATGAGAGGTATGAATGGAATATCCATCAACCAATTTGGAAAAGAATCCAACTCCCTCAAAATTGGTTCACAAGCAGGGAGAGTGAACAGTCACCATGCAATGGACAAACAAAATCTCTCCAAAATTCCAAAGGCCAATTAAAAAATTATCAAATTTTTTTATCTTCCTCAATACATCATTTTATTACTGGATGAGGCATCTTAAGTTCTAATTTTCATCCATAGGCTTCATCCAACTCATCTTAATGATTTAGTAACTCCGACGACACTTGTCTTCTCTTTCATGCTCCAATTCTTTCCCCAATTCGAATGGTTGCCTATAACTCCCAAATGTGCCCTCTTGGTGGCTATTTTTATCCCTTTCATGTCATAATATTCATAGGTCTGCAATCAAGTTTGAATTTGTCATATTTTTCATAGAATCTTCCATCATTTGTTGTCATAGAGTGCCACGGGGTCTTCAGTTGTTNGGTTGGGAGGAGGTTTTAAGTATTGGGAGGGGGTTTCAACAAAAAGAGTTTGGGTCAATATCTCTGGAAATTAAGGGTATTCTTTAATATCCCATGATCATATGTGCTACATGAGAGGTTCACTAAGTGAAGTCCCCATGTAGAGTGCATGTAATCTCCTTCCAAGTGGCACACATTGTCCTGTTAGTCTCTTCCTCTTCCATGGGAGTTACTCTCCTCTACTGATTACAATTCCTTGGATAATGATATGCTATGTGACACCACATCACCCTCTAAGAACATTACATTCCCCATGGATTTGAATTTTTATGAAGGTCATGCCAAGTGTGTGGGGGAATCTAGCCAGACAAGGACTTCATAAGCCTCCAATTGTCTCCATGAACCAATGACACCTTATTTTCTTAACATTTATTATTTATATGACCCAATTTTATTTGAATACGATACACTAAGGTACTTTTGGGTCCCATAGCTCCCTTATTAAAAAATTTATGCCTCCACCTCAACCTAGGGAACTAATAGGTTGGTGAAGCATTGTTTGCAAGTAGTATTATTTTGATGGGGACATGACACTTAAACAGGTGACCTAGGTAGAATCGCTATATATAGGGATAGGAAGATCCAAATATAATTTAGTAAGATGTCACAAATAGGTAATAGACTATAGTTTCTGTGGTGCGAGTTTCAAACCCCAAAGTTGAAACGTGACACATGGAAGCCCATAAGTTTTCTATATTGAACCGGTCCATAAACAGGTTACCTTGGGAAACTTATCATAAGTTCCATTTGGTGAATATAATATTGCTCTAACCTGTGGGGTTTGAAAAAATACATATTATAATATCTCAGGATAACTTTTAATACCTCGAGAGAAAAAAATTCATAGATACATCAGAATTAAGAGGAGACAATTCTATAGAAGAAATCGAAGAAATTAGGGCATCAAATATTTTGTAGTTTTGTCCATAGTTTTTGGAAAATGATCACACTACTTATATCTCCTTGAGGATGGGAATCTTTCTATCCAATCAGATTTTCAAGTCACCTGAGTTAAAAAAATAGGGTTTCTCTGTCAAACCCTAGGTCCACCACAAACAGTCTTCCAGAAAAAACATTGAAGCAAACATCCAGTTGAAGCACTCTCATTGGTAAGTTATATTCTCTCTATTTCCATTTTAATTTCTCACTTTAACAAATAGTACCGAGCTCGAGAACAAGCTTGAAGAAGCCAATAACTTTTGGGCATGGAAGTATAGGGTGCTTCTCACACTAGAAGAGCATGACTTGGAAGACTATTTCAAACAAGAAGTTAGAGATCCAAAGGAAGATGAGGACAAAGAAAGAATAAGAATAATTTGATCAAATCCAAGATAATTATTTCCATATCCATCAAAGACCATTTGATCTCATATCTATTCTTTTTTAAGAATCCCAAGGATATGTTCGATGCATTGGCCGGCTAGTACTAAGGAAAGACCATCAACATGAATATGACCTGGAGAACTCAACTCAAGGATGTGAAGATGCAGATGTCAGAAATCATTCAATACCACTTCACAAGGTTCTCTTAGATCAAGGAGCAACTAGAAGCCATTGGAAGACAATGTTAAGGAAGCATAAGTGGTGATGACCATCTTGAATGGTTTCCCCTAAGCATGGGAATATTTCATTCAAGGTATCTGTACCAAAAGGAGGCTCATCAAGTTCAATGGAAAGAGAAGAAAATCTAGGTGATGATGACAATTAGTCCTAACAGGCCATGCCACTGAGGATGATGAACCATCCACGAAGAGAAAAAGGGGAGATTCCTCAAGTGATGAGGAATATGTACTTTGATATGGAAGGATTCAACCCATGATTAAGAAGAACCTATTATCC
Source organism: Pseudotsuga menziesii (assembly GCA_001517045.1). Classification (NCBI taxonomy): domain Eukaryota; kingdom Viridiplantae; phylum Streptophyta; class Pinopsida; order Pinales; family Pinaceae; genus Pseudotsuga; species Pseudotsuga menziesii. The sequence continues at coordinate 402,196 of LPNX010853081.1, read as the reverse complement.
ATCTCAGCATTGGATAAGAATGGATGTAGTTGTAACTGATGAAGAATAAGGCACGCTCAGATCTATGATGTAGAACATTGTCGATCATGATCAAGACAAACACATGTCCTCCGAATTAGACAATAGAAGTAGATTAGACTATCAGAGACTCTAGTAGTTCCTATAAGGAGACAAGGATCAATAGGGAGTCTACCAAACAAACAAATATAAGTGTTTAAATTGTCATTTTCTATATATCTAGTTACTTAAATGATATTTTTCCGTTGTGTACATATTTATGTTCTTGGATTTAGGTAATATATTATGGATGTTAGAGTGTTTGCATTCATCAACAATATACTACTGATATGCATGTGATGGGTAAGTGGCCTATGGTGTTGTACATAATTCCATTACTACTTATCTAGAATGAAACATCTTTGTTGACATGTTGGGGGTAGTGCACACTCTTAATAATGTTCTGGTAGAGATGGACGGAATCTAGAAAGTTACCATATGTATGAATGTTGTATTGGCTAAAATAGTTGCATGATTGTGTGACATATGTATTTATGGATTGGAATTTGTCGATATTAATATTTTTTGGAAATTATAAAATGTTTCTAATCATGCAACTGAATTTGACTTGTAGGAAAGATCATGTAAAATCACCTACAAGAAAATAACAATGAGGCTTGTTCAAAGAACAAGTGACGATGGTTCAACCATAACACTCAAAGAAGGTTCACAACAACAAAGTACATGAAGGGGAACCTGAAGCTCCAAGGTTCAAATACATCATGATGGAAGAAAGAGTTTCAGAAGAATATGAGAATCATGATATGACTGAGCCACAAAGAGCAGTAGATCCACCTCGAAGAGGTGAACATATACAAGAGAAGAAAATATTGAGCACGAGAGATCATCCAAGATGAAGAAAAGTATGGTGCTCTAGACGATACTTATAGAGAAAGAAAGAGACCTCATACACACTTTAGTTATGTGACACTGTTGTATGACATCATTGATGCATATCCTTCCAGCTGTGAAGAAGCAGTCGAGAAGAAAGAATGGAAGGATGTTATGATCAAAGAGTATTAGTTGATCATGAAGAATGATGTCTAGGATGAGGCTTTGAGACCTAAAGGGAATTTTGTAGTGTCTTCCAAGAGGATATACAAGATAGAGCATGCAACAGTTGGAAGCATCAAGAAATACAAAGCAAGGTTCGTGGTTTCTCTTAGAAAGTGGGAGTATATTATGGCGAGACATGCTCCATTGGCCAGACACAATTCTAAATAAAGTAGAAGTGCATATCAAGTAGAGAACCACATGTGCATAAAAGGATTGATATGATCTTAGAAGGCACCCATTGGATAACACATACAGTCAAATGAGGAGCTTGAGGATCACCTAGAGTGCTGGAGATATCAACCTTTTCTACAAGGTCTAATATGGAAGCCTATAGAAGACAATACACTCATATATGGGTGATTTCAGGCTCAACAATCTATGTGCAGTATTGAAATATATTATATCACATTTAGTCAGGTTCTATATTTAACAAAACCTCTACATCTATCTACCCAACCAAATATTTCTCCAACTCTCATGAAGACTAGATTTCTAATTAGTGGTGAGATGGATTTCACAAGAATTATGGATCCACAAAATCCTTTCCAAAACTTCGTTTCTGCAGGCTACCTTTCCACAAGCTCCATTCCACAACTATCTTTCTACAATTATGGATTGCGGGTCAACTTTTCAACTTTTTCTCTACCTACTTCTGCAATTTGTCTCTTGCAACTTTTCTTCCACAACTTTAACAAGATTGTACCTCTAATCAGTGGAACCCATTCTCAACTGTTGATCTGATAATGATCACAATCTGAAACGTCAATCTCTTTGAACTAACCTTCACACACCTTCTGATGGAAGAGCGATGTAAGAACCGTTGATCTCTTGTGGCTTCCTCCCTATCTGTCGATCTGTGATCAATTGCGGAACTCACTTAAACTTTTTGGATCTCTTATCTCCCATGCAGGTTCACTTCGTGAATTATTGCCCCATCATCGATCCATATTCCTTCTTTAATCTGGATCGTCCAATATCTATCAAAGAAACTAGATGCAACCTCTGCGTTGATTGATCATAGGATCAATCAATCAAATCGATCTATCTTCATCCAGACTTGATCTCCTTCGCTTGATATGTCCATAGATTCTATAGCTTCATTCTTCATGTAATTTAAATTCTCAGACTCATCCTGATCTAACCTCGAGCATCAATCCTCATGCAGATTTGAAAATTTGTTCATCTAGGGTATCGATCCAAGGGTTTACACAACAAACACATCAGTTACGCAAGCACCTATACATAGATCTATCAATTATTAATAGAGGTCATCAATCATTCAATTCATATAACCATACACTTAGAAATAATTGCATTTATACAGAGATATGTTGAAATAGGATTTCCTTTACTCAATACAAGAAATATGTACATTCATATTGATCAAGGATCTACGTTCTGATCTTCATAGACCTGATACAACTCTAATAAGTGTCCCTGGCCTAATGTCACACTGTTTGGCAATCCCTTAGCCAGATTTATGATATTTGGATACATCTCTTGCCTCGAAGGCTTACAAAATATATACAACAGGATTCATGAACCAATTCTAGTTCAGATCCTCAATACACTCAACAATCTAACAAACTCTTAAGCTTATCCTATGACTCTCCAAGTAACCATTGAATGCTTCATCAAATCCTGCCATCAGTTGTGGGATTTTTTACATGACTCATCAAATGACTCAATGAATCACCTAGTTATTCACTATCCATATAGAATCACATAAAATATATGTTTATTTACAATATTTTATTCACAGAACTATTAACTCATAAAATGAAGACCCCATCTAGGTATTGGTCAAAGGTACTAGGTTTTGGAGGCAGGATGCACCTGCATCATTGGGTCAAAGAGTAACTTTCAACAAAGTTTTATATGGAGGATATTGTTATCTAGTGCCCTTCAGAGATAACATATATGCATACACAGAAGATCGGCAACAGACGAAGCTACCTGTCACTAAAGTGTAGAATTTTCTGATGGAGAGAGTACAACATGTAGAGGGAGGATGGTGCTCTGCTACATAGGGAGTGACTACAATAGATATTAGAGTTCGATAATATTGACATGATTCTTGGGATTAGAGGTGTGGAAGAATCCATAGGATATTTTCCTTATCCAAGGAAAATACGTGGTCCATATATTGAGGAGATTCAAGATGTTAGAATGTGAGGCTACATCGTTGGCATCGAACTTGAAGTTGTTGTGTGATCCTACTTCAAAGGAATTTGATTCCACCGTATACAGGTACATGATCGGTTCATTGATGATGAACATAAGGTTAAATATATGCTTTGCGGTGAATACTTGGAGCTATTACATGGTGGGGTTTAGACACGTTCACATGGTTGTGGAAAAGCACGTGCTGAGGTACCTAGAGGGTATGAATGAGTATGGAATCATATATGCGAGATATTAGAGGAACCACCTATAGGGATATGTTCACTCCCATCGGGTTGGTAGTGCTACAAATATAAAGAGCACTTCAGGGTGTTGCTTGAACTTTAGGTATGGTATGATTTCTTGGTGCAACAAGAAGCATATGAGAGTAGCATTGAGGATATATTAAGCAGAGTATATTGTAGCTTTTTTAGTAAGTTGTGAGGTGGTGTGGCTTTGGAAGCTACTTGTGGGATCGTTCGATGTTGACTTAGAGATTACTTGTGTGTCGAAGCACATCGATATCCAATACCACTATATATAGGATATGGTGCAAAGAGGGACAGTGAACCTCCAGTTTTTTGCAACAGATGAGAAAATAACTGATGTATTGACCAAGCCTCTAGAGAGAGTGAATTTGGAATAATTCAGGGACAAGCTTGGAGTGGTGCAAATCGGTTTCCATCACAAGAGGGAATGAAGTCCTGGTTGGAGCTAGGCCTACATCCAATATGAAATAGGATTGGATATGTAGATGATGAATTCTTGGTTGGATCCCGACCTACATCTAGTATGAAATAGGAATGGATCTGTAGATGATGAATTCTTGGTTAGATCCAGGCCTACATCTAGTATGAAATAGGACTGGCTCTGTAGACGATAAAGTCCTGTTTGGAGCCATGCCTACATCCAATATGAAATAGGAATGGATTTGTAGATTATAAAATCTTGGTTGGATTTGGGCCTACACCTAGTATGAAAAAGGATTGGCTCTATACATGAGAAAGTTTTGGTTGGATCCATGCCTACATCTAGTGTGAAATATGAATGGCTTTGTAGATGATGAAGTCTTGCTTGGAACGAGGCCTACACCTAGTATGAAAAAGGACTGGATGATGAAGTCCTAGTTGGATTCATTCCTACACCTAGCATGAAAGAGGATTGAATCTATATTTGATGAAGTACTGGTTGGAGCTGAGCCTACACCAATTATGAAAGAGGGTTGGCTCTATAATTGATGAAGTCTTGGTCGGAGCCAAGCCTACACCTAGTATGAAAGAGGATATATTATGTAGTTGATGAAGTCCTGGTTGGATTGAATCCTACACCCAATATGAAAGAGGAATGGATTTGTAGTTAATGAACTATCGGTTGGAGCCAAGCCTACACACAATATGAAAAAGGATTGTCCTTGTACTTGATGAAGTCCTAGTTGGAGCTAGGCCTACATCCAACATGAAATAGAGTTGGCTCTATAGAAATTCTGAGGACGTATAGATTCAAGATATGTTGCTAGTCAATGGTCAATGAGATGAGAGTTGTTGCAACTGTGATAATGATAATGATCCAACAATGATGATGATGTCCATAGATTGTGCCTAGTTGTGGTGATGACCAAGTCGAAAGAATACCTTCCTTGTTAAGAGGGAGCATTGTTGATAATGAAACTTTGAAAGATATTCTTCATTGTCTTATTTGTATTATTATTATTATTATACTTTGTTGTAATTTTATTATACCTTCTTTTGGGGATATTTTCCCTCCAATCGGAGATGTCATTAATGTAATTGGTCAGGTAATAGTCAAGGCAAAACCTCCATTGTAATTCAGGGCAATAGTTCTCAAGATAATAAGTATAAAATGTATTTTTGAGTCTCCCTAGGATAAGTCGGCCCTGTTGGACAAAAATATCACCCAACTGAAGAATATAAATAGGGAGGTTCCCTCCATTTGGAAACACTACAAGCTCAAGCAAGTTTGCTCCAAGGAAGACAAATACAAATTCTCTGCGGTAGAGAAGAACAAGGATTTGCAAAGGATATCTTATCTCTTGGTTTTATATCTTTGTCTAACATTGTACTAAGTGATGAATCTATACTGAAGAAGTTGTCGCATTTTCTCACTCGTGGTTTCCTAGGATAAAATCTCTATGTTATTTCGTATTGTTGTGGGTGTCTTAATTTCAATGATCCTAATGTTATGGTTATGATGAAATGATGCTAAATGTTTAAAATATTAAAAAACAATTAAAATTCCAACACTTCAAGCACCCCCCCATCATTTCAAGGATGGTAGTCAGAGTTAAACCAACTAATTGTAGTTTTCGAAACCTAACCCATTGGTGACATTGAGTGAGGCCCAAAATATTTTCATATGCAATCAGCTTAGGCACTTGACCCCATGAACTCCTAGTTGTAATTCACAACACTCAACCACTTGAGCTAATCCATCAATATTTTGATTTCTCTATTATAAGAGTGTTGAGTATATATTAAATTATTGTCCTAGGTTCTTGGATGATTTTTACTATAACACCTCAAAAGGTGAACCAATGTATTTTTCACTATTTTTATCTTCCCATTTATTTATGGATGGAAATCTACAAGTATATTCAACTTGGAATTTATATACTCCCACTAGAGTATAGAAAAAAAGGTGCTGAGAAAATTGGCATCTCTATGAGAAATGAGATCCCCAATATCCCAAAGTGAACCCAAACACTTTAAAATAACATAATTGCTCCATATTATCCCATAATGACCTTTTACCTAGGAATAAGGATGCACACATGACTAAATATGTCTACTACCACACATATACAATCATGTCCGAACTTGGTTCTTGGAAAAGTATCCACATAATCTGTGGAGATGCTTTCCCATGACCTAGTTGGTACATGTAAGAGATGGTATAGACCTTGATTCTTATAATTTAGTTTTCTATTACAAACAAGTATATTGCATCCCATAATAAACTAAGTTACATTCTTGCATTCAAGGCCAACAACAGTTCTATGCAAGTTGGTTGTTGTTTTCCTGACATTAAAAATTCCTTGCAAATTCGTAGGTGTCAACATCTTTAATAACTTGAAATATATCTCCTTTGGTCACACAAATCTTATCCAATATATAGAGAAACCCAACTTGGATAGGGTAAAAATCCTTGTTTCCCCTTTCTCATTAGTTTAGTCTTGTAGCCATTGAAATATCTAATCGAATTCCTCACCTTTAGTATATTCCTCCTAGTATGTATCATGGGTGAAAGGATCCTTGTGCATAAGAGTATCCAAAGTTGTGATATTGGATGTGATTGGATTGAAATATGTCTTACATCTCATTATTAATTCCCTCCTTCTACTTTATGATAATATGAAATTGTTTCAAAAATCCCATCCACCTGTAGCATCTTACTCGTTAAAGCTTACTTTGGGCATGCGAATATTGCAACATTTGGTGATTTGTGTAGATGATTATCTCCTTTCCCATAAAATAATGCTTCCTCTTATTAAAAACATGTAATAGAGCATATATCCCCTTGTTATATATGGGGTAGTTCAAGACTATGCCATGAAATAATTCAAAATGATAGAATATTGGCTTACCTCCTTCCATTAAGAATTATTCCATACATCCAATAGCATTTGTATCCACTTACAAGGGTTTCTGCAAATTGCACAATCAAGGAATTGGTCCTTGAATAATCTTTCATTTTATCTCTTCAAAATTCTTATTTTGATTCTTTCCTCACTAGAAACTCTTGCTACTCATTGTTATGGGATGAAGTGGTGAAACCCAACTAAAAAGGATGTTGAAAAGCATGTGTTGTGGCCACAACAACTTCCCCTACTTTTCTTAACCTTGGAATAGAAAAACAGCCCCTCCCCCCATACTAAATTTTGGGTTTCTGGATGTGACCTTAATTGATATGTAAATGATGAATAATCTGAACGAAGTCAGACTGCTTGGATGTCTATCAATACCTTTATGATGATCTCCGTTGATGCTACTATGTCTTCAAATGATTAATTTGGATTGTTTGACTAAATTTTTTTCCCCTTCAATGATGAATTTATTTGACATGCCCGTTAAAGGGGAGTTTCTAAATGATTAAGTGTTCTAAGTGTTAGTTTCAAGTTCCTTTACATGACTCTAGAGTCTTTAATACATAGTTCCAAATCGTCATCTTCTTCAAATCCTATTTTTTCCCTTTCCTTGCCAAGCTTGAGAACTTCATGGAAACTATCAAGCTAGGATAAGTCACTACTCTCTTATATTTGTCATGATCCCATGATTGGATGGTTCTATTTGACACCTTTGGGATTTCTCTTACATTGATCCTTGAATACTTGCATGATCATACCAATTCAAGTTGCAACTTCATTCGGGCTACATCTAGCGAGTCTCATGCGCCATAAGCATTCTTCTTGTATTTCATGACGTAAGTGTTTTTACCTCATATTAAGGCCCTATATTAGCTCTGATAATTTCTATACAACATTGATTGTTGACTGGTTGATTTAGAGTTGGTTTCAAAAAAAACTCAATCTTTTGTCACATGTCAAGCATGAGATGCACCAGGTGATCCTATATAGAAGGTGATGCACCATGTGGCCTAGTTCGAGGATTAATATCTCTCAACCACTGATGGCTAGTTTCAATTATGTATAATGCATAGAAATCCTATATAATGCAGATAACAAGGGAACTGGAGGAATTGAATTTGAGCCAATTAGTTGTAATAACTAGGCCTCAACTATTATTAAAATTGATTTTACGCATAATTTTGCGGATCGATGAAAGTGAGTTTTTGCTAGAAATCCTAGCCATATTTAATGATCCCCTTTTTATGAATCCAACCCAGCATGCATAATTCAAATCCAAGTCTCGGAAGTGCCAAATCACCACTTTATGATATCTCAACAAAACTAGTCGTTAGTCCGACGCATCACTTACAAAGCTAGCCCCTTTGTGAAAAAAGCTGCCATGTTGTTATGTTCTAAGCCTCCAATAATTTTTTCTGTGTTCGCTATCTATTGGAAGGTCATTACACTAATGGAGGAAGTCGTGTAACAAAGTATAAACCGCTAATGAAAGGAAACTTGAGTCACCAAAGTGGAATTTAATGCAACATTTATTTACTCAAAATTTGTGTAAGTATTCTTCTATCCCATGGTTAAAATCCTAGGCTCTAATTATCTAATATCCCTTGAGTTAGTTAATTTTTAAGCCCCAAGTTCTTGAAATTAAATTTTTTCTTCCAAATATCTTTAATTAAAAAATGAAGGGGAAATTCTAGGAAAGAAAAACAAACTTAAAACTACCTCCTTTGTAAAATTAACAAGAGCCATGGGGTGGCAATGTCTTTGATATTGCCAATGGGTGTTTCTATAAGATGAATGACAAGAAGCTATTAGCAAAGAAGAGATCCATTTGCATAATGCTACTAGCAATTTTCTAGCAACATCACGCACACGTCACCTTTCATATGACAAACCTATTGTTTTGCATGGATGCTTTTCTTTTAGGTTTTCCTTTCTATAGATTTTGTGTTAGAGGAATACCTAAAATTCAAGAATATTTCCAAATGTAACACAATAATAGCCATACAAAACTTCAAATCCACATAAATCCTTAAGCCAAGAAAAATCATTTAAATGCCATGTAATCACTAAGTTCAAGGAATTGAGAATAAATGATAATTGTTAACAATCTCACTACAACAAAGACTTGTATGGTTGTTAGTTGTGCATGAGTTGTGTGTATATGATCATGTCTCTAGTGTGCATAGATTACATGTCTCACATATGTGCATGGCTAAATTGTGGTTAATCCTCAATCAAGGATTATATCAGTGTCAACAATCAATTTTGTCACATAATCATTAAATTACTATGAATCTATTAAACTATTATAAATATTTTAAATTTGAGATAAATTAAATTTTATGCAAAATACAAAGATTAAGAATAAAACCATTTTGTTAATATAAAAACCATATATCATTTTAAAAAATGACAATGAGAACAAGGCATTTGCACCCTATTTACATAAAGAATGTTTTGTTTTATGATTATGTATTTACTATTATCGTCTGTATAGACTTGTATTTAACATTTTTGCAAGCTATGTAGAATAAATTGACTAACCGTATTGAATTTTTGTCCATTTGTTATATTATTATAATATAAGAATAAATAATTTTAAATATTTTGCTTTACAACTCAACAATTCTATAGATCCATTTTTAGCTTCTTCCTTTAGTTTAGATTGTGATGGTTGATTTCTTAATATTCACATAGAATTCTCGTATTATGTTTCTATATTTTAGTAGTGGTCGTCATTGTAAATGTGAATTTATATTTCCCATAGCATTTTACCATGGATAACAACCTGAAGAGTACTTGAAATGGTGGTTCTATGAATATAGTTTTTTTATACTAATATTCCCATATAATTCTCATCTACGTTATAGATTTTGGTGGTGGTCGTCATTAAGTAATTGAGATTTTATATTTCCCATAACATTTTACCATGGTAACATCATGAAGAATACTAGAAACAATGGTTATATGAATATAAGGTTATTAATGGGAAAATAGTAATAAATATGATGTCATTTTAATATACCTCTTCATAAACCAAATTTCACCACATATTTAACTATCAATTTTTTTACTAAGAAAACATTACACTCTTCATAAACCAAATTTCACCACTTATCTAACCATCTATTTTTTATTAAGTAAACATTAAAAGTATTAGTAATGTCTACTACTGAAATATCAATGATGCACAAACAACAACTAATTATTACAGAACTTCGATATAACAATGAAGGCTTAAAGGAAAGCCATAAAGTTCGTTTTTTCACAATAAGAAGATGAAAGCACCATATTCTAGCCAACATTATGCATCAACAACACCAAACCTAGTATTTGACGCCACACCTAGTATTTGCATCAATAACAAGGAGAACTCAATCTGTAGAAATTAAGTGTTTACTAAGAACCTGAATGCAACATTATAGAATTACAAACCCTTATCACGTAACTTCTACCTCATTAAACTTTCAGGAAATGGATACTGATAGTACCTGGATTTTGTTGTCTTCAACAATCTAGAAACACTTAGGCCATCGTGGTCACGGCATGCATTAAGAAATCGTGCTTCGACAAGAAATACATTAAGTAAATTGTGGAAGGCCATCTTGAAACTTTCAATTAATATATATTTTCAAAGGATATAAAATTACAGAGCAAACATTCATTTTTCCAAAACCAAAATTCTTGGGTTGAGATCCATATTTAAGTTGTTGATCCCTTCGACGCCATAACTCAATAGCCACTAAATCCTATAAGACAAGCACCCCAAAAGGGGATGTCATTTTATTGTAAATCGAATAAGGAATTAAATATCGGGAAATAAAAATAAAATATAAGCACAAAATTTCTTGCTTGGTGTGTGAGTTCTAACCAAGGAGTAGTAGGACCTTATTGGATTCCAGAAATATAGTTGTAGACCTTAGTCAATATCGAAACCTTCTAAAGGGAAAAGGCGGTGCTGAAAGACCTTATGCCATCTTGTTGCAAAGATATATTGTTTGATAACCAAAATAATATTCAGAGAACACTATAACAGATTGAATGTATCGCGGAAACACTAAGACATAATACTTTCCAACCATTTTACCTAGAAGCCATAGGAACATTGTTCTTTTTAAATCATGAAAGGCATAGAACTTTAAAGATTGAGCTCAGATCTCTCAAGCTCCATGTTCTAGGAGCTTAATTATTGCAGTTGTACTCAGATCCAAGTGTACTCTCAATGTTCAGAACATTAAGAGTGTCATCATTGTTTAGCTTCGCGTTAATATAATTATTATAGAAGTACCTCCAACAAACACATTAATTTTTTAAATATTTATTTTTCCAGATCGGCACTGTCGTAGAGCATACAAATACATGACTCAAATTGGAACAATTAATTTCCACAAGCATGTTAGATCGTCGGAATTGACCTCTGCTGCTGATCTTACCCCATCGTCAATCTTGGCCATAGAAACATGCGGTCCTTTAAGTGATTCCGTTGATATGGAAAGTCACTTTCTACGTGCAAGTTATATTAGCGAAATGAATTTCCACCGTTGATCTGATTCCTTCTTCGATCACCACCATTGAAATATGAAGCATATACGCCATTTTGCCGATTAAAGAAATTTATTTCTCCCTGCATGTAAAAACAACGAAATTCTTCAGAACCATATATCTATCTACATCTCTTCATCCAACGGACCACCATGTCCGCAAGCTAACCCATCTCATCCCTTACCAAAATTCCTCAGGCCTATACATCTTAACTTGGTAGAGTTATTAAAAGCCATTGATATTCTCTGCTTATGCATTAAAACCATTCATCCTTGTCACTATATAACCTGGAACGGATTTCCTCACTTACACACATATGCAAGGTTCAAAATCTATAAATTTTCTCAATTACTTTGCATTCCAACTTAGGAATGACCCCTCAAAATTCCTGTAGAACCTTATCAACATCCTTCAAGGTCCCATGATAAGAAGTTTTTAGAACTTATTCCTCCTTTCACTTTCCTAATCCCTCACCGCAGCTACTTAGCCCAAACTAGTGCTAATACATATATAAAAAATTATTCAAAACTTAGCACAGGTGCCAACAGTGGATCCAAATTGGGATGATACCCTCCCAGTGAGGTAGCAAAGAACCCCATAGACCAGGTGCCTGATCCATTGGGCTGGTCCCAAGATATTCTTGAAATCCCCAACATGCTCTGAAACCAAAAACTGAACTGATACTGAACACAAACTGAAAAATGCTAAAAGAAATGCTCATCATGTCGATCTTATTCATACCTACCTATCCTACCTACTGAACAACAATGCCCAATAAAGTAAATTATGACTTCCAATGAAACCAATCAATTAATTGATCTAATGATTGGACCTCTTCAACATGCTTGATCCAAATCAGAAAGAAGGAACTGAATCGTAAAAGGTTATGATAGAAGACTTGATCTTTACTTTAATCGCATAACCAACCATTTTCACTACAAAGCTTCTCCACATATCCAGTTACTGGATCATGACAACCTTCAAATTTTGCTGTTATTTGTTTGCCATGACAGGGCTGCTCCAACCATAACTTCACTAGCATCTTGTCAAAATGATATTCACAAGAACCATGCAAGGGATTCTCATGAAAACTTGTAAATGAGACATCGACTACTTCATTCAAAATCTCATAATTTAAAACTTTATTCTTTTCATGCATTTCACGAAGAATATCTTCAGTAAAATCAAGTAAAATAAACTCCTCTTGGCACAACAATTCTGAATTTGAATAACATGAGAAAACATCCCATTCATAAACCTCGTCTTCTTCTAGGTGATTCAATTCTTTATTGCAAACTACTGGTTCTTTCACATGCTGAGATCGATGGCATGATTGCTCTTCCTTATCGTCCTCCATTTCTAGAAAGCCTATAGCTTCATCCATAATCTCAAGTTCTTGTTTCCTCTTAGAGACCCTAAACCACTGTTTCAACAATTCAGATGAGGAAAAACACAATGGCAAACATTCATTTTCAGTACGCTCACTATCCACCCTGTCTTCAGAAATTTGATCATGAATTGCAATCATATTTTCTCCATTAATTAACTCACTTGCAAAATCTTCAGCTAGTTTTTTAGGAATAACATCCAAGTATTCCTCCTCATACTCATTATATATAGGTGTAACAAGGTTTCCTTTAAAACCATCTATAACATAATTTGCAACATGCTAACTACAATCTTGATAAAACAAATTAGCATAACCCTCCTCTTGCACACCACTGATCTGATCATATTCTTTCTCATAAGAAGAAGGATTGGAATGCCATGCAGATCCTTGTCATCCATATCTTTCTATGTGTTGGCATTGATTGAAATTTTGTTCATCCTTATCATACCCAACATACAAATTGGAATCCAAATTGGTAAAACCTTACTTTCATGAGGGTCTTGTTATCACCTAGTGATTTTCCTATCGTTTTGGTAGGAGCTCACTGGGGTAACCATTTCAAACCGATCTTTAGACTGTATTCTAGCCTATACACTCAGAGAGGGCTCTATCTTTGTCACAAGAACATTCACATACACATATAACTTTAAGCAAACATTCAGAAGGATAGATATCTGATATGAACATGATATTTGTAAATTTAAAGATGGAAAGACAAACAAATGAGAAGAACCATTGGGAAATGGAGTCACGGCCTGAAAATATTCAAGGAGCTTACAACAATAATGAATGTTGATCCTCTTAAGTAATATGAGGTAGTGTGGTTGTTATATTCAGTCAAAATATATTTAAGAGATGGCAGATAGAAATGAGGGGAAGCCCAGTGAAACAAGAAGCACCTATCTATGGATGAATATCTTGGACACCTTTAGCAGAAATATAACAAAGGAAAATCACTGAAACAAAGCACCTAATGGATGAATTCTATCGCAACTATCATAGCAAATAACAAACATGATTTCTGATGCAGGAGTGTTTGATGAATTCCTTGCATACAATCTATAAATGTGTTAGTAGAATACACATGCATGAAAAATGGGAAATACAACAAACACTAACTAAACATGGAACAACTTGATGAATCTCAAGAAACTTAGAAAATGCTTTTCTTTACAGCTTCCAAGAAAATGATAGAGCTACTAAAACCCAAACATAAAAGGCTTATGAATGAAAGTTCCAACCCTTACTCCTCCCTAGTGGAATACACTTCCACCATCTATCTTAACCTTATCTTCATCGTGGTCATTGGATTGCACAGCTCCCACCACATTTCGCTTAATCCGACCCTTCCTATTTGTCATGCAACTTGCATAGACGAGATCCATTATCATTGTCGATTTGGAATTGGAAGCTGATCTTGACCGTCGAAACCTGTGGCCCCTACTGAATTTTGTGGATTTCAAATTTGATCGCGATGCGCAAGTCTGATTGGAGGAATCCATCTCCATCTTAAAACCATTCCCGATTAAATATCCTCTGTCAAAACATGTCGACCTTTAAGCCATTCTACAGATTGGATAAGTTGATTTCCACAAGCATGTTAGATCCTCGAAATTGGCCTCTACCGCTGATCTTACCCCATCGTCAATCTTGGCCATAGAAACATGCAGTCCTTTAAGCGATTCCGTTGATATGGAAAGTCACTTTCTACGTGCAAGTTATATCAGCGAAATGAATTTCCACCGTTGATCTGATTCCTTCTTCAATCACCACCATTGAAATATGAAGCATATACGCCATTTCGCCGATTAAAGAAATTTATTTCTCTCTGCATGTAAAAACAACGAAATTCTTCAGAACCATATATCTATCTACATCTCTTCATCCAACGGATCACCATGTCCACAAGCTAACCCATCTCATCCCTTACCAAAATTCCTCAGGCCTGTACATCTTAACATGACATAATTATTAACAGCCATTGATATTCTCCGCTTATGCATTAAAACCATTCATCCTTGTCACTATATAACCTGGAACAGATTTCCTCACTTACACACATATGCAAGGTTCAAAATCTATAAATTTTCTCAATTACTTTGCATTTCCAACTTAGGAATATCCCCTCAAAATACCTGCAGAACCTTATCAACATCCTTCAAGGTCCCATGATAAGAAGTTTTTAGACCTTATTCCTCCTTTCACTTTCCTAATCCCTCGCCAGCTACTTAGGCCAAACTAGTGCTAATACATATGTAAAAAATTATTCAACATTTAGCATAGGTGCTAATAGCGGATCAAACTTGGGATGATACCCTCCCTGTGAGGTAGCAAAGAACCTTGTAGACCAGGTGCCTGATCCATTGGGCTGGTCCCAAGATATTCTTGAAATCCCCAACATGCTCTGAAACCAAAAACTGAACTGATACTGAACACAAACTGAAAAACTGCTAAAATAAATGCTCATCGTGTTGATCTTATTCATACCTACCTAACCTACCTACTGAACAACAATGCCCAATCAAGTAAATTATGACTTCCAATGAATCCAATCAATCAATTGATCTAATGATTGGACCTCTTCAACATGCTTGATCCAAATCAGAAAGAAGGAACTAAATGGTAAAAGGTTATGATAGAATACTTGATCTTTACTTTAATTGCATAACCAACCATTTCCACTACAAAGCTTCTCCACATATCCATTTACTGGATCATGATACCTTCAAATTTTGCTGTTATTTGTTTGCCATGACAGGGCTGCTCCAACCATAAATTCACTAGCATCTTGTCAAAATGATATTCACAAGAACCATGCAAGGAATTCTCATGAAAACTTGTAAGTGAGACATCGACTACTTCATTCAAAATCTCATAATTTAAAACTTTGTTCTTTTCGTGCGTTTCGCGGAGAATATCTTCAATAAAATCAAGTAAAATAAACTCCTCTTGGCACAACAATTCTGAATTTGAAGAACATGAGAAAACATCCCATTCATAAACCTCGTCTTCTTCTAGGTGATTCAATTCTTTATTGCAAACTATTGGTTCTTTCACATGCTGAGATCGATGGCATGATTGCTCTTCCTTATCGTCCTCCATTTCTAGAAAGCCTATAGCTTCATCCATAATCTCAAGTTCTTGTTTCCTCTTAGAGACCCTAAACCATTGTTTCAACAATTCAGATGAGGAAAAGCACAATGACAAACATTCAATTTTAGTACACTCACTATCCACCCTGTCTTCAGAAATTTGATCATGAATTGCAATCATATTTTCTCCACTAATTAACTCACTTGCAAAATCTTTAGCTGGTTTTTTGGGAATAACATCCAAGTAGTCCTCCTCATACTCATTATATATAGGTGTAACAAGGTTTCCTTTAAAACCATATATAACATAATTTGCAACATGCTAACTACAATCTTGATAAAAGAAATTAGCATAACCCTCCTCTTGCACACCATTGAGCTGATCATATTCTTTCTCATAAGAAGAAGGATTGGAATGCCATGCAGATCCTTGTCGTCCATATCTTTCTATGTGTTGGCATTGATTGAAATGTTGTTCATCCTTCTCATATCCTACAAGAAACGAGGGCTTTGTATGTTCATGTACATCCTCTGGTGAAAGTTGAGTTTGAAAAACACACAAAGGTCCTTCCTCAATCATTAACTCAGAATCTGATTCCTCTTCTCTGCATGTTGCCCCATCAAAACTTACATTCCACACTCCCTCCAACTCATCCTGAGTAGGCACAAAGGTATCATTCTGTGAACTGAAACTGCCTTTGACTCCTTCTGTGAAGAAAATAGTAGATCCCATCTTAGTGTCCAGTGAATATATGGGGTGGTTGTGTGGCCTCTCAGTGCTGGTCCCCATGCATTCCAACTTTTTATCTCTGAAAATACTTCTCTGTACCCCAAAGACAGGGATAGTGGCATATGACATATCCATTTGGAGGGCACCTTTGAGTTTGGCTGCCCAGGATCTTGATAGCAGCATTCCAAACTTCAGAGAGATGTCAGCCACAACTACATCCATGGCAAGGGTTTTGGCAGGGATCTGGGCTAACAAAATTACCAAATCTTTGATCAATCCTAGGCACTTGAATTTATTAGAATCAAAAGAGAACAGATCTTTGTATGGTCTAGTCACTTCCAATCCTAGTTCATCCATGATCCTCGTGGGCATCAGATTGTGAGAGGCTCCAGAATAAAGAATGGCATTGTGTAGGATGGAATTATGGATATTCAGTATGACATAGAAAGGGGGAATGTCTTTATCTAAAGGATCACCTACATGGGGTCCAAATAGGATGGTGGGAATCTTGAAGATTCAGGGAATCTAATAATGCAGAAACTTCTCCTGGAGGCTTCAACAATGTGGCAATTTTGGAATTATATTTAGAATTTTTTAACAATTCAATGAGAGGGACAGAGATTTTGATCTTTGCAATTTCAGCCTCCAAACTGAACGAGGTCTTCACTTGATCTGACCCCCTTTGATTATCCTCCTTCCTTTATTTCCCTTTGGTCTCTGTTACATTATTGGAGGTGTCCTTATGGGGTATACTGCTCTTTGGTTTGCTTGTAGAGGCTTTGTTTCATTCCTCTTTATTTCTTATAACAGTAAAATCTAGTTTCCTTAGACCAATCTGCCTTTGAAGATCCATGACAACAAGTTGATAACCCTTCTAAAAATCCTCTATTTCCCTAGCAGGAAGCTCCTCTGCTTCATGCAAGGAGTCATCATATTCTTCTTTTGTAAAAAATACATAGGATGAGTTAGTGTCTAGCTGGTGGATGTCGCTTTCAGCTTGATTTTAATACTCTTGATCCACATAGCTCTCCTAAAATGGGGGCCTGACAGGTAGATCTGGAGGGTTTCGTTGGTCTCTATTCCTATTTCAGAGGACTTGGGGTCTTCTCACATTTTGGTTTCTATTTTGTTGCTCTTGATTTTCCCTGGGAGTTGTTATCCATAGCAAATCTTTCCATCAACCTCTCCATGGTTTTCATTATCATGTCCATTCTAGCCTCTTGTGAGTTGGATTAAGAAGGTTGTTCAGGCTCTTTATCCTTCCTTCTATCTCCCTCTTCTCTCCTCTAGTCTCCCTCGTCTCTATTCTTCTTTCTAGCCGCAGACTAGTTCACCTCTACCTCTATGGCGTCCTTCATCATATCAGCCAGGGATGATGATCTTCTTTCACTTAGAAACAGGGTGAATTCACTATCAAAGGTTTTAGCATATTGGAGATGGGTAGAACCAGGGGGATTTGAATTGAGCGGGGATAGCATTATAAGTATTTATAAACCTATTAGAAAATTCTTGGATAGATTCACTCTCTTTCCTCCTCGTGGAATGGCATTGGGATAGATATTGCTTAGGATTTTTCTTGTCTGCCCATTTGTCCTTGAAAGAGTCTTCAAAGGCTTGATAGTTCATATTGGAGTCGTCTGGGAGGTTTCTGAACCATTTTCTTGCCTCCCCTGAAAGACTTTGGGAAAATAGTATGACTTTAACATCATCATGGCCTGCTTCCTCCAGGTCTACCCAACCTGAGAACCATCCCAAGTGTTCTTCTATTGAATACCCCCTCTCCCCATTGAATTGTTTGAGCCTCTGGGAGTCTCTCAGAGGGAGGTCGTGGAGAGCAGCAAGAAGAAGAATGGGGAAAAATGTGTTTTCCATCCTTGGGATTACAACGGGGATTGCAAGAGGGATTGAAGCTGGTGTAATAGAAGTTGTTGTGTTGTGAGGGATTGTAGGGATATGAGGAGTTGTGGGGCTGGAAGATGAAGACCAATTTATCGTGGTAGCAGTGGTAGACAAATATGGGGCAACAAATTTCCTTATGTTAGTATAATTTAACAGGGCCAATTCAGAGGTAGGTATGGGGCACTCTTGGTTAGACAAGGATCGAAAATTCCCACCCATAGACTCTGAGATCTCGGGCAACTAGGATGTACAGGAGAAATTGAACGTGGGAGGGGGGGTCTAAGATTTCTTTAGATATGTTGGAATCAGATTGAGTCCTAGGAAGGACTAGCTCCAATTTTTCACCACAATGCTCAGATGTATCATCAACAAAACCTCCATTGTAATTCGGGGCAATAGTCCCCAAGATAATATGTATAAAATGTATTTTTGATTCTCCCTAGGATAAGTTGGCCCTGTTGGACAAAAATATCACCCAACTAAAGAATATAAATAGGGAGGTGCCCTCCCTCATTTGGACACACTCCAAGCTCAAGCAAGTTTGCTCCAAGGAAAAGAAATACAAATTCTCTGCAGTAGAGAAGAATAAGAATTTGTAAAGGATATCTTATCTCTTGGCTTTATATCTTTGTCTAACATTTTACTTAGTGATGAATCTATATTGAAAAAGTTGTCGTGTTTTCTCAGTCATGGTTTCCTAGGATAAAATCTCTGTGTTCTTTCGTATTGTGTGTGTGTCTTACTTTCAATGATCCTAATGTTATGGTTCTGATGAAATGATGCTAAATGTTTAAAATATTAAAAAACAATTAAAATTCCAACACTTCAAGCACCCCCCCCATCATTTCAAGGATGGTAGTCGGAGTTAAACCAACCAATTGTAGTTTTGGAAACCTAACCCATTGGTGACATTGAGTGAGGCCCAAAATATTTTCATATGCAATCAGCTTAGGGACTTGACCCCATGAAATCCTAGTTTTAATTCACAACACTCAACCACTTGAGCTAATCCATCAATATTTTGATTTCTCTATTATAAGAGTGTTGAGTATATATTAAATTATTGTCCTAGGTTCTAGGATGATTTTTACTGTAACACCTCAAAAGGTGAACCAATGTATTTTTCACTATTTTTATCTCCCCATTTATTTATGGATGGAAAGCTATATGTATATTCAACTTGGAATTTATATACTCCCACTAGAGTATAGAAAAAATGGTACTGATAAAATTGGCATCTCTATGAGATATGAGATCCCCGGTATCCCAAAGTGACCCAAACACTTTAAAATAACATAATTGCTCTATATTATCCCATAATGACTTTTTACCTAGGAATAAGGATGCACACATGACTAAATATGTCTACTACCACACATAGAAAATCATGTCCCAACTTGGTTCTTGGAAAAGTATCCACATAATCTGTGGAGATGCTTTCCCATGACCTAGTTGGTACATGTAAGAGATGGTATAGACCTTGATTCTTATAATTTAGTTTTCTATTACAAACAAGGATATTGCTTCCTATAATAAACTAAGTTACATTCTTACATTTTAGGCCAACAACAGTTCTATGCAAGTTGGTTGTTGTTTTCCTGACATACAAAATTCCCTACAAATTCGTAGGTGTCAACATATTTGATAACTTGAAATCTATCTCCTTTGGTCACACAAAGCTTATCCAATATATAGAGAAACCTAGCTTGGATAGGGTAAAAATCCTTGTTTCCCCTTTCTCATTAGTTTGGTCTTGTAGCCATTGAGATATCTCATCGAATTCCTCACCTTTAGTATATTCCTCCTAGTATGTATCATGCGTGAAAGGATCGTTGTGCATAAGAGTATCCAAAGTTGTGATATTGGATGTGGTTGGATTGAAATATGTCTTACATCTCATTAGTAATTCCCTCTTTCTACTTTATGATAATATGAAATTGTTTCAAAAATCCCATCCACCTATAGCATCTTACTTGTTAAAGCTTACTTTGAGCTTGCAAATATTGCAACAATTGGTGATTGGTGTGGATGATTAAAATAATGCTTCCTCTTATTAAAAACATGTAATAAAGCATATATCCCCTTGTTATATATGGGGTAGTTCAAGACTATGACATGAAATAACTCATAATGATAGAATATTGGCTTACCTCCTTGCATCAAGAATTATTCCATACATCCAATAGCATCTATATACATTTACAAGAGCTTCTGCAAATTGTACAATGAAGGAATTGGTGCTTGAATAATCTTTCATTTTATCTCTTCAAAATTCTTATTTTGATTCTTTCCTCACTAGAAACTCTTGCTACTCATTGTTATGGGATGAAGTGGTGCAATCCAACTGAAAAGGATGTTGAAAAGCATGTGTTGTGGCCATAACAACTTCTTCTACTTTTCTTGACCTTATAATAGAAAAACTTCCCCCCCTCCCCATACTAAATTTTGGGTTTCTGAATGTGACCTTAATTGATATGTAAATGATGAATAATCTGAACGAAGTTTGACTACTTGGATGTCTATCGATACCTTTATGATGATCTCCATCAATGCTACTATGTCTTCAAATAAGTTATTTGGATTGTTCGACTTAATTGTTTTCCCCTTCATTGATGAATTTCTTTGACATGCTCGTTAAAGCTGTTTTTCTAAATGATTAAGTGTTCTAAGTGTTAGTTTCAAGTTCCTTTATGTGACTCTTGAGTCTTTAATACACAGTTCCAAATCGTCATCTTCTTCTAATTCTACTTTTTTCCCTTTCCTTGCCAAGCTTGAGAACTTCATGGAAACTATCAAGCTAGGATAAGTCACTACTCTCTGATATTTGTCATTATCCCATGATTGGATGGTTCTATTTGTCACATCTTTGGGATTTCTCTTACATTGATCCTTGAATACTTGCATGGTCATACCAATTCAAGTTGCAACTTCATTAAGGTTGCGTCTAGCGAGACTCATGTGCCATAATAATTCTTCATGTATTTCATGCCGTAAGTGTTTTTACCTCATATTAAGGCCCTATATTAGCTCTAATAATTTCTATACAACATTTATTGTTGACTGGTTGATTTAGAGTTGGTTTCAAAAACAACTCAATCTTTTGTCACATGTCAAGCATGAGATGCACCAAGTGATCCTATATAGCAGGTGATGCACCATGTGGCCTAGTTCAAGGATTATTATCTCTCAACCACTAATGGCTAGTTTCAATTATGTCTAATGCATAGAAATCCTATATAATGCAGATAACAAGGGAACTGGCGGAATTGAATTTGAGCAAATTAGTTGTAAGAACTAGGCCTCAACTGTTATTAAAATTGATTTTGCGCATAATTTTGGGGATCGATGAAAGTGAGTTTTTGCTAGAAATCCTAGCCATATTTAATGATCCCCTTTTTACGAATCCAGCCAAACATGCATAATTCAAATCCAAGTCTCGGAAGTGCCAAATCGCCACTTTATGATTTCTCAACAAAACTAGTCATTAGTCCAACGCATCACTTACAAAGCTAGCCCCTTTGTGAAAAAAGTTGCCATGTTGTTATGTTCTAAACCTCCAATAATTTTTTGTCTCTGCTATCTGTTGGAAGGTCCTTACACTAATGGAGCAAGTCGTGTAACAAAGTCTAAACTACTAATGAAAGGAAACTTGAGTCACCAAAGTGGAATTTAATGCAACATTTATTTACTCAAAATTTGTGTAAGTATTATTCTATCCCATGGTTAAAATCCTAGGCTCTAATTCTCTAATCTCCCTTGAGTTAGTTAATTTTTAAGCCCCAAGTTCTTGAAATTAAAGTTTTTCTTCCAAATATCTTTAATTAAAAAACAAAGGGGAAATTCTATTAAAGAAAAACAAACTTAAAACTACCTCCTTTATAAAATTAACAAGAGCCACGGGGTGGCAATGTCTTTGACATTGCCAATAGGTGTTTCTATCAGATGAATGACAATAATATATTAACAAAGAAGAGATCCTTTTGCATAAGGCCACTAGCAATTTTCTAGCAACATCATGCACACATCACCTTTCATATGACAAACCTATTGTTTTGCATGGATGCTTTTCTTTTAGGTTTTCCTTTCTATAGATTTTGTGTTAGAGGAATACCTCAAAGTCAAGAATATTTCCAAATGTAACACAATAATAGCCATACAAACCTGGATTTTGTTGTCTTCAACAATCTAGAAACAATTAGGCCATCGTAGTCATGGCCTGCATTAAGAAATCGTGCTCCGACAAGTAATACATTAAGTAAATTGCGGAATGCCATCTTGAAACTTTCAATTAATATATATTTTCAAAGGAAATACAAATACAGAGCAAACATTCATTTTTCCAAAACCAAAATTCTTGGGTCGAGATCCATATTTGAGTCGTTGATCCTTTCGACGCCATAACTCGGTAGCCATTAAATCCTAGAAGACAAGCACCCCAAAAGGGGATGTCATTTTATAGTAAATCGAATAAGGAATTAAATATCGGGAAAAAAAAATAAAATATAAGCACAAAATTTCTTGCTTGGTGTGTGAGTTCTAACCAAGGAGTAGTAGGACCTTATTGGATTCCAGAAATATAGTTGTAGACCTTAGTCAATATCGAAACCTTCTAAAGGGAAAAGGCGGTGCCGAAATACCTTATGTCATCTTGTTACAAAGATATATTGTTTGATAACCAACATAATATTCAGATAACACTATAACTGAATGAATGTATCGTGGAAACACTAACACATAATACTTTCCAACCATTTTACCTGGAAGCCATAGGAACATTGTTTTTTTTAAATCATGAAAGGAATATAACTTTCAAGGTTTAGCTCAGATCTGTCAAACTCCATGTTCTAGGAGCTTAATTATTGCAGTTGTACTCAGATCCAAGTGTACTCTCAATGTTCAGAACATTAAGAGTGTCATCATTGTTTACCTTCACGTAAATATAATTATTATAGAAGTACCTCCAACGAACACAATAATTTTTTAAATCTTTATTTTTCCAGATCGACATTGTCGTAGAGCATACAAATACATGACTCTACCTTTTGTTTACCCCACGTTTAAGGTTTCTTTGCTTCATTACTGAAAATTTTCGTCCGGAATACAAAAGTGAATGACATAATTGAATGCTAAATAAAACAATAGTAACCTTAATTGAATTATTTGCAGCAGGGAAATAATTGAATTACCACCATCAAAACTGCCAAGAAAACAAATTTGGATGACATAACCTATACACTACCCATAGTACACAAAAACATGCCAAAGCTACCTAGAGCTTAGCACGGCAAACAAGAAAATCAATTTAAATGGATTATGACATAATATAAAAGAACTTGATCTATGCTTTATCAAACCATCTTTCCAGGACTTTTGCGCTCAATTTGAAAATATCGTGTATGTCATGAATCACACAGGACTTCGACAACATCCATTTTGAGTCATTTGGAATCCAAATTGGTAAAACCTTACTTTCATGAGGGTCTTGTTATCACCTACTAATTTTACTATCATTTTGGTAGGAGCTCACTGGGGTAACCATTTCAAACCAATCTTTAGACTGTATTCTAGCCTATACACTCAGAGAGGGCTCTATCTTTGTCACAAGAACATTCACACATATAAATTTAAGCAAACATTCAGAGGGATAGATATCTAATAAGAACATGATATTTGTAAATTTAAAGATGGAAAGACAAACAAACGAGAAGAACCATTGGGAAATGGATTCATGGCCTGAAAATATTCAAGGAGATTACAACAATAATGAATGTTGATCCTCTTATGTAATATGAGGTAGCGTGGTTGTTATATTCAATCAAAATATATTTAAGAGATGGCGGATAGAAATGAGGGGAATCCCAGTGAAACAAGAGGCACTTATCTATGGATGAATATCTTGGAATACCTTTAGTAGAAATATAACAAAGGATAATCACTGAAACAGAGCACCTAGCAATGGATCAATTCTATCGCAACTATCATAACACATAACAAACATGATTTCTGATGCAGGAGCATTTGACAAATTCCTTGCATACAATCTAGAAATGTGTTAGTAGAATACACATGCATGAAAAATGGGAAATACAGGAAACACTTACTAAACATGGAACAACTTGATGAATCTCAAGAAACTCAGAAAATACTTTTCTTTACGGCTTCTAGGAAAATGACAGAGCTACAAAAACCCAAGCACAAAAGGCTTCTGAATGAAATTTCCAACCCTTACTCCTCCGTAGAGGCAACATTTATAATGTCATGGGATCCCGAGACCAACCTCAAAATAGGGCCAAATTCAGTTACAAAATCAAGAATCAATCCTGAATCATCATTGTGATTCCTAACAGCTTTGATGTGTCACATTCCCCATGATTTATACGTAAAACAGGAAATATGGAATAACACACATGCTTGATCAAAACAACAATGCAGTGTCTGGGACGCAGGCTCGCTTGATTGAAAATGATCTTTCTTCGACCCCATATACCTTTCTTGGCTATATCATCCTTCTTATTTTCCTTGCATATTTCCTCAGCAGAATACGCCTCCGCCGTCAATCATAACCATATCTTCATCATGGTCGTCGGATCACGCAGCTACCACCACATTTCCTTGAATCTGACCATTCTTATCTGTCGTGTACCTTCTTTGGCGAGAACAACTCTCATCCGTTCATCCAACCCTCCTTCATCCTGGACCATCGATCCTCCTTCCTGTTACTCCATTGGTATTTTTCTTTGTTATATCGTCCTCCTTATTTTCCTTGCAGATTCCCTTAGTGGAATATGCCTCCACCATCTATCTTAACCGTATCTTCATTGTGGCCATTGGATCGCACAGTTCCCACCACATTTCGCTGAATCCAATCCTTCCTATTTGTCGTGCAACTTGCATCGACGGGATCCATCGTCATTGTAGATCTAGAATTGGGAGCTGATCTTGACCGTCGAAACCTATGGCCCCTACTGAATTTCGTGGATTTCAAATTTGATCGCGATGCACAAGTCTGATTGGAGGAATCCATCTCCATCTTAAAACCATTCTCGATTAAATATCCTCTGTCAAAACATGTCGACCTTTAAGCCATTTTTCGGATTGGAGAAGTTAATTTCCACGAGCATGTTAGATCATCGGAATTGACCTTTGCCGCTGATCTTACCCCATTGTCAATCTTGGCCATATAAACATGCGGTCCTTTTAGTGATTCCGTTGATATGGAAAGTCACTTTATACATGCAAGTTATATCAGCGAAATGAATTTCCACCATTTATTTGATTCCTTCTTTGATCACCACCATCGAAATATGAAGCATATACGCCATTTCGCCGATTAAAGAAATTTATTTTTCCCTGCATGTAAAAACAACGAAATTCTTCAGAACCATATATCTATCTACATCTCTTCATCCAACGGACCACCATGTCCGCAAGCTAACCCATCTCATCCCTTACCAAAATTCCTCAGGCCTGTACATCTTAACTTGGTAGAATTATTAACAGCCATTGATATTCTCCGCTTATGCATTAAAACCATTCATCCTTGTCACTATATAACCTAGAACAGATTTTCTCACTTACACACATATGCAAGGTTCAAAATCTATAAATTTTCTCAATTACTTTGCATTTCCAACTTAGGAATGACCCCTCAAAATACCTGCAGAACCTTATCAACATCCTTCAAGGTCCTATGATAAGAAGTTTTTAGACCTTATTCCTCCTTTCACTTTCCTAATCCCTTGCCAGCCACTTAGCCCAAACTAGTGCTAATACATATGTAAAAAATTATTCAAAACTAAGCGCAGGTGATAACAACGGATCCAACTTGGGGATGATACCCTCCCTGTGAGGTAACAAAGAACCCGGTAGACCAGGTGCCTGATCCATTGGGTTGGTCCCAAGATATTCTTGAAATCCCCAACATGCTCTAAAACCAAAAACTGAAGTGATGCTGAACACAAACTAAAAAACTGCTAAAAGAAATGCTCACCGTGTCGATCTTATTCATACCTACCTACCCTACCTACTGAACAACAAGGCCCAATCAAGTAAATTATGACTTCCAATGAATCCAATCAATCAAATGATCTAATGATTGGACCTCTTCAACATGCTTGATCCAAATCAAAAAGAAGGAACTGGATGGTAAAAGGTTATGATAAAAGACTTGATCTTTACTGTAATCGCATAACCAACCATTTCCACTGCAAAGCTTCTCCACATATCCAGCTATTGGATCATGACAACCTTCAAATTTTTCTGTTATTTGTTTGCCATGACAGGGCTGCTCCAACTGTAACTTCACCAGCATCTTGTCAAAATGATATTCACAAGAACCATGCAAGGAGTTCTCATGAAAACTTGTAACTGAGACATCGACTACTTCATTCAAAATCTAAAAATTTAAAACTTTATTCTTTTTGTGTGTTTCGCGGAGAATATCTTCAATAAAATCAAGTAAAATAAACTCCTCTTGACACAACAATTTTGAATTTGAAGAACATGAGAAAACATCCCATTCGTAAACCTCGTCTTCTTCTAGGTGATTCAATTCTTTATTGCAAACTACTGGTTCTTTCACATGCTGAGATCGATGGCATGATTGCTCTTCCTTATCGTCCTCCATTTCTAGAAAGCCTATAGCTTCATTCATAATCTCAAGTTCTTGTTTCCTCTTAGAGACCCTAAACCGTTGTTTCAACAATTCATATGAGGAAAAGCACAATGGCAAACATTCATTTTCAGTACGCTCACTATCCACCCTGTTTTCAGAAATTTGATCATGAATTGCAATCATATTTTCTCCATTAATTAACTCACTTGCAAAATCTTCAGCTGGTTTTTTAGGCATAACATCCAAGTAGTCCTCCTCATACTCATTATATATAGGTGTAACAAAGTTTCCTTTAAAACCATATATAAAATAATTTGCAACATGCTAACTACAATCTTGATAAAACAAATTAGCATAACCCTCCTCCTGCACACCACTAAGCTGATCATCTTCTTTCTCATAAGAAGAAGGATTGGAATGCCATGTAGATCCTTGTCGTCCATATATTTCTATGTGTTGGCATTGATTGAAATGGTGTTCATCCTTCTCATATCCTACAAGCAACGAGGGCTTTGTATGTTCATGTACATCCTCCGGTGAAAGTTGAGTTTGAAAAACACACAAACGTCCTTCCTCAATCATTAACTCAGAATCTGATTCCTCTTCTATTCATGTTGCCCCATCAAAACTTACATTCCAAACTCCCTCCAACTCATCCTGAGTAGGCACAAAGGTATCATTCTATGAACTGAAACTGTCTTTGACACCTTCTATGAAGAAAATAGTAGATCCCATCTTAGTGTCTAGTGAATATATAGGGTGGTTGTGTGGCCTCTCAGCGCTGGTCACCATGCATTCCAACTTTTTATCTCTGAAAAGACTTCTCTGTACCCCAAAGACAGGGATAGTGGCATATGACATATCCATTTGGAGGGCACCTTTGAGTTTGGCTGCCCAGGATCTTGATAGCAGCATTCCAACTTCAGAGAGATGTCAGCCACAACTACATCCATGGCAAGGGTTTTGGCAGGGATCTGGGCTAACGAAATTACCAAACCTTTGATCAATCCTAGGCACTTGACTTTATTAGAATCAAAATAGAACAGATCTTTGTATGGTTTGGTCACTTCCAATCCTAGTTCATCCATGATCCTCGTGGGCATCAGATTGTGAGAGTCTCCGGACTAAAGAATGGCATTGTGTAGGATGGAATTATGGATATTCAGTATGACATAGAAAGGGGGAATGTCTTCATTTGAAGGCTCACCTACATGGGGTCCAAATAGGATGGTGGGAATCTTGAACATTCAGGGAATCTGATAATGCAGAAACTTCTCCTAGAGGCTTCAACAATGTGGCAATTTTGGAATGATATTCAGAATTTTTTAACAATTCAATGAGAGGGACAGAGATTTCGATCTTTGAAATTTCAGCCTCCAAACTGAACGAGGTCTTCACCTGATTTGACCCCCTTTGATTATCCTCCTTCCTTTATTTCCCTTTGGTCTTTGTTACATTATTGGAGGTGTCCTTATGGGGTATACTGCTCTTTGGTTTTCTTGTAGAGGCTTTTTTTCCTTCCTCTTTATTTCTTATAACAGTAACATCTATTTTCCTTGGACCAATCTCCCTTTGAAGATCCATGAAAACAAGTTGATAACCCTTCTAAAAATCCTCTATTTCCCCAGCAGGAAGCTCCTCTGCTTCATGCAAGGAGTCATCATACTCTTCTTTTGTAAAAAATCCATAGGATGAGTTAGTGTCTAGCTGGTGGATGTCACCTTCAGCTTGATTTTCATACTCTTGATCCACATAGCTCTCCTAAAATGGGGGATTGATAGGTAGATATGGAGGGTTTCGTTGGTCTCTATGCCTGTTCCGGAGGACTTGGGGTCTTCTCACATTTTGGTTTCTATTTTGTTGCTCCTAATTTTCCCTAGGAGGTGTTATCCACAGTAATACTTTCCATCAACCTCTCCATGGTTTTCATTATCATGTCCATTCTGGCCTCTTGTGATTTGGATGAAGAAGGTTGTTCAGGCTGTTTATCCTTCCTTCTATTTCCCTCTTCTCTCCTCCAGTCTCCCTCGTCTCTATTCTTCTTTTTGGCCGCAGTGTTCACCTCTACCTCTATGGCGTCCTTCATCATATCAGCCAAGGATGATGATCTTCTTTCACTTAGAAACAGGGTGAATTCACTATAAAAGGATTCAGCATATTGGAGTTGGGTAAAACCAGGGGGATTTGAACTGAGCGGGGATAGCATTATAAGTATTCATAAACCTATTAGAAAATTCTTGGATAGATTCACTCTCTTTCCTCCTCATGGAATGGTATTGGGATAGATATTGCTTAGGATTTTTCTTGTTTGCCCATTTGTCCTTGAAAGAGTCTTCAAAGGCTTCATAGTTCATAATGGAGTTGTCTGGGAGGTTTTTGAACCATTTTCTTGCCTCCCCAGAAATACTTTGGGAAAACAATATGACTTTAACATCATCATGGCCTGCTTCCTCCAAGTCTACCCAATCTGAGAATCATCCCAAGTGTTCTTCTATTGAATACCCCCTCTCCCCATTGAATTGTTTGAGCCTCTAGGAGTATCTCAGAGGGAGGTCGTGGAGAGCAGCAAGAAGAAGAATGGGGAAAAATATGTTTTCCATCCTTGGGATTACAATAGGGATTGTAAGAGGGATTGAAGCTGGTGTAACAGAAGTTGTTGTGTTGTGAGGGATTGTAGGGATATGAGGAGTTGTGGGGCTGGAAGATGAAGACCGATTTATCTTGGTAGCAGTGGTAGACAAATATGGGGCAACAAATTTCCTTATGTTAGTGTAATTTAACAAGGCCAACTCAGAGGTAGGTACGGGGCACTCTTGGTCAGACAAGGATTGAAAATTCCCACCCATAGACTCTGAGATCTTGGGCAACCAGGATGTATAGGAGAAATTGAATGCGGGAGGGGGGGTCTAAGATTTCTTCAGATATGTTGGAATCAGATTGAGTCCTAGGAAGGACTAGCTCCAATTTTTCACCACAATGCTCAGATGTATCATCAATGGAAACAACACTTTCAGAAGGTAAAGAAAACGTTTTGTCTAACCTCAGTAGCTTATTGGCTTTCTGAATCAATCTCTCTAGATACAAAACTTCTTGAAATGACTTAGCATCAGGATTACTCCTCGTATTAGTCCTTTTGGTTGCTAGTATTTCCCAGTGGAGTCACCTTCTAAAAATTTTGAGTGGAGTCGCCAAAGCATATACAACCAACATGTGTCTATGATTGGCTGCTCAACTAGGTCATAGAACTAGGACGATGTCATTTCCCCAAAGAGATAATAGTGATTATTCCCCGGCAACGGCGCCAAGATGTTATTACCCAATGATTTTCCTATGGTTGTGGTAGGAGCTCACTGGGGTAACCATTTCAAACCAATATTTAGACTGTATTCTAGCCTATATAGTCAGAGAGGCCTCTCTCTTTGTCACAAGAACATTCAGATACACATATGGCTTTAAGCAAACATTCAGAGGGTTAGATATCTGATAAGAACGAGATATTTGTAAATTTAAAGATGGAAAGATAGACAAAGAAAAAGTACCATTGGGAAATGGATTCACGTCCTGAAAATATTCAAGGGGATTACAACAATAATGAATGTTGATTCTCTTATGTAATCTAAGGCAACGTGGTTGTTATATTTAGTCAAAATATATTTAAGAGATTGCAGATAGAAATGGGGGGAATCCCAGTGAAACAAGAGGCACCTATCTATGGATGAATCTCTTGGAACACCTTTAAAAGAAATATAACAAAGGATAATAACTGAAACAAATACCTAGCAATGGGTGAATTCTATCGCAACTATCATAACACATAACAAACACGATTTTTGATGCGGGATCGTTTGACGAATTGCTTGCATACAATCTAGAAATGTGTTAGCAGAATACACATGCATGAAAAATGGGAAATACAGGAAACACTAACTGAACATGGAACAACTTGATGAATCTTAGGAAACTTAGAAAATACTTTTCATTACGGCTTCCAAGAGAATGACAGAGCTACAAAAACCCAAGCACAGAAGGCTTCTGAATGAAAGTTCCAACCTTTACTCCTTCGTAGAGACTACATTTATAATGTCATGGGCTCCCGATACCAACCTCAAAATAGGGCCAAATTCAGTTACAAAATCAAGAATCAATCCCGAAACATCATTGTGAATCCTAACAGCTTTGATGTGGCACATTTGCCATGATTTATACATAAAACAAGAAATATGGAATAACGTGCATGCTTGATCAAAACATCAATGTGGTGTCTGGGACGCAGGCTCACTTGATTAAAAACGATGTTTCTTTGACATCATCTATCTTTCTCTGTTATATCGTCCTTCTTATTTTCCTTGCATCTTTCCTCAGTGGAATACGCCTCCATCGTCGATCTTAATCGTATCTTGATCATGTCCATCGGATTTCACAGCTCCCACCACATTTCTCCGAATCCGACCATTCTTATCTATCGTGCACCTTCTTTGGCAAGAACAACTCTCATCCGTTCATCCAACCCTCCTTCATCTTGGACCGTCGATCCTGCTTCCCTTTACTCCATCGATCTTTTTATCTATTATATCGTCCTCCTTATTTCCCTTGTAACTTCCCTTAGTGGAATACGCCTCCACCGTTGATCTTAACTGTATCTTCATCGTGGCCATCGGATCGCGTTGCTCCCACCACATTTCGTTGAATCTAACCCTTCCCATCTTTTGTGCACCTTGCATCGACGAATCCATCGTCGTCGTAGATCTGGAATTGGGAGCTGATCTTTACTGTCGAAACCTATGGCCCCCACAAAATTTCGTGGATTTCAAAGTTGATCGCGATGCGCAAGTTGGATTGGCGGAATCCATCTTCGTCGAAGATCCATTCTCGATTAAATCTCCTCCGTAAAAAAATATCAACCTTTAAGCGATTCCATGGATTGGAAAAGTTAATTTCCACGAGCATGTTATATCAGCAGAATTCTCCTCCGCCGCTAATCCTACCCCATCGTCAATCCTGTCCATTGAAACATGCGGGCCTTTAAGCGATTCCGCTGATATGGGAAGTCACTTTCTACGTGCAAGTTAGATTAGGGAAATGAATTTCCATCGTTGATATGATTCCTTCTTCAATCACCACCTTTGAAATATGAAGCATCTATGGCATTCCACCGGTTAAAGAAATTTATTTCTCTCTGCATGTTAAAACAACAAAATTCTTCAAAACCGTAGATCTATCTACATCTATTCATCCAACAGACCACCATGTCTACAAGTTAACTCGTCTCTGCCCTTACCAAAATTCCTCGAGCCTGTACATCTTACCTTGGCGGAATTATTAATAGCCATTGATCTTCTCCGCTTATGCTTTAAAACCCTTCATCCTTGTCACTATATAACCTGGAACGAATTTTCTCACTTACACACATATGCAAGGTTCAAAATCTATAAAGTTTCTCAATTACTTTGCATTTCCAACTTAGGAATGACCCCTCAAAATACCTGCAGAACCTTATCAACATCCTTCAAGGTCCTATTATAAGAAGTTTTTAGACATTATTTCTCCTTTCACTGGCCTAATCCCTTGCCAACTACTTAGCCCAAAATAGTTCTAATACACCTATAAAAAATTCTTCAAAACTTAGCACAGGTGCTAACAGCTCCCATTCTGAAGACTGGGGATACTTATATAGTCCGGTTATGGCTTTCAAATCTGTATGCATTTGAATATGGTGATGAATAATAACATCACATACTTCTCCAGTCTTTGTGACGACTCTTATCTATTCAATATCATCTCTTAAATCATGAATGCCTCTTTCACAGAACGTCTCGTCGATACAAGGAACATCATCTTTTAGCAGGGAAAAATGACTCCACTCGGAACCAAACAAAAATGACCTATCTAATGATTCAAAACCCTCAGTTGTTTTCAGCAATTTTCCTTCTGATAAAGAATGTATAAAAAAATGAGGCAGCTAATACAAGTGTCCTATCCACGTTAACAGATTAAACACATTCCCCTTGGTCAGCGGGGAAGAAGCAATAGTAAAATGGACATTTGGAGGAACTAGCAACGGAATATCTAACGTGCCAAGATGTTGTTTAATGAATGAAACCAACTCTTCTCGTCCATTGCTCAAACCTCGTGCACAAGGAGGTAATGCAAGATAAGCTTCACACAACGTATCAAAGTTTAGGCTAGTCCACAGATCACTTCCCATTAACTTGGCCCACTTACTTATTGAGCAGGGAGGAGGCCCTTTACATAATCTCACTTTCTAAAAATACGACGACCATCCATTTCATGAATCTTAGAGCAGAGACCAAACAAATCTCTCACATAAATGAACTTCTTCGCAGATGAAAAATGAAAAAAATATACATCATTTACAACAAGCTTACTATTCATTAAATCTGTTACGGTTTGGCGCTGCTAGGAGAAGCTTAAGATAGCTTTTGTAATTTATGGAAAGCTCTTGCTCCCAATTTTCAGCGATGAAGCAAATAAATTAAGGAAATCTATTTAGTCTTTTCGAAGCCGCTCGAAAAACAAACTTCCCATAGCATAGGCATCATGGCAAAGCCACCTGAAGCGTAGCACAACAAACAAGTAAATGAATTAATTGATGTTGACATGATCACGTTGCAAACGTCCCCGTCCCGGACATAAAAAAGACAAAGAAAAAGGAAGTAGGTTTAATTATCATTTCCCTTTTAAAACATATTTGAGCTTGGTAAATCATGTACGTTATGACGGTTACCGTGGATCTTATGTACGAGGCACCCACCTCACAACAAAACCAAGAACAAAAGCATAACCCAAGGCTCGAAGGCACCAAGGTAGGGAATAACACGGCGCTTGATTGATGTATGGCATAACGCATAGTCAACGCCCAAACTAAAAAACTGTCGAGATTCAGGGAAGAGTCAGCGCTACACGTCGGGTGTTTTACGCCATATATTAGCGCTACATGTCGGCGAGATTTTTTTTCAGGAAGAAAAAGCCTGTACTTGGTATTCTTTATTAAGAATCAAAGGGCAGTATTAACACTCACCCATAAAGAGTTACAATAACATAGTAAACCAATCAAAAAAGGAACACATCCAGCTGCGGCCAAGGGGAATGGCAAACAAAAGTGACGTGTCCCATCAGATATCAGTCTCATCATAACGGGGATCTCAAAACACTCATCCAAATCTATCGTGAACCAAGAGGATTCAGAGCTGCTATCCAGAATCAACCCCTCAAAAATCATCAATCATATATCCAAAAGTGAATAAAACTCCTCATTTCCAATACTCAAAAGAGCTGAAATGTGTCACTAGTGACCAAATGGTCATCATAAAATTCGGAAAAACAGCCAATACCCGGGGCAAGTGAGAGTGTTGTTTTTGAAAGACTGTCTGCTATCCGGTTGTGTTCACGATAGATGTGATTGAGTGTGAGATCCGGATAGCTAGATAAAAGTTGTTGTGTTTCCCTGCACCAGTGATGAAGTTCTGGTGGGGTGAGAGCAGAAAGACCCTTTGCCCAATTAATGATGACCTGTGAGTCACCATATATGTGGGAGAGCGGGACACCCATCATTTGGGAGGTGAACAAAAGGGCTCAGAGTCCCAAAAGTTCAGCTTTTGTGTTGGAACCATATCCGACCCCCAGCGCGCAGTCCAGATGGTGATTTATATTGAAAAACACACAAAAACCAATACCAGCAGCTGATGTGATAGAGGCTCCATCGAAGAACCCACATGGGAAAATCATATCAGGTTTATTCCCAATCCGCCTATCAGATGTCGGCGAGATTATGACTATGTTTCGTTACATGCCCGCAAGTTTCTAAACATTCTAGCACTGCAGGTCGTGGTCATTGTTGAAGTAGTTGCATCAGGTGTTTATTATAGGGTGCATTATGTAGGGGTTAGTATTTTAATTTTAATTTTAATTACTTTGTTTTTTAATTAATTTTAATTTTTGATACTTTTTATTTTTTATTAATTTTAATTTTTATTATTTTGCTTTTACTTTAATGTTATTTTGTTACTTTAGTAAAGTTTTTAAATAAATGGAATAAGAACTTAAATATTTTTATGACATATCGGAAGAGTTTAGGCTTAAACGAGTATAGATCCAAATCTTAGGCTCTATTAAGTGCCAAATCCTAGGCTCTATCAAGTGTCCAAAGAGATCAAATATCTTGAAGTGCAAAACTATTTTTTAGTATTGCACTCAAGGAGCTACATCTTTTTATTGAAGGTTGGCATATAAGAATTTTATTATTAATATCTAATATTATTTATGGGCAACACATAATTTATTTTATTATTTTGTTAAGAACAAACATTAAAACATCTCCCCCATACACGGTTTTAAAACCATGTGCCCTCCTAAAACCATGGGTTGTTTAGGAGGCCTTGCACATGGTTTTTATTATTTTGTTAGGTAGGAACATTACAACATCTCCCCCATATTGTGTTGTTTTTTTACCAACATTTTTTTGGTGGATAATTAATTTTTTTATTTTTATTGTTTTGTTAGGTAGGAACATTACAACATCTCCCCCATATTAGGTTGTTTTTGTGGTTGACATTTATTTTCGTGGATAATTAAATTTTTTATTTATTTATTCAATAACGTTACATAGCGTTACAAGATTTTTTCCATACTGAATTGTAGAGTATCTCTCGATGCAAAGATGCAACCAATAATAGTGAAGAGAGAGATCTCAAAGAATTAAGCTCAACCAAAAAAACTAAAAAACTAAAAACATGCGCCAAAAACATCTAGACTGTAGAGGATTAGTCCCAGTCATTAAGCAAATATATGTATGGAAGACGAAGGCAAAGGTGAAGAATTTAATGATCAAATAAGCCAACTTTCATGTAGTTGACCATTTTGAATAAGTTTTTGTGTGTTGTTTTAAAAGGGTAAACGTGCAAGTAAAGCTTGTGCTAAGGCTGGAAATCATACCCAAAGAAATTGGTTTGCCATCGATGATAGGTGATAACTCCTAAATTGTTGATCATTGATAACACTTAAGTCGCCACACGCATGATGACTTAATGCCCCCAATGTGCAACATGGGCAGCATAGTGAAATGTCATTTCCATGATTTGTTAATAACTTTTGACTCATACCTCCATTTTCCATTTTGAACATTCTTTATAAAGTTGGAAAGGTGTCAAAAAAATAGAAAATCTTATGATTTACAATTTTGATTGAAAACATCGACGACCAAAAGGATCAATTTGATTGAAAACTTTATATGATGCAATTTTTTATGAGAGAAGCATGAGTTAAGCTTATGTGATCATGCGGGGCAACAATTTATATGCACATATAATTTAAGGGCTCACCTTACCATTATTTATTAAATATAAAATTGACATTTAATGTATTTCATGAAAAGTCCAAAAAGGGAATTTAAAACAATTGGAAAAGACAAAAGTGGAACCCAAATGGTATATTAATTTTCTATCTTATGGAGTTCAAGGTTCACCAAATAGGTGCATTAAATATATTTCTTTTAATTTATTAACTATATGAATCTTAAAACTCACTAGGGAATATGGGAGGCCCGGGATCATTTTTTTAGATTTATAAATTGTAAATGACTCCATGAGTGAGGGGATTTTTACTGTCTTACTTTTTGGATGTACTATTACAAAATTATTGATGAGGAGAAGCTACTTTCGACTATCTTGCTTTTCGAGGAGATCTAATTCCTATGTGTTTTTTGGCGTAGACTATTTTGTTGCATTTGTATATATTAGAATTGTGTATGAAAGTATCTTACGTAGTGGATTGTTCTCATATGTAGCTAATGCATTTGAGGGAACTTGTCGATGGCGCTGGGCTGGCGCATCATGGTAGGCATTCCATGGCGGCATTTTCCCTTGACCCTGTGATGTTCGTTGTTGGTTTCTAGGGCTCTCGGGTCTGTTTTCCTTCCTTAATCTTGTGGGGCTGGTTATTATTCGTTTCCTGTCTTCGTGGGTAGGTTTCATGCTAGCGTCAGGGTTTGCAAGGTGGTTATTTCCAGTCGGTATCCCTCTTGGAGTCCCTCCCCTTCACTGGGGGACTAGTACCAACCAAGAATAAAAATAAGTGGGAAGTTTATCATTTTTTCTCGGCTGCCTTCTTGGAATTCAGATTTGTCGGGTTCACCACCCTTGCTTTGGATTTCTCCGTCGTTGTTTTTGTGTATTTGTCGTCTATCCCCATCGGCACGTTCTGGGTTGACTTATGTTAACCTCTAACGTACATAGGGGTTTTAGGTTTCCACTTTCGGATTTTCTAGTCGCCTTGCCTGGCACACGGCCCTTTTTTCACGGCCCCTCCTCCGGTTTTTTGGTCGTTCTATTGGCTTCAGGGGTTTTTTCCCATCACTCTTTCTGTTGGTTTTTTCTTGTCCTTTGGTCTTGGGCTGACTTCGGCTAACCATACCATCTGGGTTAGGGTTTCTTCCATATTTGGCTTGGTTTATGTGGGCTGACTTCTGTTTACCTTGGTTAGTCACGGGGACTCAGGGTTCCTACAACGGGATTCTTGGTCTTCTCTCCTAGCACGCGGTCCTTCTCACCTGGCCTTTCCTCCGATGTTTCTGACTTACTGCTGGACTCTGGGGATTTTGCTGATGGTGTTCTCATATCTGGCGGTCGTGGGCTGACTCGGGCTTCTCACAGGGTCAGGGTTTCCTCCCCCACTACTCTGGGCTCGATGGCTTGGGTCACGATTTAGTTCTGGCAGGCACTGGTTACCATGGTCACGTGACTGCGGCTTGGGGTTTGGTTTTTTGTCTTGTACATTTTGTGTTGACCACGGGGGTCTCTCCCACATGGCTGAGCTGGCTGGTCCCATGCGCTTTCGTCGCAAGAGACATGCCAAGTGTATTAAAATCCACGAAGGGCGCTTTCGTTTTGTCCTTGGTCATGACATCTTCATGGATAGAGTTTCTTCTCTTTGCTCACGTGCTCTCGTTGGGTGACTGGAGTACTGCAAGATGGGTAAGTCGACCTGGGTGGAGTGGGCTACGAAGCACTGGAAGCCCCTCTTTGACTACATTCCCACTATCAATTTGTTATCGAACGGGTGGATTTTTTTCTTCTTTTTGGAGGAGGAGCACTGCACCCGTATCCTCAAGGGTATTTGGCGCATTAGGGAAGGATCCTTGGTTCTTGGGTGCTGGAATTCTCGTTTTGACCCTCTTCAGGAAAGAATCACGAAACTCCATCTATGGGTGCTGCTTCCACACCTTCCGTTCCCACTTTGGAACAAACATGTCCTGGAAGGTATTGCCAATACAATTGGCAAGTTTGTGGCTGTCGAGTCGAATTTCCATCTCGCCTATGACAAGAGGATCTCTCGGGTTCTTGTCGAATTGGACATCTCACATGGTTTACCTGCGGAAGTGGAAATCCTCTGTAATGAACGACTCTTGGTCCAGCGGCTCAACTACCTCCATGTGTCGTTCCGATGTAGCTATTGTCATGAGACGGGTCATCTTCGACGTTCTTGTCCCTCCCTGAGATATGGAAGTGCTGATTCGGGCTCGGAAGTCTCTCCAACTGTCTTCAATCAGTTCGATCCCATACTACAGGAACATATTAATCCAGGTACTCATTCCAATCCTCTCTCTCCTTTTGAGGTTGTCTTTGATACCTTTTTGGACGCCATTGATGATTTGATACTATCTCTAATGTTCCTCTACCTGATTCCTCCCTGGCCCCCATACCCCTCGCTGATACTTTGTATCCGCTTCCTGAGTCTCTACCGGTACTCGAACAGGTACTTCCCAGTATTCGTCGCCTCCTATTTCGAACACTTTCTCGTCATGTAGGCTTTCTCTGGCAACTGCAGGCTCGCCTCCCCTTACTACTCATGAACATACCCTTATCTCACTACCTACACCTTCCTCTCACCACACTACTGCATCGAATCTACCTTCTTTAACCTCTCTTGTAGATTTCCCACCACTCTCTCACCCAAGAACTCCACTAGCTTTTACTCCATACTCCAGCAGTCCTACCACATTCCCTTCCTTCTCTGACCCCTCACTTCAAAAATCACTGTCCATTTTCACGGCTACGACCCCTACTTCTCCTTCCACCCTTTACCTCAACTCCATACGTTTTGCTAATGTGACTATCCGGAAAAAAAAAACAAGATAAGTCGATGGTGGACCTAACCTCGTCTTCTCCTCCCTATATACCCCTTTCTGTCCGCATCAAAGATGTGGCCCGTGGCATGCCTTCTCGGGGACTTAGAGCGATGTCTCCCCACCCGGATGTTCCGTGATGAAGCTTGTATCCCTCAATGTCAGGGGTCTTGGAGGTAGGACCAAAAATTATAACCTTCATGCTCTCTTCCAGTCTCTTGGTATGGATATGATTCTCCTACAAGAAACCATGTGTAGTTCCTCCCCTGTTTTACTTTCCTTCTCAAAACTTCTTTCTTCTTGGGAATTCTGTGCCATTAGTGCATCGGGCCTCTTGGGAGGACTCCTTACGGCCTAGAACCCACAGAGGGTTAAGTGTCATGCCTTCGAGACCTATGATGGCATCCTGGTTCAGGCCTCTTTTTGTGGTATGTCCTCCCCTATTGCCATCCTTAATGTATATGGCCTCTATATAGATTGTGAACTTTTATGGGAAAAGGCACTCAGAGGGGGCATCCTTAACATCCTAAATCTTGTTCTAAGGGGGGACCTAAACATCACACTGAACTCCTCAGAGATTTGGGGACAAAAGGCTTCCCCTGACCCCCTTTCACAACACTTTTTGTCCCTTTTTGACTCGGTGGGTCTTGTGGATCTAGCTCCACTGTTAGTGGGGCCTACTTGGCGGAATGGTCATGTGGGTGCAGATGGTATCAGTAAAAGATTAGATAGATTTTTAATATTAGCATCCATGATTCCATCACTGGGGGTACACAGGGTGTGGACACAGTGCGTTGACATTTCTGACCACTACCCTATTTGCTTTGAATGGAACAAGCAGAGAGGCTCATGTAACTATCCATTTAAATTTAATCGTTCATGGCTCAATGATCCAGCTTTCTCTAATTGGTTATCGAAGTGATGGCCTCATCTTACCCATGGTGACTATGATAATGGTCTTGACTCCCTCTACCATAAGCTGTGTATGCTTAAAAATGAAACTAAGGTATGGATCAAGGACAAACAGGCTTGGATGGACTCCGAGTCCAACAGTCTCGACCGTGCCATTGTATCTCTCCTCTCAGGCACATCTAATGGTATCCTCTCTTATGAGGATATGGCAGAACTGACCCACCTTAGAACTGAAAAGAAGAAGATTTTGGATCATTATATGCTGACTTGGAAATTAAAAAGCTAAACAAAATGGACCCTACAGGGTGATTTGAATACCAAATATTTCCACATGCTGGCTTCTGGCAAGTGAAATCAAAACATGATTTGGTCATTGGCTGATGAGGATGGTAACAGCTATGAAGATGAGGCAGCACTCAAAGAACTGGTTCAGTCACATTTTGCAAATACATTCAGGGATGATGGTGGCACTTGTTTTATGAATCAACAAAAGGTTGTCATGCTTTATCCTAAGATGATATTAGATGAGAATGCATATGACCTCACCTGTCCTGTTACTCTTGGGGAAATTGAATTTGCACCAAGATATTTTAAAAAAGATAGGAGCCCAGGTCCAAACAGTTGGCTCGTCGAGTTCTATCTGCACTTTTTTGATCTCATGGGTCATGAATTATTGTCCACTGTTGATTCTACCAAGGTCTCAAATGTTATCCCATCCTCACTGAACTCGACCTTCCTCGCTCTAATCCCCAAAATCGATAGACCTAGGACCTTTGCAGATTTTAGGCCCATCTCATTATGTAATCTACTGTATAAATTGATCTCTAAGGTCATTGCGGTCAGGATCAAGCCCTTTTTGGACTCTGGTATCTCTCAAGAACAATTCGGCTTCCTTAAAAACCGTCAAATTGTTGAGCCAATTGGTATTGTACAAGAGACTCTCCACTCTGTTAAAACAAAAAATATCTGTGCATTCATCCTCAAGATGGACTTGATTAAGGCCTTTGATCGTGTTAACTGGACCTATATCCGTCTCATTTTGATCCAAATTGGGACCCCTCTCCTGACTGTTAACTGGATTTTGGGCAGCCTCACCTCTGCAAAATTTGTTGTTCTGATCAATGGGACCCCTTCAAAGTTTTTTTCTGCTACTAGGGGTATTCGACAAGGTTTCCCATTATCACCATTGTTCTTCATCCTTGTCATCAAGGGTCTCAGTATATTAATCACTGATGTACGGAACCATGGTCTTATCCGAGGCATTCAGATCACTTCCTCCCTTGCTCTCACCCATCTTCTTTTCGTGGACGATGTGATCTTAATGGGAACTGGCACAATATAGGAATGGGTTGCATTTGATGTAATTCTTGATACCTTCTATAAGGAATCCGGTATGTGTATCAACCTTGATAAATATTGCTTCTTGTTCAATAATATAGATGTTGTCAATTACCTGGACATTGCCAGGGTCCTACCATATCAGATGGAGCCAATTTCTTCTGGTTTTAAGTACCTTGGATACTATATTAAACCACTTGGCTACAGGGTTTTTGATTGGAATTGGCTGGTACAAAAATTTGAAAAGAGGATTAGTCTATGGACCCACAAGCTACTCTCTTTGGGAGGCCGTTTGATCCTTGTCCAGTCTATGCTTTCCAGTATTTTGGTTTATTGGCTGGGACTAGCTCCCATCCCAGCATCTGTCTTGCACAAGCTCAGGAGCATCACGTTCGCTTTCTTATGGGGATCCACCAAA
Organism: Pseudotsuga menziesii; assembly: GCA_001517045.1. Classification (NCBI taxonomy): domain Eukaryota; kingdom Viridiplantae; phylum Streptophyta; class Pinopsida; order Pinales; family Pinaceae; genus Pseudotsuga; species Pseudotsuga menziesii. The sequence goes on along the minus strand of LPNX010853081.1, from coordinate 360,245 downwards.
AATAATAGAAGATACCATTTGGTTAGCTGGCAGAGTCTCTCATGGCCAAAGGAGTATGAGGGACGGGGGATAAAAAATCTACACTGGTTTAGCACTGCTCTGCGCCTAAAAAAAATTTGGATGGTTCTGTCGAATGAAGGATTGTGGCGTCGAGTACTTACCAACAAATATATGAAACACCTCACGGTGGTTCCATGGCTTAGAGGTAAGAGTTTCTGTACATGTGGGGTATCTACTATATGGAGGGTTTTTTTACAGACTCTTCCCTGGCTAGGAAGTCACCTTGCATGGCAGGTGGGTAATGGAGAAGATATTATGATCGGTATTGACCTGATTATTGGTGTCCCTTCCTCAATCAACTTACCTGATGAGCTGATATCCTTTATGGAGGATTTGGACATCAATACACTCATGCAGGATCGCAATACTTTATCTGACTCTCAGCACCACTGGTACACGACTGAGGAGTTGTGTATTGATGGGGTTTGGAAAGAAGCCTGGAATACATACACAAGGGGTCTGGTACACTGTGGTATACGTCTCTCAACACATATTGATTCTCTTGTATGGGACTTTAACAAAAAGGACGGCTCTATCTCTGCTAAACTTGTATATGATTGCATAGTAAATACTTTTTCCCCTTCTTATGGCAATCGTCTTCACAATTTATTATGGTCCAGTGCTCTCCCATGCAAAATCGGATGCTTTATATGGCTAGTATTAAGGAACAAAATCCTTACCTGGGACAACCTTTAGAAACAAGAGTGGTCTGGTCCAGGAATATGTGCTCTGTGTTATTTTGATGAGGAATCCATCATACATATCTTCTCACGCTGCTCTGTTTGGAACAATGTACTTGACCACATTTGTGTCCAGTTTCAGCTGCCTCCTCCTCCTCACACCGACTCACTTGTTATATTTGTGGAAAATTGGGCTGTAATTTTCCCCAGACACTCGGCTCTAAGTACTATCCCACTCCATATGATGTGGGCCATATGGAAAGCACGAAACCTATCCTTATTTGAAGGGAAGAAGAGGACTGTTCTTAGCATCATGCATCAAATCAAAAATTCGAAGAAAATGTATTCTTCTCAGATTGTCAAAGCCAAAAAAAGTCAGGATGATTGGGCATCCTCCCTGTATGATATACCCATGTGGTTTTTTCGATGGTGCCTCTACCACAAATACTGTCGGTGTAGGATACGACTTATACTTGAATGAGTCACACTACTTCAAGTTCGCGATGGAGGTTGGAAATGGCTCCAATACAAAAGCATAATTACTTAGCCTATGGGCTCTTCTTCTCTCATGCCAGATGATGGGGATCCCCCTATCCCACATATTTGATGACTCTTTAGTTATCATCAATTGAGCAAAGGGATCCATTGCTCTCTCCCCACTAGAACTCTATCACTGGTGCCGGGAAACACAAAAGCTAATTACTAGTTTTCAGTATCTGTCTTTCAACCACATCTACCATGAACACAATCGAATTGCAGACCGTCTCTCTAAAACTGCTCTCTCTTTGTCTCCCGGTTATGGTTGTTTCTCTGAATTTATGGAGGACCATTTGGTCACATATGATACCTTTCAACTCTTTTGAGTCTTGTATGGGGAGCTTACTCCTCTTTTTGATTAGCTAATTGCTGCTCTATGAGTGGCCTCTTTTAGATAGTTGATCTAATCCCTTTGGCTCACGGTAGATGGGGTTTGATGAGATTGATCCCCTACATGTTGAGACAGTTTTACTGATGGGAACTCTCACTCTATTGTCATTCCTTTCCCCCTGGCTGCAACTGGATGTGACTAATTATCATATAAGCTGTATTCTCTAAGAGATGTAACCCATATTTGGGATGGTGCTCTTGATGCCCTTTGATTCTTAATAAGAATAACAAGGACAGGATTTTTTCTTCCTGAAAAAAAAATGTAGCTAATGCATTTGTAATTCTCTTTTCTGGAAGTGTTTGGCTAAATTTATGGATGCAGAACCATTAATGACCCTGTATTCCTTCCCCACATATTCTTCTCTTTATCCCTCAACAAACTATTTCATGGGCATTGACAGACACATGTATGGTTCTATGTTTTCTTTCTATAGATTTTATCACGCCCAGACGTTTGCATGTTGCATTTTAGATTAGCTACATTTCATAATTTAATTTGAAAAATCATAAACGATGGATTGAGATACTTCTGGTAAAACCCAAAATCATTAATGGTTGTTGTCTAGAATTTGGATGAGTTCCCTATTCCAAACTGTTTAAGGTCAATTGGAAATTCTTATTGAGGAGAACCCATATTGTTGACCTTGAGTCATTTCGACACGCCAACGAGATGCTATAAACTTTCAAAGGTATTGAGTGACTCCCATAAAGGTCCTAACATTAATGACATTGGTAGGATTTTTCCACATGATGATGGGCACCATCTTTGTAGGATCGATCTTGAGTTCCTCTCCACCAATCTTGTACTTTACTTGCAACTGATGCTTTGCAAAAGAATCTACTAATTTCATTAGACAAATTCTCTTCCCCATTAGAGCTAAATATTAATATATCATCCAAGTACATTATTACAAATAAATCTAGTAATGGATGCAATACACCATTCCTTAAATGCATAAATATAGCTAGTGCATTACATAAACAAAAAGTCATTACCAACCATTTACACAAATCTCACCCCATCTTGAAGAAATATTAGAGATAGTATTCTTCTTTGATTTGTACTTGATGGTATCCTATTTTCGGTGAAGTACTTGGCACACTGCATTTGATCCAACATGACATCAATCCTTGGTAGAGGGTACAAATTATTAAGGGTGATATTATTCAAAGCTCTATATTTGATACACATTCTCCAAGCTATTAATATTTCACAGTAATCTAGGGACTAAACACAAGTCTCATCAAATATTAATAACAATAAGGCATGAAAATGGTGTAATTGTGTTACAAAATGAGTAGTCGCTCTGTATATTCACACAAAGAATGAGTAATACAATACAATGATCATGCTGCAAGCATGAATGAAAAAGCAATTCAAATTCCCAAGGAGGTCATTCGAATTGAATGAGTGAGTCTAGCTTAACTGAATGTAAGCCACAGTCAACACTCAAGTTAACCACTGATCAAAACCCTAATTGACTCAACTGAGCTCTAACTGAAGTCGGAGTGCAATAAATGACTGAGTCTAACTGAAAGTAGGGTCACTGCAAGCCAACCAATAAGTGGTAGCGCATCAATGACTCCAATGAACCCCAATGAGTTTAACTGAAGTGTAACTTACCATCAGAAGTGGTTGGAGGCACCCCTGTTGACTCCAGTTCATTAAATAATCAATTTAATGAAGGAAGGTGCCTTCACTGCTCTATTTAACTGATTGTAACCATCAGTTAGCAATATGGGGCATTAATGACACTCAGATCACCCCTGGAGTGCTCCAGTTAGCCTCCCCGAATGTAGGAGAAGGTTAAGTTAGCTTCCTTGACTGAAGGTAGGCATGGGTGTGCTCATGCTGATGTCATCTAGTGCTCCTCTGATGTCAATTAAGTCAATAAAACTTACGATAGTGGTTTAACTAGGCCAAATTGACCAAAATGAGTGTGTATGGTGGTAAATGTCTCCAACACAAGCCTGATTATTCCTGGGCACTATGATGTGTGATATACAAGGTGATGTATTGGGTTAAATTACTTTTTTGCTCCACAATTGATTCAATTGTTTCTTCACTTCGTCTACTCCCATGTGAGCTCTTTAAATAGTCATATGTTTGGCAATAATTGTATTTCATACTTTACTTCCCTCAAGTGGTGATCATTTAAGATCTTGCAACACTTCTCTATATTCCTTCAGAATCTCCACTAACTATTTTTCTTCTCTTTAGTACATCCCTTTAGAGATGCCTTTACTTCTATAGATTCACCTCCTTACAGATTTTGTCTCAAGAATATTGATGTGAACTTCCTAATTGAGCTAATGGATTTATTGGTTTGGTTGGAAATTACTAAATAGATCCTGGATTTTCCTTTTTGCAATTTGAAGATGAAGGATTTTCCATCCTTAGCTAAGTGGTATTCATTTTCTCTCCTCATGAAGATTGTATCCCTCATGTACACGTAGGGGACCCCAAACACTACACTACATACATCAAGGGGTAGTACATCTACCTCCACTTTGTCAATCTAGTTTGTAATTATGGAAAATTTGATATTACATTACTTAGGAGTTTAAGATCTATATAATTATTTACCCATCCTAGTGGGAGTGAGTGAGGATGGTCATGGACTTTCAATCCAATCTTACTCACATCATTTTCTATGAGGTTAGCTTGTGGGTTTGAGTTGAATAGAGTGTCAGCCTTTCTTTTCTTGTCTTGGATCTTGATATAGAAGAGTTTATTCATATCCTTATCTTCCTTGGGATTGAGGGTACTCATGTTCTTCTCCTTCTTCATTGTAGTGTAGACAATCTTCTTTTCTATATCTGAGTTGCTTTGTACCCAGTTTAATCCATAGCTTTCATGTTCTTCTTCTTGGACACCTTATTGTGGTTCTTTGGAGTAAGATTCAAATATAATTTCCAAAACTTATCTTCAGTATGACCATCAATATTACAATGGTTACATTGGTTGTTAGCTATTTACATTCATGTACAATGGAAATTACCTTCTTACCCTTTCTTTTCCACTTCTTCTTTCCCTCCTTGGAAGTGCCATGTTAGTAGTCTACTTGGAACCATATGGTTGTCCTTTCTTCCAATCCATATCCAAATATTGTTCTTGAACACATGCTTAATCAATGTTCTTGGGTTTAATTAGCATCACCTTTCTCCTTAAATTATTGTTGAGGTCACCCGAATGCTTGAGGAGTTCAACTATGTTCTTGGGAGATATTCCTAACATAATGGGTTGTTATCTAAACTCATGATGAGAAAGAGAGAAGAAATGGGCATATTCTATGAGTCGTTTCACTACTACCATGATGATTGTATTTGATTTTGACTATGGTAGTGATCCAAATTGAGATCGGTGGCCACCCACCTATTCCACTGGCTCAAAACAATTGTCCATTGTGGCAGTTTCCTAGTTATGTTTCTACTGTTTTTTGGGTCCCAAACTTCTGGGGCCGTTTTGAGGCCCTAAACGATGTTTTTTGGAGATTTGGGGCCAAATGTATGCCATTGACATATCTAGCCAACCAAAAGTTGTAAAGCTTAGATAGACCTTTCCAACGAGCTATCGAACACCCAAATCGGAGATTGTATGCAAACGTTATGACCCCGGGAAATCGGCTGTTCAACTTACCACCTTGGGGCCGCAAACTTTATGACGGTTCATATTCTAGGGTTACATTTTGGACTTTTGGGGTTCTCACCCTCATTATTATTATAAATAGGCCCCTTTGGCCTCATTTTGTATTAAGCTTGGCACGGATGAGCGTAGCAGCCACATCTCTTCTTAGAGATAGCTACCACCATTCTAGCAATTGTATTACAGTCTATTCTATTTTCACAACTTAATAGAATATTTGTTTACTGTATCTCTATTATCTTTGCAAAATGTTTGTTATTATGACTCTGTATCTACTCTTTCATTTCATTCATGCATAAATCCGGATCAGTGGTATCAGAGCAATCTGCTCTTTGATTGTTTCTCGGCGCATGTCCCCGACGAGGTCCGAGTATAAAGAGTTTGGTCTCGAACTAGTTTCACTTAATTATTCTCACCATCCCAAATGACCTCCCATGGCAGAAGAAAAGAGAGACGATGGAGCAGGAGATCCTATCAAGTCGCTGCTCGAGGAAGCCCTCGAGCAACAGAGGAATGAGATGATGGATAGTTTCGCCCAAATCCTTTTGCGAATGCTGGCAACACCAAGTGCATCTTCAATGAGCAGTTGGTTCGGGGATGCAGCTCCCTTTAAGGTACAAGTTAACTTTGATATTCCTTTATTTGAAGGCAATATCAATGCAGATGCCCTGGATAATTGGTTGAATGTTCTAGAAGGGTATTTCTCTGTCCACAATTTTTCCGACAGAGAAAAGATCACCTTTGCACTCCTTAAGGAAGTCCCCCATGTCCAAAATTGGTGGGGTACTTATTGTGAGCGAAACTCATCAGACGAGTCTGGAATGTTTGAAACAAATCCCACTTGAGCCTCTTTCATAGATGCCATCAGGGAACAATATTACCCTGTGGGAAACTATGATGACTAGTACATAAAATGGACCATTCTGCACCAAGAAAGGGACCAGAAGTTGTCGGAGTACACCATTAACTTTCATACCCTGCGTACAAAGTTGAGTATCAAGGACTCTGAGCAGCACCTGATTCTGAAATATAGTAGTGGTCAACATCGGTACATCCGAACTGAGATGGAATTCCTTGACGTCTCTTCACTTGGATCCGCCTATCGGTATGCTGTCAAAATGAAGGAGAAATTTCGACAAAAGAACAAGTAAGATTCTGGACCTACAAATCCACCGCAGAAGTAAGGCAAGGGAAACCCTAGCCCGTAGAACACAGCAAAAGGAAACGATAACCAGTCCCCGCCACAAGCAAAGAAGGGGGATGGAAAGACAAAGAAGCACACCGGTAAGTGGTGCGAATTTCATAAAAGCCCTTGGCACGACATTGATGAATGTCGCTCAAAGCAGTCATTAGTGGTCGAGATAAAATCTTCAGAATCAGATCCTGATTCTGATTCTGAAACCAATGCCACAACCACATACAATGGGAGGTAGATCATTGATGCAGACCCCACTACCAATGTTGCTACCACACAAATTCAACTAAAGGATCCTAAAGATTCAGAGGAAGAGGAGCACCTCTTCCACTTGCAGATGTGGGTGAAGGGAATGCCTCTACATTTTGTTGTTGATGACAATAGCCAAAAGAAACTGATCTCAGCAGAAGTCGTCAAGAGATTGGAGCTTCTGACAACACCACACCCACAACCTTACAACATCGGTTGGCTAAGCCAAGGACGAGGTATACACATTACTCAACAATGCCTCCTACCATATGGCATCAAGCCTTTCAAAGACGAGGTACTGTGTGATGTGGCCCCACTTGAAGTCTGTGATGTTCTTTTAGGACAACCATATATGTGGAAGAATCATGTTGTATATGAGTCATGGCCTCGTAGTTTCATTGTTACTTTGGGAGGAAAACTCTATCGAATACCAGAGACCGTTGCACCTAACAAAGTGTCACAAGGTAGGAAGATAATCTCCCACATTCACAATTGCGTCTGAAGGAGAACATAAGATCACAGAGACCTCCACACCCTCTGCACAGGTTGTCTCTGCTCATTAGACACAAGAAGAAAACAGAGCCATTGTTTCCTCATCTATCCGAGTACCTCTATGATGCAAGGCCATGCATTCAAGGTGCTCATCCAGAAACAAATCATCCATACAACAATTACAGCTCTCTCGAGATGTGAAAGAAAGGAAGCCTCTTCACTTTAGCAAATGTCGCACTCGGAGATCAACTCAACACACAGTTTGAGAGATGATACGGGATTTGACGCAATGGAGACCATTGCTTCCTAAGGAGGTAGGATTGATCCAGATGGAGATCGGTGGCCACCCACCTATTCCACTGGCTCAAAACAATTGTCCATTGTGGCAGTTTCCTATTTATTTTTCTACAGTTTTCCGGGTCCCAAACTTTCGGGGCCATTTTGAGGCCCTAAACGATGTTTTTTGGCAATTTGGGGCCAAATCAAAGATCGTATGCGAAAGTTATGACCCCGGGAAGTTGACTGTTCAACTTACCACCTTGGGGACGCAAACTTTATGACGGTTCATCTTCTAGGATTACGTTTTGGACTTTTGGGGTTCTCACCCTTATTATTATTATAAATAGGCCCCTTTGGCCGCATTTTGTATTAAGCTTGGCACGGATGAGCGTAGCAGCCACATCTCTTCTCAGAGATAGCTACCACCATTCTAGCAATTGTATTACAGTCTGTTCTATTTCCGCAATTTAATAGAATATTTGTTTACTGTATCTCTGTTATCTTTGCAAAATGTATGTTATTATGACTCTGTATTTGTTCTTTCATTTCGTTCACGCATAAATCTGGATAAGGTATACCCGTGATAAAATCCATTGAGACCTATTCCCAATGTTGACTTGGTATGGTGAATGGTTGTAAAAGAATTGATGTCTTGATTGTCTCTCTTTAGTTTTGTTGGAAAACCAAACATTTTTCCACAAAATTTTGAACATCATTTTCAAGACATTCCCAGTAAAAATCCTTCTTGATCGTGTGGTACATTTTCAAGAACTTTGAATGTCCTCTTATAGGAGAAGTGTGCGATTCCAAAAGGACCTTCTAGTTGAGTTGATAATTCTTGCATAATTATAGGCAACCTTGATACCATAGTGAATCATTGCTCCACACAAACTTATCTAGTGAGATAGGGTCTTGTTGTTGTTGTTGAATTATCTTGCATGCCTTCTTATCTTTTTTCCATTTTTCCCTTGCTTCTTTTGCCCAACCATATTGAACAATGGAAATAACACAAATTCCTTCAATGCCATCTTCTTTTCTTGAAACTGCATCTGCCACCACATTTTGTTTTCTATTTTTGTAGATAATTTCGAAATCTATACTAGAATATTTATAGCCCATTTTTGTTGCTCTTCTAAAGATGATGTTTATTCCAAGAAGTACTTAAGAATTCCATTATATGTTCTTACATTGAAGTGTCTTCCCATTAGGTAAGGATCCCATTTTGTAATTGCATGTAATATGGCCAACATTTCCTTTTCATAAATTGGTTTTAGTAATTTTTTTCCTTTAAGTTGGAAACTTTCAAAGGCAAGTGGTCTTCCTTCTTGCATTAAAGTTGAACCAATGTCATGCTATGAGGCGTCATGCTAAGGGTATTTGTGAATTCAAGCGTGACTAACACCAAAGTTGTACACATAACCACTTTAAGTTTTACAAAATATTTGGTTGATTATTAAGTGAAAGATAATGCCTCATATTTTAATAACCTTGTTAGAGGTGTTGTTATTTAACTATAATTCTTGAAAAATTTATGGTAGTACTTGTTAATCCTAAGAATCCTCTAAGATTCCTCAAGGTTTCAGGAACTGACCCTTCCATGATAGCCTCAATTTTGTTTGGGTGCACTTTGGCACCTTCATGAGATACAATATGACACAAATATTCTACTTCTTGAAGCCCAAAGGCACACTTATAAGGCTTAGCATACAATCAGTTCTCCTCCAAGTTTGGTTTATTGCATGAAGTTTAATGCCAAAACCCCAACATGTAAAATCACATTACAATAAAATTGACCTTTTCTTGAAACACTTAGAAAATTTTCAACTCTTAACAACTCAAAAATTTATATGATAGCCAACTTTTTCACACTTAGGAAATTATAGCAGCCACACACACATGAAATGTATACACAATATTTTTGACCAAAGAGGTCCAGAATAAAACCCTGAAGGGAAAACCTATTTCGGAGAGAGATTTTTATTTCTTCTAGAAAAAAATAAAAATGTATAACAACAATACTTATCTCCCTTATCTCTTCTCGAAATATGTTCCAAACTTCAACAAAATTTCAGACCTCATTGAGAGTGATTTCACCCACACGTGATAGCGTTAATTGTTGATGTACGACCTTGGAAAACTTTCCTATATCAGCCTATATGAACCTCAATTTTTGTGCACCACTCTTCCTCAAAATTTGTGCCAAAAAATTGATGTTGTATGGTCTTTTTATGTTGTACGAACTGTATTTTTCTTTCCTAAAAATATGTGTTGTATTGCCAACAATAAATTATATATGGCCTCCACATGCATGCCTTTCTTTTTGTGCAATAGTACGACCTAGTACAATACACCTTGTCTCGATTTATGTGCAATTGTTACAGTTGTACGATGACTTGAAATTTTTGTTGCATTTCATTGTTGTACTCTTGGGATTCATGCCACCCTCAAACTCTTGGGATTTGTGCAATAATTTTCTCTCTCTCTCTCTAGGTCGAATTCTCTTCAAACCCTTGTCTCTTCTCTCTCTTGTTCTCCAAATCTCTTAGATCACAAAGAAATAGTTCTGATGCATTTTCCCTTTTTTGTTTGAGTAACCACCTTCTTTAATATCAATGGCTATGATTAAAATGTAACTAGATGAGATATAGGGCCCACATTAGTGCTCACTTTTCTCATTAAATGAAATTCACTCACATTTAAATAATAAATGAGACATTAAATACTTTCCCACCTTTTTAACTCTCATAAAGTCAAATTTTAAATTTTATAACTCAAACTCACCTTTATAAAGTGACTTTATAAAAAAAAGTACTTCACACTTTGCAAAGAACTAGGGACCACTTTTAAGTGTCCTTGTCCACCCCAAGGCATCACAAGGTGAACAAAAACTTCCTTGGTACTTTCTCAACACTCTCTCTTACTGAGGAAGTTGTTCTTCACCACCCCCAACTTCTCTCTGAAATGAATATGCTTTCCTCTTCCCAAATATTTTGTGAGAATGTCAGATACCTACTCCTTAGTAGATATGTACTATAGCTCCACTGCTCCCCTCTGAATAGAATCTCTGATGGAGTGATATCTAATCTCTTTGTGTTTAGACCTGTCATGGAATACTAGATTTTCATAGATCCTGATACAACTCTGATTATCATAGTATATAATTGTAGGCCTTAACTCGTGATGAAACAAGTCCACTAGTAACTTGTGAAGCCACAATTCTCGCAACTAGCCTAAATGGTTTCCATATGCTCGGCCTCTGCATAAATCAAAGTAGCACAACTTTTCTTTCTACTAAACCACGACACAACTGTCGAGCCCAAACTGAAGCAACAACTAGAAGTGCTCTTTTGATCTAATGCACTGCCTGCCCAATATGAATCAGTGAAGCCAACCAATCCCACTCCATCTGACCTCCCTCTTGGGTGTCACCACAGACTCCTCAGCTTCCTTCACAAGATCCTTAAGTCAACTTGGCCTTCTCTTCTTGGAAGTAGCTTCTCGTAGAAGGCCCTTCTCAACATCCCCAGTTGAAAACTGTCTCCCTGAAGAAGTATCAGAGATCTTAGATCCTGTGCCCGATGAACTTGAACCTGAACCAAGTGAACCTAAATCATGTGAAGGTGTAACTTGTGAACCTATAATCCAAGAACATGTCCCTGTACCAGAAGTCCCTGTAGACTGTGTATTTGAAATTGATGATCCTGACACCTGTGGACCAGCTAAAACTGAGATCTACAATGTTGTAGTTTGACTAATTGAACTCTAAGATACTATCACTTGTGGAGTAGTGACCTGCTGCTCCTCCATATCAGACTCCCTAGACTTTCTAAAGGATCTCTCCTCCTCAAATATCACCTCCATTCTCTCTACACGTTTCCTCTATGTAGGAAGGTATATGCGGAAGGACTTTAAAGTCTCATCATAACCAACAAAGATACCTTTCTTTGTAGTAGACCCAAACTTTGTACTCTTCTTAGAAGGGACGTATGAATATGTAAGTCATCCAAAAATGCAGAAGTGGCATATATTAGGATTCTTCTCGATGAACATCTCCTCAAGAGTTTTACACCCCAATGCACGATGTAAAATCTTGTTCTGGACATAAACAACAGTGTTATAGGCCTCAACCCATAGAAATTAAGGAATACTCTGGTCATACATCATGGCTCTCGCTACTCCCACTATTGCACAGTTCTTCCTTACAGCAACTCCACTATGTTGTGGAGTGTAAGGAACTGTCAGCTTCTTCTTTATCCCCTCCTGTCTGCAATACTCACCAAACTCCTTGGAGGTATACTCAACCCCATTGTATGATCTGAGTACTCTGATCCTCCTCCATGTTTGGTTATCCATAAGATATTTGAACTCTTGGAACCTCTTCAAGACTTCTTCTGACTTCTTGTTCCTCGAGAAGTATATCCAAGTCTTCCTAGAATAGTCATCAATAAATGTGACGTAGTACTCAAATCTTGTCAAAGAGGTAGATGGCATAGGACCACACAAGTATGAATGAATCAAATCAAGCACTCCCTCTGATCTACTATCACTTCTTGGAAAAGCAGTCTTGGTGTAATTTCCCAAAGCACACCCTCTTCATACACCACTATGCTCTGTATCGAACTTTGGTAAACATGTAGTAATGTCTCTCAACATCCTCAAAGATGAATGATAAATATGGGCCATCCTTTTGTGCCATAACTCACATTGTCCATTGTTGATGCTAATGTCCACCAATGCATGATGAGGTCAGGAGAGAAGTTTGTACAGTTTCTCGCATCTAAATCTAATGGAATATGAAGTAGATGGTCCCACTGCCTTGGGAAAGACATGTATTTTCCATCTAGTACATATAATCTAAAGACCCTTTCCTCAATAGTGGAAATTGAAACACGGTTCTTCTTCATCTGAGGGATGCACAATACATCTCTCAACATCATGGGATACATGGGCTCCCTCTAAAAACTGGAAGCCACATGACCACCTGATCTCACCACTGTATCATCACCCAACACCACCTTTAGGTCCAAGCTTGTCTCAATCATCTTAGTGAACACAACATGTGTACCTGTCATATGGCTCGAAGCCCCACTATCAATATACCAGGTGGAAGGAGTGGTGGACACACTTAGTGAATTCCCAACTACCATGGAATGCTCCATTTGGTCCTCCATATCATTGTTGGTGATAGATGAATCTCCCTTTGTGCAACCAACATAGAGAGAAAACTCTCTCTCAAATCGTGTAGCATATTCATCAATCCCAGTTGTTGTTATTGTGTGATGTTTCTTCTTCTTCTTGTTTGAACATTGCCCAACATAGTGCCCAAACTTATGGAAAGAAAAGTAGTTAACTTTGCTCATGTCTTTCTTTTGCTCGCCATGTTGTTGCTTGGTCCCGCCCTTAGGAACCTTTTTGGTCTTCTTCTTCTTACCCTTTGTTGTTAAATCCATGTTCTTCTCATCATCTTTGTTGTGAGATTTACTCCCCTATACATACCCTCTTCAAGTCTCCTCCTGTATAAAATCGTCCCAAAGACGATCCCATGTAGTCATATACTCACGAGCAATAACTGACTCCACAAATATAGCCCATGGCTTGGTTGCGCCATTCAAAGTTGTATGAACCAACTCATAACCTTGTATAAACCTCCCCTACTGCTCCAAGATCATCTCAAACTTATGTAATCATGGTAAGGTAGGAAACCGTGTTATCCCCCTTGTTCATCTGAATACCCTTAAACTTCTCCCTTAACACCATTTTTCAGTTTTCATTCGAACTCTAGTATAGGTTGGTCAAAGTTGTCCACATTTGATGAGCATAGTATTTACCTGTGACATGAGGGATCACATGGTATTTTATGGAATCAAGTATGATTCTTTTTTCTGTAATGTCTTTCTTGTCAAACACAACCTTATCAACTGCAACTGTAGAAACTGTGACCAGATTAGTAGTTGTACTATTCGCTATATCCCATAGTTCATTATCTTGCAGTATCAACACTATTATAGCCTTTTAGTGGCTAAAATTAACTGCCCCATCCAACATGTCTTCTATCCTAAGTTCAATATCCATAATCCGAAATCAATCCAAGAACTTATTTTCTTCACAAAGCTTTGTTTTCCCTTACTCACCAAGTCTAAAATTTCTTTATGAGTTATGTTTCATCCTTTCACTTCAGCTCTGATACCATGAAAATTTTAATTTCCCAACCTGGTCTCAAGTTTGGTTTACTACATGAAGTTTAATGCCCAAACCCCAACCTACAAAATCACATTACATATATAAAATTGACCTTTTATTGAAACACTTAGAAAGATTTTCAACTTTCAACAACTCATAAATTTATATGACAACCGATTTTTTTATCCTCATAAAATTATAGTAGCCACGCACACATGAAATTTAGACACAATAGTTTTTACCAAATAGGTTCAGGATAAAACCCCGAAGGGAAAACCTGTTTCAGAGAGAGATTTTTATTTCTTCTAGGAAAAAGTACAAATTTATAACAACAATACTTATCTCCCTTATTTATTCTTGAAATATGTGCCAAAAATCAACAAAATTTTAGATCTCACTGACAATGATTTCACCCACATGTTTTAGCATTAATTGTAGTTGTACGACCGTGGAAAATGTGCTTGTAGTAGCCTATACGGTTCTCAATTTCTATGCACCACTCTTCCTCGAAATTTGTGCCAAAAGCTTGTTGATGTATGGTCTGATTTTTTTGTTGTAAGAACTGTATTTTTCTTGCATCAAAATCTATGTTGTATGAACATCAATAAATGTTGTATGACCTCCACATGTGTGCCTTGATTTGTGTGTAATAGTCTAGCTTGGTACAGTATGACCTATCTCAATTTTTGTGCATTTGTTACAGTTATACATTGCCTTGAAATTTGTGATATACTTCACTGTCTTGGGATTTGTGACACCCTCAAACTCTTGGGATTTGTGCCAAAATTCTCTCTCTCTCTCTCTCTCTCTAGGCCAAATTCTCTTCAAACCCTTCTGTTTTTTCTTTTTTTTTCTCTCTTACTCTCTGAATCTCTCAAATCACAATGAAAGAGTTATCCTGTCATTTCCCTCTTTTTGTTTGAGTAACCACCTTCTTCAAGATCAATGGATATGATTAAAACATAATTAGATGAGATCTAGGGCCCACATTAATGCTCACTTTTCTCATTAAATGAAATTCACTCACATTTAAATAATAAATGAGACATTAAATGCTTTCTCACCTTTTTAATTCTCATAAAGTCAAATTTCAAATTTTATAACTCAAACTCACCTTTATAAAGTGACTTTATAAAAATAAATTACTCAACACTTTATAAAGTATTAGGGACCACTTTTAAGTGTCCTTGTCCACCTCAAGGCATTACAAGGTGAACAAACACTTCCTTGGTACTTTTTCAACAGTACATTCTCATGCTAAGAGTATCTATAGATTAGTATATCATAAAAAATTACTAACACAAATTTTCTCAAGAACTATTTAAAAATAGAATTCGTTAAGCTTTGAAATGTGGAAGGTACATTGGTAAGGCCAAGTGGCATCATAAAAAATTCATAATGACCTTGATGTGTTATGAAGGTTGTTTTTGGAATGTTTTTTTTCCTCATTTTGATTTGATGATATCTAAAATGAAGATCCAACTTGCTAAAGGAAATTGCTCCCTTTAATTCATCAATGACATGAATATAAAACCCATCTTCAATGGTCATCTTATTGAGCTCTCTATAGTCTACACACATATTCCATTGACGTTCCCTTTTATGAACCATCACCATTGTTGCAGAGAAAGAAACTTGGCTAGGTTGAATGATGCATGCATCTAACATTTCTTGAAACATTTTTTCAATCTCACTCTTTAGTGCATATGGGTATCCATAAGTTTTGATGTTAGGTGGTGCACTACTTGGTTGCAAGTGAATTTAGCATGGTCATGATCTCTAGCAGGTGGAATTCCTTTAGGAATTTCTCCAAATTGCTCAGAATGTTTGTCATTAACTTGTTGGATATCCATTAAAATAGAGGGTATCAATGTTTTCACATCTAGCGAGCACAATTGTCCAAGTATTCCATAGTGTCCCTCTTTTAGCAATTTTATCATGCTGTTAGAGTTTATCACTCTAGAGGGTTTCCTAGGAATAACTCTAAGTTCAATCTCCTTTCGTTCTAAAGAGAATCTCATGAAGAGTTCCTAAGAATTAAAATCCTTTGTTCTCAATGATTGTAGCCACCACAACCCTAATTAAACATAAACACCAACAACATTTGGATTTCAATCATTGTACTAGGCTTAATACCATGGAATTTCTTTGGACAAATTATGGCACCTCGATCTGCAATCATTACTTGAAATTCCAATGTTGAATATACAAAGAAATCGAGAAGTTTGTTTTGCAATTAATGAACTTATGGGTACTACTAGAATCAATCAACATTGTTACCTTTTTGTTTTTTTATACATCCTTCTATTCTATCTAGTGAGCACAATTGTCCAAGTATTCCATAGTGTCCCTCTTTTAGCAATTTTATCATGTTGTTAGAGTTTATCACTCTAGAGGGTTTCCTTGGAATAACTCTAAGTTCAATCTCCTTTCGTTCTAAAGAGAATCTCATGAAGAGTTCCTAAGAATTAAAATCCTTTGTTCTCAATGATTGTAGCCACCACAACCCTAATTAAACATAAACACCAACAACATTTGGATTTCAATCATTGTACTAGGCTTAATACCATGGAATTTCTTTGGACAAATTATGGCACCTCGATCTGCAATCATTACTTGAAATTCCAATGTTGAATATACAAAGAAATCGAGAAGTTTGTTTTGCAATTAATGAACTTATGGGTACTACTAGAATCAATCAACATTGTTACCTTTTTGTTTTTTTATACATCCTTCTATTCTATCTAGTGAGCACAATTGTCCAAGTATTCCATAGTGTCCCTCTTTTAGCAATTTTATCATGTTGTTAGAGTTTATCACTCTAGAGGGTTTCCTTGGAATAACTCTAAGTTCAATCTCCTTTCGTTCTAAAGAGAATCTCATGAAGAGTTCCTAAGAATTAAAATCCTTTGTTCTCAATGATTGTAGCCACCACAACCCTAATTAAACATAAACACCAACAACATTTGGATTGCAATCATTTTATTAGGCTTAATACAATGGAATTTCTTTGGACAAATTATGGCACCTCGATCTGCAATCATTACTTGAAATTCTAGTGTTGAATATACAAAGAAATCGAGAAGTTTGTTTTGCAATTAATGAACTTATGGGTACTACTAGAATCAAACAACATTGTTACCTTTTTGTTTTTTATACATCCTTCTATCCTAGGATTTTGGGGAGTGCTAATGCCGACCAATGCATGGAAAGATATGGTTCGAGTGGTATATTATAGATCTAACTCTTGAGATTTTTATGGTTTTGGATCATCTTCCTCTTCATAGACTATGTAGAATATTTTCTTCTCATCGCACTTAAGCCCTTTTGTATACTTGCTGTCAAAATTGAAACATAGTCTCTCTGTTCTTTTTCCCTCCAATTGTTGAGGCATCAAGCTTGTAGGTTGATTATGGTTGGGGGAGGAAACACTTCCCTCTCTATATGTGTTAGTGGTATCTCTTCTAGTAGCCTTATTTTTTGTTTCAAAATTCGTTTTCAAACTAAAAACATTCTCCAATGTTTTAGGTTTAAAGAGATGTACCTCATGTTGAAGTCTCTACTCTGGAGTTCCCATAAAGAGATCCAAAAAATTGTCCTCATGAATGTTCTCCAATATAAGACTCAACTTCTAAAATTACTTAATGTGCTCTGCAACTGGACCTTTTTGCTTAAGATTTACAAATTGCCTAAAGAAGGCGTTACTATTAATATCCCCATAACGTGCTATCAATTATTCTGTAAACATAGACAAGATAATATAGTCATTTTTATGGTCACAAGGCCATTGGTACCATACAAATTGATTAGGTTCTAAATATAATGATGCAATAATTACCTTTTGTAAAGTTGAAAATTGTTGTAGATCGAATACTTGCTCCATTTGGAATATCTATGTTATTGAATCATTTCCATCAAAATTTCTCATATCAATCTTGGGAATGAAGTAGATCCTTGGTACCGAGTTGAACCCATGGTGATGTGATGAATATTCAAATGTTGGGGACTCAACACTCTTTTTCTCCAATTGTTTCTTAATTTTCTTGGGTTGTGACTAAACAAGCCCCTGTTGTTCTCCTTAACATCTTCTGGAGATATCGACTTTTGGTTAAGATGGCCAATTGTATCAATCACAAGTTTGTGCCTCATTTTTTCAAGGTTCTTTGCATATCCCATTTGAAATATTTGAATTCATCCTCATTTACCATATCCATGAGGTCCACCTTTCTTAGCATTGTATCTTCAATGCTTTTTACTTTGTCATTAAGCTTGGTCAACTTAAAGTTCACTTCCTCATGCTCTTCTTGTGTCATGATTGAGCCTTTAGGAGGTTTAAGGGGCATAGAAATTTTTGCTCCACTTCTTTCCATTTGAGACAAACAAAATCTCTTATAAATTTTTTATGTTTCCTCTTAATCAGACCTTTTGAATTAACCAAAAGAGATAATCTAATCAAAAGATATGAAGGTTCCAATTTAACACACCTTGAAAAACCCTCAGCTTGTAGGTCGTCTTGGTGGCCAATTTTTTTCCTAAATTATTTATGAACTTTAGGCCCATTTGAGTTTGAAATTTCTTCGTATAGTAGCCTGATATGTCTCCTCTATATTGCCATAGGTTTGACCTAATTTTGATGTGCCAAGAAAACGTTGGTACCTTTCTCAAAACTTGTTATTTTTTTCCCTTCTAGGAGAGAGAAAGTGCACAACATGCCACATGTCCAATTTTAGGATTTGTTCCTAAAAGTTATACCACAAATACTATGGTTTATCCTCCTTCTAGTAAAACAAGTCTCATTCAATTTGGGATTCTCAATCACCATATATAACAATTTTACCTAGAACACATGTTTAAGACTAGTTTTTGGACTAGTCAAATACCCCAACTTCCTAAGGGCATAAATCCAAACCTGAAATAAATCAGAACCTAAAATTTGTACCATAGATAGTTCGCTATGTCCTATAAGGATCCTCTAATTTTCTACATTTGAGGTGTCCCCAAAATCCGTTATAGAAGAAATTTCAAGATGACTCGTTTTGGAAGTAGCCAAGCTCTGATACCAATATTATGCAACAAATTCCCAAAAGAGCATGTAATAAGAAAGATAGAGTAATCCAATGCTTTAAGAACAAAGAAAAGAGATAAATAAGAAGCCACTTTGAGGGGGAAACC
>LPNX010853081.1:305268-340351 GCA_001517045.1 Pseudotsuga menziesii | reverse complement strand
TATATATAGGAGACATAGGGTACAGTTATAATTCTAGTCGACCCTGCAATTGCAATTAAGGTACTAGACGACCAATAAACATAAAAAAAATAACAATATAAATTTAATGTTACAATATATAGGGCTTAGCATCTAATATGATGAGCAGGAAAGACAATTATCCCAAGCCACGAAAGACAACATAGTTACCCTACCTTGCTTACCTCAGAGAAAAATTTGAAGCACAATTCTAAACCTTTATACACTACTATGAAAGGAAAGAGCCAAGACGAACAATATAAATGGCTTGTTGCTAAAAAAATTTCCACGATTGTAATGTGTTGAGTGGAAAGTTAAGAAGAGCCCAATCTAGACGTTTCTTTTCAACTTTGTTCAATATCCACCTCTATTGGTTTGGAATTCTAGTCGACCCTTCAATTGCAATTAAGGTACTAGACAACCAATAAACATAATACATATATAACAATATAAATTTAATGTTACAATATATAAGGCTTACATCTAATATGATGAGCACGAAAGACAACTATCCCAAGCCACGAAAGACAACATAGGTACCCTACCTTGCTTACCTCAGAGGAAAATTTGAAGCAAAATTCTAAACATTTATACATTACTATGGAAGGAAAGAGCCAAGACGAACAATATAAATGTCTTGTTGCTAAAATTTTGTCCACGTTTGTAATGTGTTGAGTGGAAAGTTAAGAAGGGCCCAAGCTAGACGTTTCTTTTCAACTTTGTTCAAGATCCACCTCTATTAGTTTGCAAGAGAAACCTGTATGCCAAAGGGGATGCCCAAATACTAAATTATCACTTCTCACTCATGACAACCCCAATATGGACGTAAAAGTATCAGAATATAATGTTGTGGTCTCCACAAAATTTTGGGTTAGTTAAGGAGTTAAAGTCAAGTCATATACAAAATGGAAATTAAGAAGTTGGTTACCATTGGGGAAGTAGATACCTTTTTCCCTTGCATTTATGTTTCCTTTAACAAGTACTCGAGAGCATCAATGGTGATGACATAGAGATATGGCACCAACAGACACACTGGATGAAGCACTATAACACAATAGGTGCCAAAAGCACACCATTCACAAATTTGACACATGTAGAAGTCAGTACAAACATTGTTGCTAAAAATAGATGCACACAAAGCTAAACCCCAACCAATCCAACATGTTGGGGATGAAGTCCTATCATAAGTTTTATCAAAATTAATCTTTAAGAGGATATATTTTTTCCTAGACTCTCGAGCCTACTCGAGGCCTTTCTAGGAAGTGACAAGATTCTCTGCAATGAATTTCCTTCAAGGTAGGAGAAAATGTAAATGGTTTCAATGCTAATATAATTTTTCTTTGAAAAATAGCTCTTTTTGCGTGCATTTTTTTAACAACCCTAGATATTTCGAATATTATTGATCATATATTTGAATAGAACTTGGTATGTTTGGATTACATGCATGCTCATTTATATATGTGGTCATGCTTAGTTTCATGGTGAAAACAATGTTTCCTATCACCATTCACTCATGCAATCCAACTATGAAAGAACAATGACATGAAAGACTTGTATTTTATGTTTCTTTTCATGTTGGCGTAGATTCATCATTTCTTAAACAATGCAGACCATGTGCAATTTCAGTTATGAAAAAGACGAACAATTTCCGGGGAAGCCCAAAGGGCTCAAAAAATACGAACACAATATTGGTTTGGTTATAAATAAACCTTTTGTTTATAATTGAGGGTGCGGATATGTTAGGAATTTCTAGATGTTACTTTTCTTTATTTTTTTCAATACATAATTTTTTTCTCATAATTAGTAAATCAATGGTCGTTCTTTGCTTACATTTGTATCATTATCACCACCGTTATGAGTGGAGTTATTCTATTGGTTTATTATGTTTGAGATCTCTAGAACATTTGAATATATGCTAGTTTTGTCATGACTAGTGATGTTAAAATGGGTATTGTATTTGTAAAAAATATGGTATCTAGACATCAATACTTACAAAATTTCAACAAAAATTCTCCGTTAAGATTGAATCCCCTCCCTAGAAATATTTGAGAGGTAGGGTCACAGCTTGAGTTTCCTATTGATTACAAATTTCCTTTACTTCTCAAAGTTGCATGACTAGATCTTGACACATTGGTTACACCAAAAGAAATAGAATCAACGCATGCTAACTTGCTAATATAAATTGGCTAATTCCCTTGAAGAAAAAAATTATTTAATCTGAGGGAGGGTTGAGGGGGACCTCTCATTCAACACCTTTGTACCAAAAGAGAAATTGTTGGTTTCCCAAGGCAATTTTTCTTTCAGCCTCATTTTCATTTGCTTTCTATTGGATTCCTTCCTTGGGTGCATAGAAACGAGGGTCAATGGGGTACTCCCCTTGCTAGCAAAGTGGGGACATTATTTCCTTACCACTCATCTTAATTTTTACTTTTACTTTTGTTGTTTTGTTTTTACTTTAGAGTTTATTTGTGTGATACATTTTTTCCCTTCCCTTGGTGGGGGTTGAGGTTTTTTGGTTGTTCTTGGAATGTTTGGTGTGTGTCTTGTTCCCTTTCCTACATTTTCGATGGTCATTACTAATGTTTCATTGATGAGTTTTGTTAATATATGAATCTTCACCCACTCAGTTGCAATCTCTTCCTTTGAAGCTACTTCCTTCCTTGGACTTGCTAGAGAGGGGGTCTTTTTTTTCGAGATCTTGGCTCTAAATTTCCCCGTTCTCTTTACCAAAAATCTCCAAATCCACTAGAGATTGGAAGTGATTGTTGAATGTAGGATTTCCAATTGGTTTTAGATGCTTATGTTGAACCAGCAACTTTTTCTTGTGAGTCTGAGTGTTAAACTTGTTTTGATCACTTTGTTGTTGGACCTCCTCGAAATTGGTTTACTTTGTTTGAGGAGCTTGTATTTTTTGACAATCTTTGGGGAATTACCAATATTCATGGCACAAATTGCATTTAAACGATAAATTTTCATAGTATAGATCTTGGTGGAAGATCCTTCCATCCAAACTAAGCAAGATGAACATTGAGAGGCCTTTGTCTAAAATCACTTCCACATATACAAGGGCACAAGATTATTAGGACCATTTTGGCTATGCTACTTGAATAAACTTCACCAGATTGTCTCCTATGGATTTTAGGGTAGATTTGTCTTAAAATCCAATGTAAGGAAGGAGAAGTGGATCCAAAATGGCACAAACACAATTTGTGTAGTTTACTTGTTTTTTAACAATTAATGGTGAAAATATAGACCTCTTGCACTCATAAAATATGGACCATATCTGAAAATGACGTCTCTATCTTCTTTAGAGTGCAACAAGCAAACAAGGTAACCCCTCATCCATACAAAGAAAGAAGGTTGCCTTGCAACTTGAGTTTGCTATCCATTTGATTTATCAAAAGGGGATAGGGGGATTGGGCCACACACTGGTGAACTTACCTATCATTGTGTGCTTTGAGTGGATCTTTATCTTGGGACGAGGCTCCAAGCTTAGGAATAAAATCCACTTTCATAAATCCAATGACAAAGATTGGGCCCAAGTCTCACTTGAGATGAGTTGATCAACCATCTTTGAAACTTTGGGGTCAGACAAGATTCCGCCCGTGGTTCCCAACATAGCCACGGGAATAGTCATGGTGGACAACCATGATAGGTGTGGAGGTAATGAGATGAGCATAGCTCAATTCAACAGTTTTACTCTATCCTTAATGCCAGATCTATTGCCATCACTGATGATGTTTGCTTTATGTGTTTGATTCATTTAAATAATTTTTACTCCAATGTTCAATATTAGTTAAATTGATATTAAATTTCATGACTTAAAACAACAATTTTTCTGCTTATTGTTTACGTTCAAATTTTATTATTTAAGTACAAATTGATTCAGATTTAACGATTTTGTGGACACTAATTTTTTAAGCAGTGGATTTCTATTACTCTAGAAATTTCAAAATTTTCATTTTTTCTCAGCAAACAACATGTTTCCCTTATAGAAATGAGTAGTCTAAACATTATATAATTTGGACTTTTTTGGGCTGCCATCGCCTGAATCTGTTTATAAATTTTTTCATCAAATTACAAATTTCATTATTGAAATTAGACTTTTTGAATGTATTAACCCCTCAAATTCCCTTGCACTTAGATTTATTGTACGATCCAAATCCAAATCCTAGCATATTTGGGCTACTACCAAATGTACAAACACATAATGAGTGAGAAGCCACAGTGGAGGGGTTATCATTTTCCTGTTGCGGGAGACTTAAATCCCAGCTAGCTCAGGGCCATACTCCATGATAGCGCAGGGTTGTGTTTGACTCATTAGAATGTAGAGAGTTTGACCTGTAATTGGAGAATCCCAGTTTAGTTTGTGTGGCTTCCCCTTTCTACCATCCAAGTATTGTATTTTAGATGTCGAACAAATCGGGAGATAAATTGGGCACTTGCATGGAAATTACAGAAAAAGGAAAAGAAGAGAAGATTAATGACAACTTACGCCATGTTATTACATGAGATTACCAAAAATTGCAAGTGGTCACGAACATGGGAATTTTTAAATGAATTCCCTTAAAATAAGCTTGATGGGTAGGATAGTCAGGGCCTTTAACAGGTCAAGCGGTGATTCAGAAAAGATTTACCTGTGCAAGACTCGTCTAAGGATTAGATGCTAGGACTCGACTGAAGATTGCATTGGATGCACATGCAAAGACAGAGAGTTTATGTGGAGTGTGTGCATAAGTTAGATGGCATGGCCAGAGTCTAATCAAATTGGGCATATGCTAGAACAAGAGGATCATTTTGGTTTTCATAATATACCAACACAGGGGAAACAATCTAGAGTTTACCCTTTTCACATGAAATTATCCAATGCACTCTTTTCTTTTCTATTTCTGTGTTTAACATTGGAGCACTGGATATTGTTGAACGGTTGCATTTACATGGATATGATTATGATTAATTTCATATCGAGAATTTCTTTGTGCTTTTATTAAGAAAACTTGGACTTTGATTTTCTCTCAAGATCTCAATTGGCATGGATTTTCTGGTAATAATATACAGTCAGGCCATGATGAGCGTGGCAGTTGTATTATCAGTCCCATAAAGCTATTTCAAATCTAACAAACTTGAATCTTTATGATTGAGAACTTTAAGTGGATGCAATATATGAGATATCATATATTCATTGATGATTTTATTGAAAATACAAGACTTAGATTATGATGCTTGTTGCTGGCTTAAGAGAGAGTCTTCACCGTACTTTAGCGAATAATCAACAAATTTACTCTTGGGACAAATAACTTTCGTTTAGTGTGGTGGACTTCTAGATTTTATTGTGGGGGAATGATTAATGTTACTCAACTACTATGTATGAGCGTACGGCAAAGGCAAACTCAGGCTTTCTTGTATTTCTGAGGGCACATCAAGATCCGCACCAAACAATTATCATCACATATCTAAATCCTACATTGTTTTCTGTTATAATAGTGCTTTCACAATTATTCTAAGGTAATTCCCATTAGTACCAGTAGCTAAACTCTTAACAATCAATTCACACTCTAGTTGCAAATTCCCCAAATACATAAAAAAAAAGTAACCTACTATTATATTATTATATTATTATCTACCGTATGCAAAAGCTACTGGAGTCCTAATCTCCAACAACTATCAATATAATATTATTATCTACCGTATGCAAAAGCTACTGGAGTCCTAATCTCCAACAACTAGTTGATAGTTTTATTGCATATGATTTTGAAGCAAAAACAAAAAGTAAATAATAGCATTTATACACAGTATATAGAGATTTACCCTAAAAACCTCAAAAGGAAAAACTAGCTTAACTTAGATCTTCACTTCTCTTTTTGTTTTTTTTATTGTATTAATTCTACTATTTACAATATATATATTCACCAACTTCTGAAACCCTAATTCCCAAACCAGAATCAGATTACAATGGACCAAAATCCATTGGCTGAAAGTAGAAAAAAAACAGGGTAAAAACAACCAAATTTTTTTCCTCAGGGACTCCACCCCCAAACCTCCGGCTGGGGGCCCTCTGGCCTCCATGCCCGCGAGCCAGGGGGTAGGCCCCTTCCGACCCCCTTCATTCATGGACCAGCCCTTGAACCTCAGCCAAAAGGTGGGTAGTCATGCAGAGAATATAACACATACCCAACACTAGTATCTCAAAATTGGAAAGAAATTCAAGATAGAGACTTCCAAAGCTTGATAAAGTTTTCTAACCTCTTAGGGACAATACAATTCTAACAGTATGGCAGAATAATTTGATTTACATGAACAAAATTCAAATATTTGAGTTAATTATATGGCAGAATAATTTGATTAGCATGAACAAAATTCAAATATCTGAGTCAATTAACATTTCAATTTTGTCAAATAAGAGTAGTTGTTACCCTATATCTGTATGACATGTTTTTGCACCTCAAAGTTTCAATCTATTTTTAAGTCAACTTGCTTTCATAAATTCACTGTTTGTTTCTAATATAAGAACATGAAACATCCTGCTTGATGCAATCATCACATCATATACATAACACACAACTAATCTTACTCTGTTTATTGAATGTAAAACAGCATTCATCCCTTAAAAACTTCTGAAAGTAAATCCACCATGACAAATACACACTGACTGCAATAGAAAGTTAGAGACAATAAAGCAAATTCAAATCCTTAGAAATTAGGCGGTGTTAAATATGTATCCAGATCTACCAGAAGCAAAATCCAGGTTAGAGGTTGGAAAATATGAGGCATACAAATTCTACAAGCATTAAAACCAATTGCTTTTACCAAAAGATTATTTGAAAAGGTAAACCCTAGAAAAGACTGCAGATCATCAGGTGATATGCTAGTTTGATTCAATTGCTTGTGTGAAACTATTACAGTAGATGACATAAAATTAGACTATCACAATAATATAGAAAAGATCATCCTTTAACTCACAACAGATATATATACAAAACACAATAAAATGGGAAATGAACTGGTCCACAAAATAAAAGATTGGGGTTAAATACACAGATTAGTTAATACTAATCTTTAAAGTTATTTAGTGTCAATACCCAGTCACAATTTGTACCAGCACGCCTCGACGCTTCTAAAAGAAAATTAAGATTGAAAATTCCCTTCTATGCTTCATCATCTTCCAGCTCAAAGGCCTTAATAGGAAATGACTTGCCGATTCCAAAAGAACTCTTGAAATAGACCTTCCGGCTTGAGGCATCAGCAATACTCATCTCAGTAAGGTTTATCCACATGAAAAGTTCTTTGCTCCTCACTCCAGTCATCTTCTTCATCTTATGTTTTTCAACATATGCAGTAATTTCAGTACCATAGACAACTACTCTCTTAATGTTCTTGTTGTAATATTCAACCGGCTTCTTTTGTTTAAGCCACACAAAGCCAGTTTCCTTTACATAGCCAGATTCCTCAAGGTCCTTCAGAGGAAGTAAACCCCTGGGGAGGTCCATTTCTTCCAAAAGCTCCAAAGACTTCTTGTAACACATCTCTGCCCCATAGCAGACGTCAGCACCAATCCTCTCATTTCTGACAATCTCGGTGGCCATAAGTCAAATGTTGTCACTTCTTGGAACAGGGTCCTAAAACACAGTTTCAAAACTGATATTTAATATTTTTTCTCACAAAAAGACATTAACCCAGTTCACAAGATACATTGAAGATAACCTAAGCGCAGATCATGAAAAACTCTTAGAACTGAGAAAACAATTCTGTAAAAGGTAGCAGTTCTTCAACCAGATTAATAAAAAAGCAAAACTAAAAAGACTCCAAAACCCAGTTCATCCAAACACCAAATAAAATATCCCTAACCCACTGTGCTTTTTTGAACTGGCAAAGCTTAAAGCTGTCACATAAGTCCATGCTTATTAGGCAGCCATATCCCTAACCCAGTGTGCTTTTACGAACTGGCAAAGCTTAAAGCTGTCACATAAGTCCATGCTCTCACTGTGGCTATGAAGGTCAATACCCTCTGTTTACATATTTTCAATCAACAAAGCCTATCCATTTACAACTTTGGTCACAATGACCTAGGGCTTCTCTCCAAATCACCCTCTCCAAAGGATCCAACAAAACAACTCGAAAAGGTGAAAAGGGTGAGGGGCTGAATGAAAAATGTCATGAAAATACAAAATAAAACCAACAACCTATTTTACAAAAACTGCATAATAGACAACAGTGCAATTCACAAAATGCTTCTGACAATACAAAGCAGCTCTCTTCTAAAAACAACACCCCAAAATCCAATTCCCAGACTATTCAAACTGTAACAGAGCCACAGCCCAATTGACAAAATGCTAAAAATTCTTCAAGAGAATACCTAATTCTTCTAAATACCAGTTCTGCAAAATTACTTTTCCCCAGAGATATACTCGGAAACCCAATTCAGAACTGCTGAAAACACAAAATACACAATTCTACAAATATTAGAATCAACAACAAATTCGAACATCCATAAATCCCCAAAACCTGATTCAGAAGCCCACAAATCTTCAAAACTATATATATTTAGCCACAAATATAGCCCAGAACCCAATTCAGAAAAACTGACAGCAACAATCCAATTGACAAAATTATATATACATGACATGAAATTCATGCATAACTTATTCTAAGAAAAACAATTAGAAGTACTAACAATCGCTTACCTCTACAAAGGAGAAGGTGCTTCTTCACAGAACAATTTCAGCTCTGATATCCTCCAAATTCAAATCCAATGCTGCAGGAGTATTCGTCCTCTGAATTGATTTGCATTGGGGGCAGAAGCTCATCTGTCTATATATACAAGAGCGAACGGAGGGAATGAGAAATAAAGGTGGTATTTTACGTTGTAAATCTGCTTATTGTGGGGGTTCAACAACTCAGATCTGCATACACCAAACACGAACTACAGCGGTGTTTTTAGCACGTCAGACAGGAATGTCCTCGCATGTCTGGGAATCAAATAAAATTATTATACAGCGGTTTAAACACTAATCACTCAAGAGACCGTTAGTGCGTAAGGGTTATATTTAAATGTTTCAATCAATTCTAATTTTTATTTTTAATTGGATATGCGTTATTTTTTATGATGTCTTATTTAGTTAATTAAATTTATGTTTCGGTTGAATTTGGTCAACTTATAAGTTAAGATTTTTTAATCCAAGGCATGATGGAATATTATCAGAGCTCAACTACTTATCACCTTCCACTCGACTTAAATGAATATTTCCCAACAACAATTCAAGTATAAGTATGTAATTTATGATTATGTTCATTGTTTTTAATTAAAATGATTAAAATATTTTCTTTTAAAATTATTATAATAACGCTTATTTTTTTATTAGGATTTTGATTCTATTTATGCAATATTTATTTATTTTTATATCAATTTATTATATATATATATCTCTCTTATAAAGACCTATTTTATTGAAATTGTTTTAATGATAAGCGGTAATGGGTGCCCTTTCCTCACAAGGCATACTTAAGGGTTGCCCTTCCACCATGGCAAATGTCTCCTAAAGCACACAAGGATTTAAGTGTTGGTAGATTTATAATGGCAATTCATGGCATATCCTTGCTCTCCCGTTGGATGTACAACAACTTGACTCTTTGATCGATGGCTTCGTCTTCAATCATGAGAACTTGGCTCTCCACTACCTCAGAGGTACTTTGGTTCAGAGCCCATGTTTGGGGCATAATCATGACAACTAGGTTTGACACTCTCTTCTTCGATAGGCAAGTCAAAAAAGGAAGGTATAACATGAAGGCATCAGAGACAGAGCTCCATTTATTGTTTCCAAATGGTTCACATGAAGAGGATGACCCATAGAACTCAAAGCAGGTCCAAACGGTTGCACATGCCCAGAGCTATAACAAATCAAAAGAGGGAAAATGAAGCCTTCTATGGAATGGTTAAGCCACCTACGCATGAACACATCCAATGCATGTAGGACAAAATTGGAAGAAAATGTGGGGTTCCGATACATGAGGAGCTTGAAGAGGACCTAGGCCACATGGAGGTCGACCCCCAAAATACCTACACTATAGAAACGAGATATAAAAATACCTCGGCCCTACTCTGGCAAACTAAAACACTTTTGGGGTGTGTCATTATTGATCGTGCCCATGGTTTACTTGGGGATGAGAAAGATGGCCTCAGTCTCTTAGTCAAGATTCAGTGTCTGGAGAATCGGTCCCAACAAATTATCAAAGGGCAACATGAATTGGATGTGAAGCTCAACACCCTGGCATGGGATCTCATCGATAAAGTCTTTCAATGGAACATCCCTCCAACTCAATTTGGGCTCATTTGCAATAGGTAGTTGAACGTAGAGCACACCAGCAAGGTACTTATGAATGCAAACGAGGTTGAATCCAAGGTAGCTCCAATGGTTACCATATCTACTTTTCTGGTACTATTCGAGTGTCCTCGGATTAAGTCTCGTTAGTCAATTTATGATATGAAGCTAGTTGCTTGTTATTTTTTGGTCAGAAGTCTCGGCCTCTCGAGCATTGTGTCTTAATTTCAGTATCAAGTCTTTTACAGACAATGGTAAGATTCTCAGCTACAATGTTAAAACTCTCACTTGTTTTGATAATAATAATCAAAATTAAAAGTTAATCCTTAAATTTTGGAGAGATGATTAGTCATCCAAATAACTATAACTTCTTTTTGATACTATAATTTTTGTAATAATTTTTATGATGATATTTTATTAAAAAATAATTGTTTTAATAATATTTATTTCATTAAAATTTTGTAAGATTTATAACTTTATTTCTTCATAAAACATACAAAATTTACTGAATTATTTTTTATAAAAAAGAAATTAAAATGAATTAATAACCATTTAATATTTTAATTATTTATTTTATTGTAAAAAAAGTTTAAAACCATATTAAAGATTAAGAATAATTAAAATAAATTGAAATACAAAATTTTCATATTTTAATAATAATTGGGAGTTGCATAAAAAAATCTATAAAAATCTGTTTTGTTTTTCTAATTTGTTCATAAAACATACAAAATTTGCTAAATTTTTTATTATTATAAAACTAAATTAATATTAATCAATAATATTTTAATATTTTAATTATTTATTTTATTATAAATAAAATTTAAAACCATATTAAAAATTAAAAAGGATTAAAATAAATTAAAATACAAAATTTTCACATCTTAATAATAATTTGGAGTTACAATAAAAATTCTATGTTA
Source organism: Pseudotsuga menziesii (assembly GCA_001517045.1). Taxonomy (NCBI): domain Eukaryota; kingdom Viridiplantae; phylum Streptophyta; class Pinopsida; order Pinales; family Pinaceae; genus Pseudotsuga; species Pseudotsuga menziesii. The sequence continues at coordinate 329,097 of LPNX010853081.1, read as the reverse complement.
TTTAAAAAAAACATTATGATATGGAACGAGTCGACATCTTAAAAATATTTCGGAGTTAAAATAGAGATCTNAGAACATTATGATAACTTCTAAAAAGAAAACAAGTTGTCGTCCCTTTTTTTTTTTTTTAATTCAAAACATTAAAGGTTGAATATTAATTAATATTATACATAAAACTTCTTTGATATTTTAATTTGTAGGAGTATTTTGCTTTTCTTTATACAATGAATTTATCTTTATTTTAAATATTTTAAGTGCTAATAAGAATTAAAAAAAATAAAAACTTTAATATAAATAAATATAAATAGTTTTTCAAGTTGCAAAAGTATTAAGTTTTTATTTTTATTTTTTAATTAGTTTTTATCATAATAAATATAATAAATATAAGGCCAAGATTCCGAAAAAATGGTTCATTGGTATTGTGTTAGTTTTTTTTTTTTTTTTAAAAAGTATTAAACATTGCGTAAAGAGATGGTTGAGATGTTTTATGGAGAATATTGCTAAAAAGAAGAGCTGATGGGAGGATGACTGGCATATGGCAAATTGAGGGTAGGGAGAGAGCTTGAGGAATGGTTAATCACAAATGCAAAAATAGTTTGATCTTGAGGAGATGATGTGATAGTTTGATCTTGAGGAGATGATGTGAACTCTAGAGATGATGATGATGTTATTTTAATTTATGTTGATGTTATTTTAATTTATGTTAATTTTCTACCATGTATTATTATAGTATAATATTTTTAAACTTAACAATATTTTTATCTTAGTTATAGAATAAGGCAAGTCATTTTGGTGTTAGAAAGACTTTTAAGAGACTCATTCAAATTTCATATTTTGTATTACATGATTATATGATCTAATCATAATTCTTTTTCAATACAAATATGACAATTTATACAAATAAAATAAGGTTAGTAGTAAATATATATTTGGTATTGATGATGAAGATGTTGATGCCCAATTAAGTTTACTTTTAGGCAATGTTCAATTCACGTCAGCCATGTGAACCATGGTTGTGGTGATAATTGAATGTTACTTTATATTTGTTTCAAGAAATTTTAAAAAACATTGTAAGTCATATGTAAGTTATTGTTTTAAAAAATCTTCAGGTTTGGTGAGTGAGACTTAAGTTTTCAAGTTTATGGATTGTTTTAATCTATTAAGTGTTAAGAGGATAAACAAACTCAGTTCCAAATCTTTCTTTGCATAAAAGGTCTAGGGTTAAAATGAATTTATACTAGTTTTTATTTGTTATGTTTAAACTTTTTGTGTCATGGGACAAACACTCATTTTTTTTCATTTAGTTTATAAGTATTGTGAATGCACATGGCACATCTCTTTCAACTTGATTAGTTATAGAGTGTGAAGTGAAATATGGTTGGAATAGTGGTATCGGAAATGGAATTGTTGTAACTTGAAAAAACTATGTAGCAAAATATAAATCAGCATTTAACATAGGTTATTGAATGACATTGAATTTGTTGATGTTTGCATCAAGAGAAATAAGGTACTCTTCTCATGTAGGGTATTCTCATACAATAAATGGAAAAATGATGTTTGATGTTTACTGTCAAAAAAGAAAAGAAAAAAGAGTCCAAGCAAGGAAAACAACTAGTATAGGTTCATCTTAACCTTGAATCTCTTAGGCTTTGGGAGATTTGCATCTAGTCTTTTTTATCCATATGAATACTTAATAAATCTCAAGTTAAAATGGACCTACACTAGTTGTAGTGAAATGAATGGATATCCATTGACCTATTAGATGGACACATTTAATAATAAATTCATAAATGATTCAAGAGATGAGACTTGATGTGAGGCTTGCCTTATTACTATTATCATCTACTTGTCACTACGTCTATTGATCTCTACTTACCACTATCACTATGACTATGATTATGGGAGGAAAATTGATAATCTCCATGTTCATTCTCCATAGTTACAAATCTTCTTAATAACCCATTTTATATAAAGATTTGTGTTCTTAATTGATAGACCGAAATCACCTTCCTTGATTTTCCGGGGAATTATTATGAGAAAAGATGATATAAGTGGCTCACTTTCATTGATTAAGATAAGTGGAGTGTGCTCTCTAGCACACCATTGTATTAAAATTTAATAAGATGATGCATTCTTAGGAAGGTTGAGAAACATATTAGCAGATACATTAAGTCAAGATGGCTCCTCAATGATACTTATATATTTCACATGGATATGAAACAACTATTTGAACATTGTTGTGCCATGGATTATTTATTGAAAGCGATTGTGAAAGAGAGACTCCTCTTGGTCAAAAGTCTTTTAAGGTGTAATTTGACCAAATACAATGAATTCGTATGTTGGAACTTAAAGGATCAACTCATCAACTTGATAAGGAAGTCATAAATGCTATCAAACTTTGGATTTTTCTATATGGTATGATTAACTTGAGGTTTAACTTTTCTTTGTTAAAGTTTCACATAAATATTTTTATAAGGTAAAAAATACACCTTTTTAACTAGTAAGGATTTAAATGTACTAGTATGGTAGTAAATGCTTTTTTCAAAGAAAAAAAATTGTATTTCATTCATAGGGAAAGAAAATACATTTTTCATGTATTTTGGACTTGTAAGGAGTCAAAACACAAGCTTAAGAGAAAATCTAAGAGACATCCTTAAGACAAGCTCCCAGAAGATATATATTACGTGTATCCAACAACTAGGAAGTAATCTAGATTACAAATTAGAGGGAATGGAGTTAATAAGAGAACTGTTCATCCATACTTCAGATATACATCTGTCAGGATCAAGAAGCAACCCATATTTAGATCAAACATTTGAGACAGAGTTATACTTTCTAAAGACATGGGAAAAGGAAATTGAACTAAAGATGGAGTTAATATTTTTCAATCTGTCAACCAATGGGCAGAGAAGTTGATACTGAATCTGAATTAAATTTGTCATGCATTGAATACTAGTCTTTGAGTCCCCCAACACTTGGAGAGATGACAACCCTCGGGTTAATGCACATTTGGAAAGTTGGAATAATGCCTGAAATTCAATGCAATTATTCATGGCTGGACCTAGATTTCCTTTCATCTTGATGACCGTAGACTCAAAAATATGAATTACCACTAAAAACTACAAACATGCCCATTGTCTTGAGAGGCGCCATCAAAGCTAACCCAAGGAAAAGTACTGAGAATAGAGAAGGCCAGAACCACATGAGTCTTGGAGGGCTTGATAGTTTTTTTATAATAATTAAACAAGGATATTGCGTGAATAACCCGAGTGTGGGTCGAAGAATCCTGATTTCAAAAACTAGCTTGTTGTGTGCTAGCCAAATCGCCCAACATACAAGAAAAGGAAGTGGCCTCAAAATTTTAAGATTTGGATTCGCGAAAAAACCTAAGAAGCACTCTAAGATTAAACCAGTTAGCCATAAATTCCTTTGATTTACTTCGGTCTCAATTGCTGACCAAATTTCCTACGTAAATGGGTTTTCTAAGAAGAGAAGTTTTAAAGTTTCATTAACTTGTCTACATAATAGATAGATACTAGGTCCATCCCAATTCATATTTTGAAGCATGCCCCAGGTCAATAAGTTGCGATCTAGAATAAGCCACATTAGCAAGCTAGATTTGGGAGGGACCACAATTTTCCAAACCTTTGACCACCAGATTTGGGATGAGTCATAATCAAGAAAAAACATATATTCGTACCCAACCTTTGCAGAATAAGTCCCACCCGTACCACTAAAAATCCAAGACAAGGAATCTACATCTTCCTTAATATGAATATGGGTCTAGGAGAGAGAGGAGATATAATTAGATTATGTATGATTCCAAACACCTTGAATCCCCAAGTCCAGAGAATATAACCAACCTTGAGCCCACAAATTGGTGGTATTGTGGTTTACTATTTTTTCCAAATTTGTTAGACCTCGCTCCTGAAGATGAAAAATAAGATCCCTTGGAAGCCTGCATTGCTCTTTCCTGCCCAAGATAACATCTACCCCCACTTTGATGTTTCTACCATCCCCCATATTTCATGCTAGGAACCTAACCATGACCGGGAAATCCTCAGTGAGATCCTGCCAATGGTTTGAGGCTTGAGCAGTGGCCTTCTTCCACTTCATGATATAGTTAATGATCGTACTCGAGTGAATTTATTTTTTGATGTCCACAGGCTATATTTGGTGAAGAAGTTCCATAGTGATTTAGTAGCCAGTACTTGATTAAAATGGAAAGTATCTTTTAGACCCCATACTCCTCTGACCTTTGGGGCTTCCAAATGTGTCCACTTAACCAGATGCAACCCTTTATACTCCTTGTGTCCCTGCCAAATATATTTGAAGCAAAATTTGTTGGGTGTGTCTTATATTCTTTGCATGTGTGTGTGAGGGGGTGTGCATGTCAATGGTCTATATAATTTAATCCTGGTTAATGGATTGGGGTATATTTTCTAATATGGGTTAAGATATTAGGGTACTGGATGTTGCGAAATACCTATATTTTTTATTGTGAGTGATTCATAATGATAATGAGAAAATAGGAGGTGTAACTCCAAGGTTTTCTGGTTTTCCAGGTTAAGGGTTTCCGGGGTAAATCTATGTGTATTATGTGTACATGTTGTGGTGTAATCTCTATTTTTCTTAAAAGAATATGTATGATTTGCTTCTCTGCACAGGTTTAAAACTTACAAATTTACCTAATACAATCCAAATTACCCTTCAAGATATGGACTGAAAGATGCCAATAAACAAGAATAGCTTCCAAAACTGCTTTCATGAGCACAAATCGACCACTAAAAGGGATCCACTTAATGAGGCAGAAATTGATTCTATGTTCAATATGACCAACAATCCAATTCCAGTTGTGTTTTCTATAGTTCGACAACTTAAGAAAAAAACCCAGATATTTAAAATTGGTTTTTATTGACGAGACCTTGGAAGGAAAAACCTTCTCCAGAAGGGGGCACTGTCCAGATGCTGGTGAGAGATGTATATGGGGGACTTACTCTAAATAATCTTAATTCTAGTTTCCTAGAAAAAATTATCGAGGGATTCTTTGAACCGAGAAAAATCCCTTTTAGAGTGTAAGCAAAATAAAATAATGTCATCCATGAAAAGAAGGTGAGTGAGAGATTCCTTGCCCTGAAAAGAAACACCAAAAATTATGCAATTGTTCCTTTCCTCATGAATTATCTTGTTCAGATCTTCAACAACCAATAAGAAAATATATGGAGACAGGGGACATCCCTGCATTAGCCCATGTGAGGGTTTGAAAAAGAGAGAAGCTGACCCATTAATGAGAATAGAGAAGGAGTTCGATTCGATACAATCCATGATCCAACGAGTAATTTCTATAATGAACCAATTTGAAATAATAAGAGCCTAATGAACAACGCAGATGATTTATCATATTCTTTTTAAAGGTTCAGTTTGAGAACCCCAACCTTCATGTTCAACACTTTTATGGAATGGAGAACCTACTGAGCTGAGCCAACGACTTCATGAATTGACCTCTTTTGAATGAACCCAAATTGTTCTCTAGAGATGAACCTAGCAAGAATGCTCTTGATTTAGACCACAATTATTTTTTCCACAATCTTATATATACCATTACAAAGGGAAATAGGTTGGAATTCTTCACATGTAATGGTATTGTCCTTTTGAGGGATTAAAGTTAAGAAGGTGGAATTTATTGAACTAGGGATATAACCAAGACAGGGTGATTCCTCCACCACCTTTCTATTATCCTCCCAAGTACGTCAAACAAATCCAAGAGGAATTTTGTAGCCCAAACATCCAGATATGGGCCCTTATCCTTTATAAAAATCCCAAGAACCCCTGAAATTTCCTCAATACTGATAGGATGGAAAACAAACTCAGTATCAACATCTTCCACACCTTGGGGGAATAGGTTGAGTACTATTAAGATACCATTAATATGAGTCTTTCTGGTCTCGAAGCCTCCAGATATATTTGATGTTCCTTTTGTGATTTTCCATTTAAAAAAAATACTTGGTATTATGATCCCCAACCTCCAACCACAATGCATGGATCTTCAATCTCCATTCTATCTCTTTATCCTTTATAATTTTCTCTTTTTCCAGAGAGATATAGATATTTTAACTTTGGTTTCCTCATCGAAATGGTTAAAAGAGAAATTATAAAATAGATCCTTAATGGAAGCTTCGATCTCACAATCCTTTTGTCTCTAGAAATCCTTCTCTCCTTATTCCACTGGATCACCTTATTTTTCAACCTTCTTAGGGACTATGCAAATTGAATCCTTGGAGAAACACTAGATCTATCATCGAAATGATGTCATTCCTCACAAACAAGGTTCTAAAATTCCTCCTTTGAGGCCTAGTTTGAATTATATTTGAGGAACACCAACCTTGTCCTTAGATCTTCCAACCTCCAAGAAAATCAAGAAGTGGTAAGAAAATCACTCCTTATGAACCCAAGAATTGAATATATTCACTTCACCCCACAACCTCATGCATAAAGAAACGGTCCAAAATTTTGGAAATAAATCCATCACTGGACTACTTATTGCTCCAAGTGGGGGAAATGCACTTTGGCTTAACATCAATCCAACCGATGTCTTCCAATTTTTCCAAAAGAAAAGAATCCAATCGGTCCTCTAGATCTCTATGCCCCCAAATTTCACCTCCAGAACAAACAAAATTAAAATCCCCCATGTTATAATGTTCAACCACTGCAAGAATTATTTACCAAACAAGTTCTCCTAGAATTAAATCCGGTTATCATAAGGATCATAACAATTCAATAGAGAAAACCCCAAGTTTGACTCCTTAGAGAAGATCCCTAAGCACAAAACTGACTAAACAAAAAAAGATCCCCAAATCTCAATAATCTCTTTCTCTCATGAGACCAAACCACTAAAAGCATCCAAAGCATAAAAAGACCAACCCTTGAATGCCTTACCTAATAAATCCAATTCAACTTCACCTGATACCATATATTCCTAGAGAGGAACAATGTCTAGAGCTTCCAAATCCACCAAACACTTGAGGGAAAGGATCTTGGATTTCCCTCTCAAGCCTCGAATGTTAAGAGAAATAATTTTCATTGACGAACCTCGTCATGGTATTCTGCTACGCTAAGCACCCTAGTGATACTTAACTACCTTCCCTGAGAATTTTCCTTCATGTATTTCTCCTTCGCATGGTGTAGACGAGATTTTATTTTGGCTTTCCCACTTAGTGGAGGGAAGGATTCATCATAGTTGAGTCCATCGATCTGTTTTTCCCTTAGTCTCAACATATAAGTCCCATGGGAACTCATCTTTGTAACTAGGCCTAAATTAGAACAAGAACGAACTACAACATACACCTCTTCTGATAGGCCTACTACCTGATCATTCGCCACCTTCTAGGAGGAAATCCCACTTGGCACTATATAAATGTCTACATATAGCTCACGAACATCACCAAGGGTAGTTTCTTGACTGGGATAGGGGGTAGAGGCATCACCACCTTTGGTTGAGAAAATAATATATGTAGAATGCCATATCTCCCTAACCTTACTGAGTTGGCTAGGAGTAAAGTCAAGCTCAGAAAAAAGATGTTGGATGTGATCCAACTTCTCAATTTCACATGGAAAACCAACGTCCAACAGAAACATAAAATCACGAACCATTTCATCTGCCACCTTCTTAGGTTATAGATCCTCTAATGAGTTATTGTTAAACTTAACCTCCACCTTCCCATTGGGAGAAAATATATGGTGCTCTGGGTCTAGATCAATTGGAGTCGCCCGTGAACTCCCCAAACTAGGAGCTAAGAGTGACTCCACACTTTCCTTCGGTCTTTTTTGCAAGGATTTCTTCCTCCAAATATTAGAGGAGAAAGGTTGATTACAATCAACCACTACATTCCCATACTTATGGAATAAGACCCATATGAAGGGCACATTAAAATGATCTAATTTCTAGGAAAAGATGGTATCACCGCTATTAGATCCAATGAATTGAATAAATCATCACAAAGGTCAACTTCCACAAGAATACAAGCCATTGGCTGGGAAGAAGAGTTTAGGACCGGGAAGAAGAGTTTAGGAGGCCATCTTTAACTGCAAGAAAATTTTTCATGACATTACTAATCACCTTCATCATGTCTAAGGACTAGAACTCCAGCAGAAACCATGGAAGCTTAACCCAAACAAGAATGGCATGAATAAAATATTTTCAGGGATCAAAAAGAGGCTACCATTTTTTCAAAACAAGGATGCTTTTCCCAATCCCCCACATCTTGCCTAGTATTTTCTTTAGATCAAATTCAGATTTGAAGATAAACCCCAACCAACCACAACCCAATCATTTAATCTCAGGAAGGGTTTCCACTAAACGATTCTAATTTTCTACTACCCATTTCTGTTATTCTTGCAACCCCACCCGCCTTCCATAGAAATTCCCAACCAGATCACACTCCACCAGCCTCACAATCTCCTGGATCTTAATGTCCTTTCCAACTGTGAGAGAGGAACTAGAACCCTTCGATCTAACCCCTTTTTTTTTTTTTTCGGAGGGTGCACATAAGGAGCATCGACGGACATTAGATCATGATATAAACGACTACCAAGAAAACCTTCCAAACCCTAATCTGCCTCTTGAGAACCAATGATGGACATGTAAGATAATGAAATATACAAATGAAGATGTACTGATAAATCATCTTGAGAGGGTATGAGAGTACCAATAGAAGCATCCAGGCCTGGGACAAAGAAGTTGCTGGGACAAGAGAGAGAGAGACTAATGCGGTCGGGAGATCATCTTACTATTTTTAGGGTTTTTCTTTTGGTGCTGATTCTATCTCTGAGGAAGTTGTGGGGTTTTCTCCTTTATGGTTTCCCCGAGGAAAAACTTTGTGTTCATTGTCTCTTATGTTTGATTGTTGTGCTTGTTATTCTCTCAGTTAAAGATCTTAAGATAATGCTAGCTTGAATGACAAAAATCTAACATGGTATGAGAGCTAACCTAAGAAGAAGACATTGTGCAGCTACAGACTTCAAGGCTTCTTACTTTTTGGGTCTCTCTCCATAATCCATCAGCAAAAGTATGCTAGGATGACTCTCCATTGAAGGGCGCATCTTTCTATCAAAGCGAAATTCTATTCTGAGCATTTTCAGCTTTTGGTTTGGGAAATTAGGGCAGAAGAGAATTTTTTTGAGTGAGCCTAGCATAGGATTTCTCTCCTCATCAAAATCTAAGTTTAGAGACCTGGGTTGAGAATTTTGGTTGGGTACTCTAGGAAAGTCAAACCCTAGTTTGACCCCGGTCTGGAAAACCCTAAATACTAAAATTGATAAGTTTTGGTACATTCGCTATATCTCGGGATTGCATAAGTCTCAAGGGCCAAAAAATTCACAGGTTGAATCTAAATTCCTGATGTACACTGTGTCCAAGTTTCAGCCTCATATTCGCTACATTCTAGGATATATGATTCCTCCAAGTTAGGGTTCCATCCTCTTCCAGGATTCATACCTAAATAGGATACCTGGGGATAATTGCTATATCTTGGTATACCAAGGTCCAAATGAAATTTATCAAGATGTTCCATAAATGGAACAGCCTTTACTTTCTATGGTAGAATTTTCATACCCCGAAGATGAAACAGTGACACGTGGAAGTCCGTACAACTTCACTATGCTGAACAGTCCTGAAACATGTCACCTTGGGAAAACGATCATAAGTCCTAATTGGTGAAATAAATTCTTATGAAACCTATGGTGTTGGAACAAGGACAGACGAGGCTACCTCAGTATGAAATTTCAGACATAGATGAGTAGTACTTTCAGAGATACCACAGAAATAGTATCAGGAATTTCTACAGAAGAAATTGGTAAACTAGGGCTTCCTGTTTCGGGAGCTTCCCTCATTTGTTTTCAGAAAATGAGTACATTGGACAGCTCGACTTGAAGAGGTCTATCTTCTATCCAATTAGATATGAAAGATTCCAAGTTTTGAAAATTAGTATTTTTCTGACAAACCCTAGATTAGCTAGCTCCGGAATCAGGACAGACACCTCAAATCGGTAAGATCTAATCTTTTGCTATTTACATTTGAGGTTCTCATTTCTAAATGACTGGTCACACTAGATTGATGACAAGTTTGGTGAAACTGACAAATTCCAAGCATATAATTATTGGATCTCACTGGTTCTTGAAGAAAATGAATTGGACACCTACATAAGTGGAGAGGTTCCAGTTCTATAGGGAGATGAGGCTAAAAGCCTTACACAAGAAGAACTTGGTCAAGGCCAAGAAGATCATTGCTGATTCAATCATGAATCACCTTATACCACAAGTGTCTTCCCTAAAGACACCGAAAGAGATGTTTGATTCCTTGACCAAGCTATTTTAAGGGAAGGACATAAATCGAAAGATGACCTTAAGAAACCAATTAAAGAATGTGAAGATCGAGAATGCAGAGACTATATAGTCATACTTTACAAGGGTCTCTCAAATCAAAGAACAACTTGAAGCGGTAGAAGAAGAAGTGGAGAATGCAGAAGTTGTGATAACCAACTTGAATGGCCTCCCAGGATCATGGGATTCATTCATTTGAGGAATGTGTGCCAGAAGGAAGTGATTACTTTCAGCAACTTTGGGAAGAGCATACACAAGAAGAAGCTCGACTCATAATAAGAGAAAAGAAGATGGGAGCAACTGAAGATCAAGCTCTCACCATCCAAAGAAGATCCCTCAAGCGATGAGGAATATGAAGAACTCAACTCTTGAAGAACCTCTTATCCATCTTATAATTTGGATAAGAAATCATGCTAGTATGAATGAAGAAGATGATGAAGTTGAAGGCTCAAGAAGGAGTCTACCCACGAAACAAATAAAGATAAGTATTCAATTGTCATTTCATGCTATTGTTTTTGTTATGCATTTGTTTATATTCAGTTGATGTATTATGCATGATAGAATGTTTGCATTAATGACAATATACTACTAATATGCATGTCATAGGTAAGTAGCTCATGGTGCTATACAAATATCCATTGCTACTTATCTAGAATGAAACCTCTTTGCTGACATATTGGATTAGTGCACAATCTTAATGTTGTCCTGGTAGAGATGGAAGGCATCTAGAAAGTTTCTGTGAGATATGGATGAATGTTGTATTGGATAAAATAGTTGCATGATCATATATTTATGCATAAGAATTTTCCATTATGAATATGCCTTATGAAATGTTTCTAACCATACAAATGCATTTGACTTGTAGGAAAGATTGCATACAATCACCTACAAGCAAAGAATGATGAGACTTGTTCCGAAGAACAAGTGACGACAGTTCAATAAAGAATCCAAGATGAAGAATAATATGATGATACTTTCAAGGAAGAGATCTCAGACACAGTGAAGTTATGTAACACTGTTGAAGGACATCATTGATGAAGAACCTTCCAAGAAGTAGCTAAGAAGAAAGGGAAGGAGTGTACCAGTTCAAGAAGAATGATGTCTAGGATTCATTCCCAAGACCTGAAGAGAAGTTCATAGTTCCATCATGCAGTAGATGTAAACATCGTGGGATACAAGGAAAGATTCGTAACACGAGGCTTATCACGAAAAGAAGGCATAAACTACGAAGAGACATTTGCAGCCACTAGAAGTTAAGACACATGACAGGAAGAATCATGTGTGCAAATGAAAGAAGGCCTTGTATGAGCTCAAAAGACACCCATGGGATAACACATACATGATGAGCTTGATGAAGATCTTTCCTTTGCTATAAGGTTGAAGATGAAAAACTCACAGATGGGTGCAACAAGAACTTTTGAAAAGGTTCAATATAGAGGATCTTGTTATCCAGTGACCCTAGATGGATACATAGAATATTAGTAGCAGAGGAAGCTACTTGTCACTCCGGTATAGAATGTTTCAGTGCATAGAGTACGAAAGACAGAGGGACAATGATGCTTCGCTTCAGAGGCAGTGACTGCAGAAGATCCTGAGGTTCGACATGGTACAACAGGATGGACAGATTACTAATGAATCTGGGCTTTACTAAGAATAAAGCGGATTCCAACCTTTGCTTTAAGGTTGAAGGCAGAAGACCGACGATGCTCTTGTTATATGTCGATGACTTGTTCCTGATAGAAAAGAGGAACTCATTAAAGTTGCAAGAAGGAGACTTGCTTCCGAGTTCGAGATGAAGGACTTGGATATGATGCACTACTTTCTAGGCATGGAGGTGTGGCAGAATGCAAATGGAATCTCCATCGAACAAGGGAAGTATGCAGTATATATCCTGAAGAGATTCAGGATGATGGACTGCAAGGCCATGACCACACCTATGGCATCGAACTTGAAGCTATTGAGTATTGCTTCATCAGAAGTGATTGATGCTACGATGTATCATCAGATGATTGGGTCATTGATGTACCTGACGAATACGAGACCATATATTTGCTTTGTTGTGACACCTTGAGCCAGTTCCTGATGGATCCAAGACATGTTCACTTGATTGCTGCAAAGCATATTCTGAGGTACCTGAGGGGTACACTTGATTATGGGCTCAAGTATGAGGAGAAACAGAATATTAACTTGGAAGGTTATGTTGATTCAGATTAGGTAGGTAGTTCCATCGATAAGAAGAGCACTTCAGGTTGTTGCTTTAGTATGGGATCATGTGTGATCTCTTGGTTTAGTAGGAAATAGTCTTGCGTGGAACTAAGTACAACTGAAGCAGAGTATGTCGTAGCTTGTTCAACTAGTTGTGAGGCAGCATGGTTGAGGAAGCTACTATCTGATTTATTTGATCTCCAGTTGTATGCTATTTGTATATATTGCGACAACCATAGTTGTGTGAAGTTGTTTGAGAACCTGGTGTTCCATGACAAGTCGAAGCATATCGAGATCAAATATCACTATAGCAGGGATATAGTGCAAAGGGGAGCAGTAAAGCTCCAGTATGTTGCGATGGACGAACATATAGCTGATGTGTTGACTAAGCCATTGGCCAAGAGTGAAGTTTGAATACTTCAGGGAGAAGCTTGGTGTTCTCCAGATCGAGGTTCCCTCCAAGGGGAAGTGATGATTCCATGAGCCATTTTGACATGGTGAGAGGATTGGTTCCTTCCATGGTTAGATGTAAGGGATGAGCCATTCTGTCATGGTGAGAGGATTAGTTCCTTCCATGGTCAAATGTGAGTGCTGAGCCATTTTGAGGTGACTGTGAGATGTGTTCTCACATGATCAGATATAAGCGCTGAATGTCATTCTTTGAATGAGGTCACCTGGTCAGTTACCCGGAATTTCAGTCTAGGACTGAAGCTCAGCTTAAGTGATGAGATGCCATTCTCTCGGAGAATGGAGGCACCTGGTGAGTTACCAGGAATTTCAATCTGGGACTGAAGCTCAGATTAAGTGCTGAGATGACATTCTCTGGGAGAATGGAGGCACCTGGTCAGTTACCAGGAATTTCAGTCTAGGATTGAAGCTCAGCTTAAGTGCTGAGATGCCATTCTTTGGGAGAATGGAGGCACTTGGTCAGTTACTAGGAATTTCAGTCTGGGACTGAAGCTCAACTTAAGTGCTGAGATGCCATTCTCTAGGAGAATGGATGCACCTGGTCAGTTACCAGGAATTTTAGTCTGGGACTGAAGCTCAGCTTAAGTGCCAAGATTCCATTCTTTGGGAGAATGGAGGCACCTGGTCAGTTACCAGGAGTTTCAGTTTGGGACTGAGAGCATTTCTAACATGATGTGTGATGAGTTTTCTATCATGGTTAGATGTAAGTGCAGAGCCTTTCTGACATGATGTGTGATGAGTTTCCTATCATGGTCAGATATAAGTGTTGAGCCTTCTGACATGGTTTGTGTTGAGTTTCTGACCATGGTCAGATGTAAGTGTTGGGCAGGCCTTTTGACTTGGTCAGATATAAGTGTTAAAGAAGATGAAGACCTACTTGGAGGCTAGGCCTACAACCAGCATGACAAAGGGATGGCTCTGTAGAAATTCCTGTGATGATAAGAATCAAGAGATAGCACCAGTGATGATGATCTAGATCCAGTGATGATGATCCAGATCGAGTGATTATACAGATCCAGTGATGATGATCTAGATTGAGTGATGATCCAAATCCAGATGAAGATGACTTGAAGATGAAGATGATGAGAACTCGATGATGATCCAGATGATACAGAGAAGAAGACTTGTGTTGATAATTGTGTCGAGAGAATACCTTCCTAGTTAAGAGGGAGTGTTGATGTATTTGTAACTTTGGAATGTATTCACTTGTATATCTTATGTATTGTACCCCAATGTTTATTCCAGGAAGTGTCTATAATTTATTTGAGTCATGTCATACCCCAATGTTCCTATCGAGAGATTCAATAATGTAAACAAGTCATGTAAAGTCATAGTGGGTAACCATCCTTATTGTTCAAAGGTTAAAGTCCCCATAGTTGTGGGGCACTAGGGTTATTAGACTCTCCTAGAGAAGTCAGACCTAGGTGAGTTAATGTAAGTTGGGTCATTAGTACCCCAGTTGTGGTTACTCGAGCCTACATAAATGAGTTAGGATTACTCAAGCCTACATAACAAAGTTAAATGTTAAGTGAATGAAAGAATATAATAGAGAGTGAGACTCTCTATTTATTACAAACACATTCAATCACACTTAGTTGTAACGCATAACTGAGAGAGAAGTTGCTGGGATAAGAGAGAGAGAAACTACTGCTGTCGGGAGATCATCTTACTGTTTTTGGGGTTTTGCTTTTGGTGCTGATTCTATCTCTGAGGAAGTTGCGGGGTTTTCTCCTTTATGGTTTCCCTGAGGAAAAACTTTGTGTTCATTGTCTTGTATGTTTGATTGCTATGCTTTTTATTCTCTCAGTTAAAGATCTTAAGATAATGCTAGCTTGAATGATAAAAACCTATTAGTTTTGGACCCTTAGAGTTTATAATTAAGCTCCAGGGTGACTCAAGTGGTCAAAATGAGTGTGGTTTATCCCTCTAAAGTCATGAATTCAAGGTCTATGTCACTAGGTAGTGCTAGAATGGTGATATAGATATTTTTTTCTCTAACACCCCCCATAATCCTAACTAGGTGATAGTAAAAATAAAAATGGGTCCTAACAATTTCCATCCATACTAGGTACTCATGCACATACACAAAATTCTCTGAAATCTAGGAAAGAGGGGAAAAACCACACGGGAAACCCCTCCAATAAAAGGGAATGTAAAAAGTAGAGAAGAAGGTTTTAAGGAGTCTCCTTAGAGATTGTATTCACTCCCAAAGAAGCTCTCAACTGGGTGAATAGCTTCCCGATAAAGGAATTGGTGAATATGTCTCGAATCTTCTCAGAGGAAGGACATAATTATAAATCTATGAGTTGACCATGTATCATCCCTCTTATATAGTGCATATAGATCTCTATGTGCTTGGTCAATTGTCATTGAACATGCTCTATTGAAATTTGAATGGCTCCCTAGTTGTCACAAAATATTATAGTAGGCATGTGAAACTATATCCCAAACTCAATAAGAATATGTTGCATCCAAATGTATTTTGTTGCACCATTCATTTATCCTTTGTACTCTGCTTTCGTTGTATACAAGATAATAATGGATTTCTTTTTGTTTGACCAAAAAAGTGGTAGAACTTCTTGTGATGAGGAGATCATCCACATAAAACACAACAAGTACTAGGGAATTATCTTCTCAAAGCATATATACATTTGGATTTGAATTACATCTTGAAATTTTTTATGATAATAGAAAGGAATCCATATTTTAATGCCAAGCTCAAGGCTTGTTTTAATCCATATAATGATTTCTTTAATTTTCATACCAAAGAGTCTTGAATGTACCCTGGTGGTGGATCCATGCAAATATCCTCTTTAGGGCACCCAAGAAAAAATCAATCTTCACATACATGTGATGAATTTTCCATTGTTGTGTTGTTGCTATGGTAAGAACAAGTCAAACTGAATCCATTTGTACAACCAGTGCAAATTTGTTTATGTGTAGTCAATGCCATAGACAACTATGATACCGTATGAGAATTGAAAATATAGATCTAGGAACATAAACTAAAGAAATATACAGTGAAAATTAAATCAACAATCAACTAGTCATGTAACAAATGAGATATCATAGTTCATTACACAAAAACTAGAAAAAATAAGAAGAGAAGAATGATATATTTCATGTAACTTGAATGAATGATGGTGAACAATATTTATAACAAGGAAATTCGAATTAGGGTTGGAGGAAATTTTAATTTATCATGTAGTTCTTGGAGGTTAGTTAGGATTAACTAGAGCCAAGTACTTTCTTTAAATGAGTTACACTGACTCGTGACTTCACAACCACTAGTTCTGACTAAAGGATGCTTAATTAATAAACTGAATGAGCATGAAAAACCCTAAGGAGACTTAACAAAGGAATTAATGAATAAATATAGACATGTAAGGTAATTTAGGACCTAAATTAGGGGATCACTTTCAGTTACCAAATAGGTTGGGACTCAAGACATCCTAAAATTAGGGGAAAATTCCCCAAATCTTGGAAGGTGCCTCCAAATCTAGGAATGTGCCTCCAAATCTAGGAATGCTCCCACGTCATCCAAAAATGGACATAATGGTTTGTTGTAAGTGGTATATAATGTGATTTGGTACCCTTAGAGTTTGGAAGTAAGCTCTATGGTGACTCAAGTGGTCAAAATGAGTGTAGTTTGGTATTCTAGAGTCATGAAGTCAAGGTCTAGGTCACTAGGCAGGAGAATGATGCTATGTAGAGGTTTTTTGTTCTAACACATGCATGTTTGTTGTAGGAATCACTCATGGAACTTGAAACCTATAAGAGAAATTTTAAGCCCAATATTTGATTTTCATTTATTGATCTTGGTAAAGGCCTCAAGACAAATACTTAGTTCTCATAAACTTGAATCGTTCCAATATGCCCACTCATAGGTGAAGGGTCCCCTTAGGAGGTCATGTGTATTGTTTTGAGATGTTTTTGGAATTGGATGCAAGAAATATCCCTTTATTTCATATGTATTATGTTCCTCCCTTTATCATGTTTAGGGCCTCATGACACACACCTTGTGCTCTAAATTTCATTATCCCCACTTTAAGGTCAAATATCCCCTTGGTAGTTCATGTGTATTGGTTTCAAGCTTCATTATTGGGCTTGTATTAATTTAATATTAATTTAGAGCCTTAGGAGCCTTACTCCTAGGTTTTTACCCCAACAATATCCAAGGCCCACATATCCATACTTACTGCTTAAACCTTGTAATGCTTCCAATATCCCTACTTTCAGGCCAAGGATATGTTCAAGAGGTCTGGCATGGTTTATCAAGGTATGGTTTTTTATTGTTGGATGGTTAAAATATTTATTTAGGGAATAAGGCCTAGATTTCCCCCCTTAGCTGTGTCTAGGTTCAAAGGCTCATACTTAGTTTCAAAATACTATAATTTCACCCATATCCCTACTTAGAGTTTGCATGTGCTGGTTCAATTTGTTGTTCATGTCCATGAATTTCTAGCAACCTTCTTTTAACATCCAATACCTAGTTTCCTCACTCAACAATGTTAAAGGGAACCTAGTGCTCAAGATATCCTAATGTATTTGAAAGGAATGTATACCCATGGAATGTCTTGTGTGGTATTTTGATTCATCATTCTTTGCCACAGATTCCTAGAACCTTCATTTAGGGACTAATACTTGTGATTCCTCCCTCTATAATCCTTTAGGGACTAATTCTTGTGATTCATTTAGGTACTTTGGCCCAAGCGTCCTCCCATAAAATTATCCATTAAATTCATGGGACCCATACATACTACTAAAAACCTCATAATTATGTTGATGTCTTCACATAGATGTAAATGATACCCCAATAGTGCATATGTAGTGGTTCAAGTTGTTATTCTTGGCCTTGGATACCAAAAATATTAGATTAAGGCCTAAGGCTTGAGTTTCTTCCATCAAACATGTCAAGGGCCTTGAGACCCATGTATAGTGCTTAAAACCTCCTAATGGAATTGATATCCCCGCTCTTAGTCCAAGGATGACCTCAAGAGGTCCTATGTGGTTCAAGGTATCTTTCATGATCTTAGATTCATAGAAAGTTCCTTTAAATCCCATGGACTAAGTTTCTTCACTTAATAATTTCTATAGCTTCAACACCCATACATAGTGTTGTTTCCTCCTAAATTCTACCCAATCCATATTCTAATTCCAAGGATCCTCTCAAGAAGCCATTTGTTTTAGTTCAACATATTGCTCTTATCCCTAGATGCCTAGAAGATTCCATTAGTAACTAAAGTATAGCTTTCTACCCTCGTCCATGTCCTATCCCACTAAGCCTATCCATAGTGATGAAAACCTAATAATGATGTCAATGTCCACATATAGAGGCTAATAATACCCTTAGGAAGAAGTGTGGTGACCTTTGAGGTGTCTTTCTTGGTTGTGTATTCCTCTAAGCTTCTTTTAGGGTCTAAGGTAGTTTTTTTCTTCACTAGCCATGCATATAGCTCAGGGACCCATACTTAGTGCTCAAAGCCTAATAACGACACTCATCACCATTAACCAATTTACTAATATCAATAAACATATTCACAATCAAATAATTTCAATTCGAAACACTTTTATTACTACCTTTATAGCCATAATAAATTAAAAATGACTATTTTTAATTTTTTCTCAATATAATTTTCTAATGAGCATTTACTTGATGAAAAAAAATATAAAAAGTGAGTAATTGAATTGGGTTCTTTGAAAACTAAATATTGATTATGTAATTTGGTGGCGAGCATTTACTTTTTTGAATAATAATAAAACAAATTTAAATTGGTTATTTGCAAAACAACTATTTATGAAATTGTTGTGTTTGTTGTGCAAAGGATCATAAATGAATCTTGGGAAGGCATGTTTAAATAGTATAAAAGAATGCACATTTGAATTGAATTATTACAGAAAAAAATATTTGTCAATATTGTTGTGTTCGTTGTGCAAAACCTCATAAATAAATCATGGGCATTTATTTATTTAATTAGTATAAAGCATAAATAATTGAGTTTACTGATTTTTTCTGTGTAAGCTAGTCATCATATTATATTATTGAAAGAACAAAATTATAAATACATAGTCTTTGTGGTTGTCCTACCACTAGAGAAACCAGGCCAACCACATAATTAAAGCTTGTCCACTTATGTACACCTTAAGATAGTTTGAGAAATTTATCTAGGTTGTTTACATAGCCCAAAAAGCGAATCTAAACAGTCTATCAGGACTAATTCTATGAGAAAACCAATTGGTTAGTCCTATATAATTTACTAAGAAACAATATATATGCATGCATATGGTAACAAGACCTACTAAATAATATGAATCAAAATTAGGAGTCATAAAAATTAGTCACTAGGTTGGGCACCTTGGGCTCAACTGGAACTAAGCTTGGTTGCTCGGTTTGGATTTTGTTGCTAAAGACATTCTCGGTCAGGGCATTTTCTAAATAATTCAGTTTCACCCCAATTATACTTGACCACCGGAAATCAAATGCACAAATGCTTGTATATGTACAATTTGTTCTTGCATCTCATCCATTTACATGAGTATATCCTCCTTCTCTTCATATTGTTCCATGATGGCTAATCATAACGGAGTTTTGAGTTTCCAATATAAAGTGACTATTTTGGTATACTTGGTTTCATAGGTTTTTGAAGAACATTCACCTTCCATAATTCCCCCCATTTCCTCCTTCATAGCTTCTACAGTGGTGATATTCTTCTCATGCTCCACCCCTTCCATTAGACGTTCAATTTTTTCATGTACCAGACTCAAGAAAAAATTCCCATAGTTTTTCTTGGAAATGCGAGCCTTATGTATGGTTGTGGGCACGTGGGTAGGTTGCTTCTATTTGTGGGATGTGTTCTTACCCTACACCAATGAAAGAGGCCGAATACAAGTTTGTAGATAGATAAAATCCATTCTTTGGCACCTATTTGAATGCTAAACTAGATGAATCCATTCTTTGGCACGTCCTTTTTTTCCAGAAGAGATGTGATCATATTGAAATCACCTTCGATTATCCAATGATGGTCCCATATATGTTTTGAATTTTTTGGAGATAAAGGAAGAAGAGAATCTTGTCAACAATTATTTAGGGTCCATAAACATTAGTAATAAAACCCCAGTTGTCAAACCCAATCAAGTGAAATCTGACATTAATGGTGCATTGGGTGGAAAAGAAATTATCTAAAGAGATGGACTAGGGATTTCATAATATGGATTGTCCTCTAGAAGCACCTTTTGGAGTCTATGATGATAGAGTGAAAAACTCACTAACACCTTTCAACTATTATTCTCAATATATCATGAGCATTTAGTCTCTTAGATCATAATTACCTTTGGATTTTATTTATTGATCTTGTTTCAAAGAGCTCATTATTTTATCTTCTCATTTAACCCTCTAATGCTCTAAGAGAAAATTTTCATGGTTAATGATGGTGATGGATGGGGAACAACTTACTCGTAATAGAGGGATGCTTATTTATTAACACTTAGTTAATTATCTTAACTGAATATCTTCTTGATTGTATCGTTGAAGTGATCAATTCAAGTTCTCCTTAATTTGCTTAAGTATTATTTGTTAATATCACTTGGAGTTAATCAATTTGAGTTCTACTTAATTAATTGAAGCCATTCTCATGAGCAATTTGAATTCCTCTATTCTCAATGCATCTTATATTTATACCTTATGTTATATGCATGGTCCACATGTGCCAAATTTAATTATCTATCATATCAATTATACTTAGGAGAATTTTCCAATGATGTGATAATATCATTCTACTATCTTTCCAAGTGATATTATGCTAAATTAATTCACTCTAGAGGTGGTCAGTATCTAGAGGAGACTTAATAGCTAGACCATGGTTAGTAGTATTCCACACACTATGCATGCTTCAACTAGCAAAGCATTACCTCTACACATGAGGTCCACCTCAACACATGAGGATATGACTTGACACACAAGTCCTTCGCCTTGTCCATCAAGACTGTAGAACATCATCGCTTTAACATATAAACACATTCACCTGAATACATGAGGTTTAACCTTTACACATAAGTTTTAGTCATTCTTGAATCCAACTCAAGAATCTACTCCAAGTTCTTGAGTCCAACTTAGGATCCCTAAGGCACTACCTTAACACATGAGGCCCAATCCTGGCACACAAGATTGCCTTGGAGAATGAATCATGATGTTGAAAATTTAACAATATGTATGCCTAAAAGAATTTTGAACAAGGGGTCGATTAACATTTAATTAAATCCAATGTACTTCACTTAGTTTACATGCACGAAAATCGGTCCATCTTCTGCATGCAATCTTTATCCCATGCCACAAAATACACCATTGGAAGTAGTTACTTTCACTACGCCTTCACCCACATTTAGAAATGATATCACCCTTTTTAGAGTAATAATAACATTTTTAAACAATAATTATTCCAAGTGACTGTTCCTTGAGGTGTCATACTACTGAGTCAACTTTGTATTGGTGTGACTTCCATGTTCCATCTTCAACTTCCTCTACCTGAAATCCACTTATCATTCATCAACTATTGTTATCTCATTCCATTTATCATCCAACAATGTTTTTTGGCACTTTCCCTGGGATGTTTCTCCAATCCTCCTTAATTAGCCAAAATAAACCAAGTCACTTCCTGTAAACATGGCAACTTTATATTTTTGGCACATGCATATTTTTTTAACCTACACATTTATTATCAATCCTGAACCATTCTCATCTATCGATTTACCTACCTTGATGATCTGATTACTTTTCCATTGATCACAACCACATTTCTAATCTCAAGTCACCAGGGCTCATAATTAACTCCCCTTTGGTTAATATTAATCCTAAAATAGCTCTAGGTTCACAATTGAAGTCACACAGGTTTGTGATTTCCTCTCCTTATGAAGCTTCCAACACCCTAAGAGCACCTAAATGTTGTATGTTGGCCAACTCCCTTTGGATTTATATAATGTGTGTAAGTAAAAATCCCTCAAAAAGTCTATGTCCCAGCATAATCCATGGAAGGTGAGGCATGGTAGCTTATTTATGGTAGTCATCCATGAGAAGGTTTACGTCCTAAATCCAATGACACGAGTTAAATAATAATAGTTGGAGTATGTAGTCTAGTTAGAATGCATCTTTCCACCCATATAAGGGAACAATGAAAATAATGAGTGAGAAGGATACAGAATCAATGGTCGAGTGTTCTCTTCATTTGAAATCTTCCATCTGCCTGAAATCACATCTACTCAAAAGAAAGTGATTTTGCAAGTATCATAGTGATATTCTTGATTACACATATATATGAGCCATATGAATGACATAAGATAAGATAGGATAATTCTATTACTGTCCAAAAAATGACCACAAAAATAGTTCAATGGTACTAGATGATACATCTAGTATGTGGGAGTGCAAATGAATCTCGTAGAAAGTGTTGAAACTAGGAAAACATAAGATAAAAATATACAATTTGTAGTAAAGCCTCATAACATGTATAAAACCATATCAAAGGTACGTGAGGTTAAATACAAAGTGATATTTTCTAAGGTAAGACAACTCAAACTGCTTAAAATCCTGCCAAGAAAGGGGAAGAACGTGAGAGAGCTAGAGATGGGTCCAATGGCGTCAAGATATCCTGGGCCTGATGGTCGATAGCGAAGGGAGTGAACAAGGAGCATGATTTTTTTCATTGTTAGGGATATTTAGAGCCATCAAAATGTCTGGAAAACCAATAGACAACTTGTAAACAAATTAGGGGAGTGACTCATGCATGGCAACAATTTATTTAAACTAAAAGATGACACTTGAGTTACAACACTTTCATGACGACACTTGAGTTAACATCCTAACTAAGTGGTCTAGCATCCAGTTAGAAGGCGAGTTCATCTTGAATTCAAGTACACAAATATATTAAGGCATGATTGAGATGTAATGCACAATGGTCATGCAGGACTTTGATGAGATCAAAGTAAAGTTAAAAAATCTATTGTGTGCATGTGTGCAAAAGTTGTGAATTGATTGTATGCAGGGCATACAACTAGACTCTTCTATCAGTCTTCCTTAGTGATACAAATTGGGGGTGCTTGGTACTTACCTCTTATAAAATCACTATGGTTGCTTGATGTAAACACACATTGTAGAGTTATTACATCTATCTCTCTTATCTATTTCGGTGATTACACCTAGGGTGTTGAAATTCTCTCTTAAACTACACTTGGGGTGATGAATATAATCTGTAATTTTAAAAGACATTCTCTGTTATTTATCATTGTCATAAGTAGATTTGTTGGGGTTTTTTCTCCCTCGTTGTTTTGAGGGTTTTCCCTAGGGTACATATTGTGTTATGTGTGAATGATTATGTGTATGATAGTTCAATTTATTTCAAGTAATTAGTTATTCCACATATAAATATTAAAATATAAAAATCAATAAAATTCCACATGGTATTAGAGTTTAGGGTGTGAATGAGATAATTTTTTCAATCAATATTGAGCGTATGTTTATCCTGAGTGGTAGAAGTTGAGAACAGTACTTGAAGAACAATGGCCTTGATATTTTTTTAACCATGGGAACAAAAACCTCCCAAGAGTATATCCAACAACCTGGAATATGGATATACCAATAACTTGTGACTTAGTAGGGGTGGAGACGTCCTGAAGCCCACCAGGGTGAGTCTCTATTGTTAGTTTTTCAACATTTAAGCTAGCATTGTGTTAGGATCTTTTCACTGAGAGAATAACAAGCACAGCAATAACATAAGCACATCATAAAAG